>JAYRBT010000023.1:14937043-15082343 GCA_036023395.1 Myiotriccus ornatus
GGTGCCGCCCGCGCCGCTCGGGCCGCGGCGGGCGGGGCTGAGGCGCCCGGCCCCGCCGCCGCCCCGCCTCCCGAGGCATGACACGCCGAGCCGCCGGCGAAGCCCCCCTTTAATTGAGGCCGCCGGGATGGGGCGCAGCGCGTAGGGCAGAGCGGGGGCCTCCGCGCTCCGGGCTGCAGCAGTGCGCACCCCACGGCAGTGCCGAGCGGAGCCGCGTCCGGCGCAGCGCAAGGACCGACCGGCGGGAGCGGGGGCCGCGTCCGGACGCCGCGTGGGTGGCCGGTGGGGCCGGGCGCTTGGCGGCCGCCGCTGCCGAGCCCCATGAAAACGCAGGTCTGGGGGAGCTCCCCGCGGGCGCCCATGGCTGCGGCGATGCCGTGCAAGAGCGCGGAGTGGCTGCAGGAGGAGCTGGAGTCGGGCGGCGGCCGCTCGCTGCTGCTGCTCGACTGCCGCCCCCACGAGCTCTTCGAGAGCTCGCACATCGAGACGGCCATCAACCTGGCCATCC
Source organism: Myiotriccus ornatus (assembly GCA_036023395.1). Classification (NCBI taxonomy): domain Eukaryota; kingdom Metazoa; phylum Chordata; class Aves; order Passeriformes; family Tyrannidae; genus Myiotriccus; species Myiotriccus ornatus. The sequence goes on from JAYRBT010000023.1 coordinate 14,937,552, forward strand.
CCGGGCTCATGCTGCGCCGCCTCAAGAAGGGCAACCTGCCCATCCGCTCCATCATCCCCAACCACGAGGACAAGGAGCGCTTCGTCAAGCGCTGCAAGGCCGACACCGTGCTGCTCTACGACGAGGCCACCGCCGACTGGCAAGACAGCGGCGCCGCCACCTCCGTCCTGGGGCTCCTGCTCCAGAAGCTGCGCGATGACGGCTGCAAAGCCTATTACCTGAAAGGTGAGGTGCCCCCCCGCCCTTCCTCCCGCCGCGTCCCGCTCCCGCAGCCCTTGTGCGCGTCCCGCTCCGCAGCCCCTGGCCGGCCGCTGTATCCCCGAGCGCCCACCCTCTGGCCGGCCGAAGGTGGCTGGATTGTTTTGCTTCCTCCCGTCAACCCCTCTGCCTGATTTATTTTTATGTTTCTATATGTATCCCTCCCGCCCCCCCCTCCCCCCCGCCATGCATCCCGCTTTAATCCCCCGCACAAAATGGTCGCAGGCTGGAAGCAGCCGGGAGCGCCCCGCTTCTTCCTGCGTCGCCTCCCCGGCAGCGGCGGGAGAAGCCCCCCAGCCCCGCCGCCGGGACGGCTCCTCCGGCGCTGCCCCGTCCCAAGCCGACCCCGGCCGGGCAGCGCCGGGGAGCCCCTCGTCTGCGCTCCCCCGAGAGAGCCTTTCGGGGACTCCCCTCCGAAAGGGATGGCCGGATTTTGGGGGTGCCTGGAGAGCTCTCTCGTATTATTGTGCCTCTCCCCCATCTCCGAAAAGCCAGCGCTTAGGTTTCCCCCCCTCTTTCCCAGGCAATGCCGGCGGGTCTGGGAGAGGGCAGCCCGGCTTCCCCGGGGCCGGGCGATGGGGAGCGCGGAGCTTGCGCTGCGGGGGAGCCGAGCCCCGCACATGCCCCTTCCTGAGGACTGCGGGTGATTTGGGACTTCATGCTTGGGTTTTTTTTTCTTTTTTTTTTTTTTTTTTTTTTTTTTTTGAAGGATTTCAGCGGGCTGAGCAGAGCCCACAGCTGGGCTGCTGGGACCCTTCTCCCATCCTCCCAGTGCTCCCAGTCCGGTCGCTGGGTGGCGGGTTTGAGGCAGGAATAACAGGAGAGCAGAGGAGTGCGTGTGTGTGTGTGGGAGAGTGGTCAAGAAAGTTGCCACTTGCGGCTCTTTAAAAAAACACTGCTGCTCCTTGATAGATCCTTTTTGGGGAGCCGGGGGAGCCCCTGGTAACGGGTTGGGGTGGCAGGGGAACAGGCAGGTATTTGGGGGCCAGCTCATGGGGCTGCGCTGCCCGCTCAAGCCTCCTTTAAAAATATGGAGAGGGGGCAAGCACAGGGGTTGATTTCGTTTCCCCCCTCGACCCTCCGATCCCTGCCCGTGCCGGTGGGCGAGTCCCCCATTCAATCATTCCAACCCGGTTTGGGGTTTCCCATGGGCTCCGTTGATCCCTAGCTTTGTATTCCTGTTTCTCTCCCCGTCGTTCTTCATCCCTAGGCAGGAAGGAGCGGCTTTGAAGTTACTCCTAAGCTCTCCCCGATGGGCAGGGGAGGAGCTGAGCCCCTTTCTCTGCCTTTTTCCGGGAGCCTCGGTGGGAAATGTTTCCAATTAAAATTCCAAAATGGCTCCTCGGCGCTGTCTGGCGGCGCGGGGGGAGGAAGAGGGCGAGGACGAGCGTTTTTCATGAATGGATGTGGCAGGAGCTGTCTGTCCTGCTCAGTGACCCCGCCACAACCGCCGAACCCGCTAACGAAGTTTCCAGGAGCCTTTTCTAATTAAACCACTTGTCAGTGTCAGATCCCGATGGCTGAGCTCCGGTTTAATATTGCCTGGAAAGGAGGTAGATCGGTGGGATTTTTGCTTCCCTACCTCTGCCTTCCTTCCCAAGCTGCTGAGCCGAGGAGCCAAAGAAAAGGACGTAGGGGCAGGGTCCCATCCCTCCACACTCCTGATGTGGTTTGGGTAAAGAACAAACCTGTGATGCTGCCCTGTCGCAAAATGTGTTTGTTGTGATAAAATAGGTGTGAGGATCACTCTTTGGCAAAACTTTAGGGTCAGGTTTTTTTCTGCTTGAATACGTATTATTTCGTTGGGGTTTGGTGGTTGTCCTTGATTTATTTTTTCAGACACAGATTCTTTCGTGTTTTCATATCTAGGTGGCATAACAGCTCTTGTCTAAACTGTCCCAGACCCATATTTTTGAGGAGCTAAACAAGGCGAGATTGTCTCTTGACACTGATTTTATTTTTGGATGTTTGTTTCTTTTGTGGTTGAGATTTGGCCCGTATTTGTCACCAGCAATATCAAACTTTGTAAGAGACACTCTTTGGTTTCTTGGGACCCGTTTGCTCAGTAGCAGTTTGCCCAGGGAAGATGACGGAGCAGGGGAATGCCTTTCTTGCTGTGAAGTTGAAGGGATACCAACTTTTTGCTGGCAAAGACTTTCAGAGTGCCATGTACATGTGTACAGGTAGAAGAATTTCCCATTCTGAAGAATAAAACATCTTTTTCTCTCTGTCTTCCTCCCTTCCCTCTCTCCTTCCCTCTTCCCAGGTGGCTTTAACAAGTTTCAGACTGAATATTCTGAGCACTGCGAGACAAACCTCGACAGCTCCTCGCCCAGCAACTCTCCCCCAGCATCGGTCCTTGGCTTGGGAGGGCTGCGGATAAGTTCCGACTGCTCAGATGGTGAATCCGACAGGGAACCCAGCAGTGCCACAGAGTCGGACGGGAGTCCCATCCCTAACAATCAGCCTGCCTTTCCGGTCCAGATCCTACCTTACCTGTACCTGGGCTGTGCCAAAGATTCGACCAACTTGGACGTCCTGGGCAAATACGGCATTAAATACATCCTGAATGTGACTCCTAACCTGCCAAACATGTTTGAGCATGACGGGGAGTTCAAGTACAAGCAGATCCCCATCTCAGATCACTGGAGCCAGAACCTCTCGCAGTTCTTTCCCGAGGCCATTGCTTTCATTGGTAGGTAGTTGGCAAAACATCTCTTTTCACACTCACCGCTTGGAAATGTGGTGTGCCGCTTCCCAGGGCTGTTGCTCATCCCCAGCCTCACCTCTCCGGGGCACGGCATCGGCACCAGCACCAGCTTAGCAGCTGAGTGTCGTGCTGCCGAGGTGGCACTTCTGGTGTGTGTCACCCTGGCTGAGTTCAGGGAGCCCTCCCCTTCCCAAATTCATCCCTCTTGCAGCGCCTCAGCTGAGTTACCTGCAAGTGGTCGGACCGGCCCTGCTGCCTCTTGCCCTTGTATGGGGATTTGCACTTGAGTGAAATGGCTGAACCCAGGCACTGGGGAGCTCCTTTGCCTGCTTTGCTTGGAGGAATGAGTGTTGATGGGAGTTGCATTAATGTGACTGGTGCCAGCGATTCCTTAGCCCCAAGTGTGGTTAAAAGTGTGTGTGTGTTTTCCCAAGGGGATTTGCTAGTCTAGTTGGGATCCTGCTGTAAGTCACCCTAGCATAACTAACTCCTTGTATGGATACTTCTCCTAAGGTAAGTGTCAACACAATGAGTTAGTGATTATAATTGTACTGCAGAGCTCAGATAGAAAAGCTGCTCTGTAGACAGCCCCTGAGAGAGCTTTGGCTGGTGAGGGGGGGTGGTGCTGGGAGGCAGATCTCTTCTCTCAGGCTGGTCTTGACTGTGAAAATTGCTTCTTGTTCTCTGGGAAGTGTGTGTCAGGCTGATACACTTCGAGCCTGACCCATGCTGTTTGGTTGTGATGGTCATTAGTCTAATCAGTTCTGTTTTATGGGGGTGAATGGCACAGGTAGTAATACCCCCATTAACTATTAAAAGCCCCTTGGATTCATATCTGATTAAAAGCACTGGTATAGATAAAGGAGAAGGGGGACCTTTACCTTCAGACTGAAACCTGTGCAGCCCATTTCAGTGCTGCTTTGTTGCCCCAGTTTCAGACCCCACTGCTTTTGCTTGCTGTGCCATAAGGCCTGAAATGGGGCAGAGCAGCAGTAGATTTTTGGCTGCTCTTCAGCCTTTGGAAACCCTGGTGTCTCACATGCTCTCCTTTGCCCCCAGCTTCTGACCTCTAGTAACATGGTTGTGGTCAGAAGCAGCTGCTTCGGTGTGGCAACAGGGACCCGTCTGATGTCCCGTCCGCACTTCCTGCACTGAGCGTGGTGTGAAATGTCAGGGGTGAGGTACCAGCTTCCTGCTGACATGTGGCATTTGGGATTCCTCTGCGCCAGTCAGTCCTTTCTCTGTGAGCACCGAGCTTGTGCTTTCCAGTTAATGACAGGAAATGGAGGATTACCTCACTCTAAAACCAAACACCAAGAAATGCTGTGCAGGTCAGATGAAAGGCAAAAAATGTCTGGAAAAACGTTGAACGGGAGAGCCTGTGGGGAGGGCTGGGTACACTGGGGGGTGACTGCCCACCATCCTGGAAATTCTTGCCCAGTTTTGGAGGCTGGACAGAAAAATCTGTTGTGGCGTGAGTCTGGATTTTGTTTTGCCTGCATCTTCCGTGCCCTTCCCTGCACTCGTGGTGCCAGAGTGTCTCTTACCTCTGGCTTCGCCCAAGGATCCTCTTTCTCCTGCCACCTTCTCCCTCCCTACCAAGCTCTCAGTCAAATGACTGACTTCAAATAGGGCTGCCCAGAAGTAAGCAGTGCTGGGTACTTGCGTGCATTCAGTGCTCTCAGTGGCGTGTCCCTCTTTCAGCACTAAGATGTCAATTCATAAAGGGATCACGCTGTTCCGGCAGTGTGAGAGACAATGAGTGTGTGTGTGCTTTTCAGTCGGTGGCAAGGGAGGGGAAATTTTGTCGCTGTTCTCTCGCCATTTTTTGGTCCAGCCTGCATTCCTGCTTCCCGCTACCATTCATCCTGAGAGTGTCCTCCAACACAAGCGTTTGTTTGTAGTGAAGTGCATTTCTGTCGATCCTAAAGAACAGTTTCACAATAAGGGAAGTTCCTGCATTTCAGACTCTTGCTTAAATTGGCATCAACTACATTCATGTAACTTTCTAGTGGAGGGAGGGCAAGAACAGCACAAGAGAATAACAGCTCATGTGCTGCTGCACTGCAGCCTTGCACTGAGTGCACAGCCTTCCCCAGTTAGTTGGTGTTGAGGTGGGTGTGCTGTGCCCAGCCCCCAGTGTCTCCCTGGAGCTGTTGTCTCCAGCTTCATCTGCCTCCCGTGGGTTACTCCAGCTCTATGAATAGAGGACACCAATGCTCCCTAGGTGAGGGATGCGTTGCTAGTCTTGATTCATACTTTTCAAGCACATGAGATGCTTGGCCTTGTTGGGGATGTGCGGCTTTGCCATGCTAAGCAATAGGTATTCCTGAGGGGGAATATCTTGAGAACCCTGTGGGGAGAGATGGGGGTGTCAAAGTGACATGAGATGGTGTCAGTAGGAGCAGGGGATCCAGTTCTGGCAGTCATCCTGGTCCTAGGAGCTTGCAACTGCCACCTGGCCCTGCTCCAAAGCAATGCATTTTTGGTGCGGAATAATAGACTCCCCCTTCCCCTTGTCTTGTTTCAGATGAGGCCCGTTCCAAGAAGTGTGGGATCCTTGTTCACTGCCTCGCTGGCATCAGCCGGTCCGTAACAGTCACTGTCGCCTACTTGATGCAAAAACTCAACTTATCCCTGAACGATGCCTATGACTTTGTGAAAAGGAAAAAATCCAACATTTCCCCAAACTTTAACTTCATGGGCCAACTCCTGGACTTTGAGAGGACTCTGGGACTCAACAGCCCTTGTGACAATCGCTCGCCCAGTGAACAGCTCTACTTTACCACCCCCACCAACCACAACCTGTTTCAGCTGAACACCCTGGAGTCCACATGAAGAGGACACTGCCTGGTCGGGAACTCGAGCATTGAATCGCTTCTCTTGAGCATTTCAACTCTTACGAAAATATCTGTCTTGCCAGGCAGCTCTGGAAGGAGTAGCTTCTCTGGGCAGAGGTGCCTGATCGCTGCTTTAGGAAGGCTAATGCCGTTCACTAGTATCCTGATCCAAGTGGTTCCAAGAGGTAGTGTTTTTACAGGGGGTTATTTAATACGGGCGATGTTACAGCATTTTGAACGCAGCTGTCACCGGCAATAACCGCTTTCCTGGGTGCATTGGGACTGTCAGAACACGCACACGTGTGAAGAGCTACCAGGGGTTAGCTTGCTGTGGAAAACGAGGAGATTTATGCACTTGGAAAACGTGAACAAAAGGTGTTGGGCCAAGACTGTTTTAAAACCCAAGTTTACTTTTTTTGATTTAAACAAACAAACAAAAAAAGGTAGATCTTACTCGAGCTTTGGGTTCAAACTCTTTTTAAATATGTAAGTTCCTGACTGTTTGTACAGACAAGGTTGCAAAACCAGTATTTTATTCTGTCTCTTGTTTGATCTTTTTTTTTTTTTAATCAAATGTTTATATTGACCAAATGCATTTTGCACACTTTGTGAAGCCTTGGTATGTCCTGGCATATTACTGGGTACTCCAGAGAGAGATACATGCTGCTGTTGTTGTTAGCATCTGGTAGGAAGCTTTGTTATGTGTGAAGGCCAGTTGGGCTGAAACGCAACCCCTTCACAACTCCTGCACTCACAATCACAAACTCTGCACTGATTCAGCCAAGGTGACTAAGCCGCAAGCTTTTTTTTTTTTTTTTTTTTAATGCCACCCCTGCCAAAAAAAACACTGTTTGCTATTGCCAGAGGTAAAACTCTTGTAGCCTCCAGAGTTGGTAGAAGCATGTCTGAGCCCAGCTTCATTCTCTGCTGCCTGTTAACTGACTTAACGTCATCCAGCTGGCCCGAAACCATCCCAGCTTCCCGAGCACTGAAGGTAGTTGCGATGCTGGCGTTTCTTGTGCACACTCGATTCTTTCCCATGTGTGCGGGGTGGAGGGGGAACTCAGCGAGCGCCCGGAGCAGAGCCAGGATTGCGTAGCGGGACGGGACTGAATCGTCACGCACGGAGCGTGTGAGGGGCGTGAAGAGATGTGGAAGTGAGGAGGAGAGCATTGTAACAGAGAATTTATATATATATATATATATGAATATATATATTAACTGGCAAATTCTGAGATGATTGGAGCTTTCAACAGAGGTTCTGATTTTTTTTTTTCCTTCTTCCTCTTTCGAATAACTTTATGCCGTGCCTTCTATTCTGAGAAGACTTGTATGTATTTCTGGCTAGTGTTTGGCAAACTCCTTATACCAAGCCGGGAGGGGAGGAAGTGGTAATAATTTCTGGGAGGAGGGCAGAACGGATTTGGAGATTTCTTTATTGGCTGCAATGTAGTCCCTCCTTTCTCCCCCCTCCCTGTCCACTTTAACTCTCATGTAACTGAAAGAAAAAAAAAAAGCCACGGATTTTTTCTAAATATCCAGTTTTTTGTACTTTTTTCAAGAAAATGAAAAAAATAATTAAAAAAAATCTCCATCTGGAGGAATGTTTGACGCTGTCACATCCTGAAACTGTTCTTTTTGTTACAAGATGTTATCAGAATGTTGGAATGAGCTTCTGTTTCTTGTTTTCTGGTTGTTTTTTGTTTGTTTGTTGGGTTTTGTTTGCCACAATGTTGGAATCGTGGGTCATTGGAAGGGAGAATGGGCGTACGCTTGTGAGTGAGAAAATTGAGAATATCCTAATTGCATCTTACCTCATGGAGGAATTTATTTTTTCAGGGATTTTTTGACAGTGCATCTGTATTGCATTACAGCTAAGCTGGTTTGTAAAGGCTTCCTGTGCTGTTAGTGGTCTTTCTTCTTTAAAGGAAAAAAATAAGATGCATCTTTCTGATTAGTACAAATGAGAGCTTGTTAGTGAGGAATGGTTCTGATTTCTGAGTTATGAAGGAAAATTAGTGACCCTATATATACTGATCCAATATTGGGACTTTGTTTATATTGCAAATAAATATTATTTTTTCTTTAAAAATGATGTTTGTGTCAGATGCTTGTCTAGCCTCTGCCCATATAAGGGCACGCTGCTCTTACCCGTGGTTTATGGTCAATTACTATTCTTCTGTGACCATGAAGAGCATTTGCTGGGTGGTGTTCAAGTGTGGTGTTTGGTTTCATGCACAGCTTAATTTTTAAGACCTGTGGTAAAATGGAGAGGGGGAGGTGGGAGGGCGAGGAGAGGGATAAGGGGGTATTGGATAAACCAGAGAACAAAGAACAGCTTGAGAATGGGACTGGCTTTGACCCCAGCCATTCCTCTGTGCCAAAAATAAATAGATAAACTAAAGACACTTTTGTTCACTGTTTAAGCGTGGCCTACGAAGGCATGGCAAGGCCTTGCCCACAACTGTTGTGTTAGCAGACTGTATTTTGGTAGGAAAGCAAGAGTTGTGGCCTTGTGGGCAGCCACCTGATGACTTATCCTGGGTCTCCCGGAGAGCAGGAGCTCCCTCCTGCATCCCTGGGGGAAGGGGGTGCAGTATGGGTTGCACATGGGCTGTGCTGTCCCCCTGTTGTCCCCAGATGCTGTTTGTGGGAAATCTGGAGGGGCTGATGAGGATGTGTTAGGGTAAAATGTGGCTCTGAGTGCAGCCCAGCTGTGGCTCCCCACGACTGCTTGTAGTTGGGTAGGGCTGGGTTCCCCCCTACCCCAGCATTCCTTGTTTTAACCTAAATGGCAAGAAATTGAATGGCTATCTATTCAGTTGTTCAGTTCCTCAAAGTCAGTGTATGTGTCACCTTGTTCTTCTAATCCTAGGGCCTGAGCACCAAAGACAGCTTAATTCCGGAAGCAGCTCAGGCTGGTGAGTGCAGAGGGGAGATAGAGGCTGAAGCAGAAGCCAAGGGAGAGTGTGTCTGTGTGCATGCATGAGTTTGTTTACTCCTTAACTGCATGATGGGAATCTATATATTGATTTAGAGGTCTGTTTGTGGCTAAGCAAATGAAAATCTACCTGGTATGCAGGGAAAAGAAGACCTCTAGGTTTTACCTTGTAATTACATGGTAGAATACCTTTTGATGAAGATAGGAAACCATGCTGGAGGCAGTGCACTGGAGTGCAGAATAGCTTGTCAGGTATATGGCTATATTTGCTTCCATCTAATTTCCTCTTAGAATTTTCTGCTAAGGTGTGGAGTAGGATATTAGCAGCTAGCATTAGCTCTGTAAGCTCATTTGTGTGGTAGCTGAGTTGTGGCTGGCTGGAACAGCACAGCTGCTGTTTTGCCATGGCTTTGGAGGAAGGACTGGTGTGCAGGCAGCTGCCAGGCTGCTCCCCTGGCAGCTCTCTTGGGTACCTGATCCTGGGAGATGCAAGTCGACTCTGAGTGCCCCAGCACTGCTGCACACAAAAGCCGTGTTGCCAAAGGAAGGAGATGTCTGAAAATCATTCTGCCGCCTGCAAGTGCTCTTTCCTCCAAAACCCGAAGGAGCCTTTTCCAAGCTTCCTGGCCTCAACAGCAGGGAGCAGCCAGCCTGGCTGGTCTTCAGCCATCAGTGTTTTACAAATGTCTTGCACCGTGCTTCTTGGCTCAGAGGGGTTTCCTTGGAGACCTGGTGTCTTGTAATTTAGTGAGGAGAAGAGAGCTGATACCAGGCAAGGGGCAATGCTGGAGAAATAGTTACAGAGGGAAAAGAGAACTTGGGGTCTGTCTACATACCTTGCAGAGGCAGGCACGAGCACTGGCTGAGCGTAGGAGCACAGGCTGAGTGAGAAAGCTGGTTATGTTCAGAGCAGTGGAATTTGGCAAGGAGATACAGCTTCCCACACGCAGCAGGGAGAAGCTCCTCGGTTAACCCATTGATTCCAGATGAGCTGCTTATAAGATGCTCTGTGGTGTTCTGCTCTACAAAACCAGGTAATCTCCTGTTTGGGCACAGAGATCTGCTATCCCTGGGTTTTCACTTGTGATGCCACAAGTCCTCAGGCAATACAAATGGGAATTTATCTTTTTTCCCAATGAATGACTTTGTCTTAACTCCTCATTTGAACAGTTAGAGGGATCACAGGTCCTAGATGCTTTAAAAAAGTTTCTCCTTCCTTTTCAAGTCATGGCAAAAGCCCAAAGCTCTGAGCACAGAGATCAACTTCTGCAATTCCCCACCGGGAAGCCCAGCATCAGGAGCTCTATGAGCAGGTCATGAGCTTGGGGAAGGGGCTTTGTGGTTACTCATAGCTTTTTTTTTTTTTCCCTTGCTTATGTCCCCTTCCCTTGGTGTGGCAGCAAACATGTTCTGAGCATGATGCAAGTCAACCTCTGCAGCTCTGAACTTGTCTGCTGTTGCATCACCCAGAGACACACGTGGAAAAGCAGACACTTCCTGCTACCATCTGAATTTGGGTGCTCACATTTCCAAGGTAACCAGGTTATTTGTGGGCTGTTATAGTCTTGTTTTATCCTTTATGTGAGCAAATAAGGATATTTGCAGTGTTGCAAAGGCACTTAAATAGTTCAGCTAATGAACAGGTCCCTGTATTTACAGCTGACTGGCACAGGCTGTGATAGTCATGCTCTGGGGTGCTTGTTAGGAGTGTGAAAGCAGGCTTCCTTCCTGATTTTGTGCCATTTGCTCCTGTGCCTCCTCAAATCTGTCTCTTAATTGTGGAATGCTGGGCTGGCTAAATGTAATCTGGGATGAGAGGGAGGGAGGGATGTTCAGCAGGGAGAGCAGCTCCTGGAAGTCCCATTCAGCCTCCATGTCCTGTTCCCACGAGTCTCTTTATTCAAACTGCACAGTTGCCCTTTCTCCTGGCTTTGTCCCCTGCCCTCCTCGCTGAGTCTCGCAGCACCACAGGCACAAAGGATGTGCCATAGCGAGGCCTCCCGGAGCTGCCCTGTCCGGTCTGGCACTATGGGGTCCAGGCTGCCAAGTGTGGCTCGGCAGCAAACGTGCCCGTTTGGTGGGGGCTGTGCTCACCTTTGAACAGCTGTCTGTGGGGTGTCTGTGTGGGAACTGCCCTAAACTGGCGGGAAACGGTGAGGCGTCGGACCTCAGGACGGCTGTCCCCAGGGTCCTGCCTCACCACACGCTGCTCGGGGGGCACCTGAGCGGGCCTCGCCTGTTGGCCTGAGAGGCTCGTGGCCATCACGGCGGTACAGAGCTGCGTCTGGGTCCTGCGGAGGAGCTGGGAGGACGAACAGCGCCGCGAGGAAGGCCCCGAGCCGGCCGAACGCCTCAGCCTGTGATGGCGGCACAGCCCTCGGCCGCCGCGGTGGAGGCGGCACCTGCGGTCAGAGGCTGAGCTGCTTGCTGTGGAGCTGTAAGTTTCTGGAGCCTGCAGGCTCCTCCCTGACACCTCCCCGCTTCCCTGCTCCGCTGTGTTGTGATCCTGTGTTTGGGCTGGGAGCTGGGTCAGGGCGGAAGCTGCGGTTTCAGCGCTGGTGGCTCCATCAAGGGTTGGGGTTTAATTACAGGTTGGGAACGAATCCCATGGCAGGCACAGCCACCCGGGCTGGCTGGGTGGCCATGGGCTGCTGGGACCCAGTCTCTGTGGGCTCCTCAGTGCTGGGGCAGTGTGGAACCCACTCCCCTGCCCGGTGCAAGGCGAGACCACCAGCGCTTTGCAGGCCTTTCTTCCTCCCTTCCAATCGTGCTCATTGCTGAAATCCCTCTGCATTATCCTTGTTTTCTTTCCCTGGTTTCTCCACTGCCTTCTGTTTCTTCAGATAGCTGAGGTACTCCCACCTGGCAGCGGTTCCTGCGAACCTGTGGTCCTGTAGGAGAACAGAGCCCTGGCCCCATTTGTTCTTGGAGACACTGAGACGTTGGAAATGGAGATCAGCTGTTCTGTGGGGAGATTTGGAGGGGATGATATGTTTGTTACGTATGTACTGCCCTGTGGTACAAGCGATCCAAGAGCGTGTAGGGCCTTAAGAAGTATCTGGTGAGGGACCCAAGTCTGGGGAGAAAAGGGAATCCAGACAGATTTATTTATTTTCCTACTTTCTTTCCCTGGAGAAACATCTGGCTTATGTAAAGCCATTTGCTGGGTTTCTCACTGCTTTATTTTGAAAGTCTCTGCATTCGGGCACTCTGCTCTTCTCATCTCCCTGCTCTTCTCATCTCCCATCACAGCCTCAGGGGCAGATTCTTCATGATTTGGGGTTTTGCTTTTATGAAGTTTACTCTTTGTTTCTGGTCTGTGTTGTCTTTTTCTTATATTTTCTTTCCTTTTCTTGTAAAGGACTGCTCTAGTTTGACTTGTGGTTTGGCCTTGTTTTCTTCTGAGAGGTGAATTGTTGTGATAAGCCCTGCAAAAACTGGGAGAGAGCAGACTGGTGCGTTGGCAAGAGCCTGGTCACTGATATGGCATTAGTGAAAGCCCCATGCCAGCAAGAAGCTGAGCTCCGAGGTTTGATTGCGGATATAACATCCTAAAAGCACAGCATTTTTCAATATGGGAGATTTTGAGCTGAATTATGCATGAGGGAGTGCAGTTAGAGGGATAAGCACTCTACTTCCTTTTGCCAATGCAGCTCTGAATTGGACCCATCATTTTCTTATGCATTTATCCTGGCAGTGAAGTGCTCAGTACCTGGTGAAAGATTTACAGCTCTGCTCCAGTGGTGCAGTTTGTTTGGGTCTTATTCTAAATTTGCCACTTCCTCTCCCTGGGTAGCTGATTCCCTGTTGCTTGGAGCAGGCAGTGGTCCAGGCAGGATACCCCTGAGAGCCAAGCAGGATCCTCTCAGAGCTGTGCAAAACAGGATGCTGGATGTTAGTTTGAGGTGATTCAGGGTGCTGAGCCTGCAGAAAGCTGCCCTCTCCTCTGACAGAACAACAGCTCTGCTGTCAGCTCTGTCTCCGTGTCCTCTCTGTCATTCTTCACCTTCCCTCTGCCCCTATTCTGGCAGTTGCCTTTGAGTGATCCTGTGCTGGGGGTTCAGGCAGGCTCCTGCATGTCTTGGCCTTGCATCCCGTTGGCAGAAAGAGAGAGATGTTTGGGAAAGTTTTGTGGTTTTTTTTTTTTTGTTGTTGTTGTTTTTCTTTTTTCTTTTTTATTTTTTTTCCTTAAAAAAAAAAAAAAAAGGAGAGAAAAACCAACCAAAAAACAAGAAGCTTTGCTATTCATTCATTCTCCAAATAGCTTTCCCTTTCATTGGACAACATCCTTCTGCCAGGACAGTCCAAGCCTGTTCTGACAGGCAGCTTATCTGCTTTACAGCTCTGACTGCTTCCTCTGTCTCTCCTTTGTGTGGGAGGTGTTTTGTCTTCCCAAACTTCTGCTGACTTCAGTGGGCGCTTGCCTGTGCCCAAACACGCACTGATGGTGCAGCTCAGTGCCGAAGTTCGCCGCTGGGTTTTATTTATGTCCCTGCAGCGTGTTTTTCTTTGCAAAGGGAAGGACTCGAGTGGCTTGGGGAGGGCAGGAGGGATGTTACTGAAATCAGTGAAGCTGAGGTTCTCTGTTCAGCCTGTCTGGGTCCGTCCTGCAAGTCCTGCTGCAGGACATGGTGAAGGCCCTGGTGTGGGGGGTACCATGCTGATGGGGGTCCAAATAAGGTCCTGATCTGCACAAGAACTGTATCTGAAAAAGCCTGGAGCAGCCAGTTTGTTGCTTTGCTGTGTTGCCAGCTGCTAGAGCAGTTTATAGAAATTCCCAGCCTAGTTTTAAATCTGGTAAAAGTAGAGAGAAGTGTGTGTTGTTGCATGAAGCAAGGGTTACAAATGTTGGTATTTTTAGCAAAACAAAGTCAGTCACGTTTAAAGCTGCGGTTTGCCACTGTGCATTCCTGATACAGGATCAGTGCTTTCCCTGAGATACGGTTTCCAGTCTACAGACCCCTGGATGATGGTTAGTTTTCTTGAATCTCCAACACTTCTGTGAGTCTGTTCTTTCTGGAGGTACGTTGGGGTGTATTTGTTGTGGTTTTAACTTTTGTCCCTGAGCTGTGGGATCCTTCCTACTGGCCATGCAATGCCACCACATGTCCAATGCTCCTGCATGTGCAGCGGCGGCCCAGAGATGTTTGTAGGTCAGGGATGACAGATACTGAGCAGGACTCATCAGTGCTATTAATTAATTGCATTCCAACGGCAGCGAAAGCAGTAGCAAGAGTAATAAACAAATTATAATCTACATTATGAAGGTGACAGGTGCCACCCACTCATTACCTGTCTTTAACCACTCTCATTACTACCCAGTCTTTGTGGGAACTAATCTTGCTGCTCAGTGTCCGACTTGTTCATTTAATGCCATTATCTGAAGCAATCGGCCTCTCCCTGTGAAAGAAGAGGAAGGTGCTTTTCCTGAGGCTTGTTCTCTGGGAGCTCTGAGGAGGAGGCTGAAGGAGCAGTTTGCAAAAGCATGGTGTGGCTGGGAACTGAAGACTGAAATCCACAGGGACAGTCCAGGGAGGAGCTGGGGATGGGTGGCAGGATGGAAGATTGTAACTAGGAGAAAAAGTCTGCACTCTGTTCATCTCCATGGGATTGAGGAATAATATCCAGTGAAAAGGATATTAGGAAGAGCCACATTTTTTTCCCTCCGGATGTTTTCCAGGGTTTGGGAGCAAGCTGGCTTGCTGAGTAATGACAGTTCTCTTTGTGGCTGCCCTGGGGCACTGCAGGAGGAAGTCTTGGAAGTGTTTCTGTGGGGATCTGTTGAAGCTCCCCCTGGGAAAAAGAACTGAACTCCAGGAGCAGTCTGGCATAGGTCGAGTTCAGCAGAGTCAGGGATGCTCAGCCAGAGGAGCCTCCTTGGTGCCTGGCTGCTGCCATTACCTTGTCTCAGTCCATGCTCAGTGTCAATGACTGTGCTGTGCCTGAGCTGCAGCTGTTCTCCTTTCCTTGCTGACACAACTGGGAGCCTTCCTGGGGAAGATTATTGAAGCCTGAAAGCTGAGGAGTTGGGCTGAGAGAGCAGATGGTAAAATAGGTCTCTTTCCAGATACTCCATGGGTGGCTGGACCCTGGCCAGCCAGAGGTCCTGTTGAGCTCTCAGAGTTTTGGGATATGTCATGGGGGTCTCTAATGAGTAAATAATAAGCTGAAAGCTGAGAAATTAGGGCTGGGAGGTGAAGGGCCAGCTTTCCCAATGGAGGATTGGCATCAGTCAGATGCAACAAGGGCCTGTCAAGAGGCAAAGCTGTTGAGTGTGTCTGTTAATGATGAAGAGGAGTAAGTGGAAGATGAAGAAGTTTGCTGCTGACTATTCAGAGTAGCAAAACCCCAAAGCTGCACTGAATAGCTGTAGGAAGTCCTTGCAATATGGAGTGGTGGGGTTATAGCATTTGATGCTGAGAAAAGCAAAGCGATCCAGTGGGAGGAGGGAGCCATCCTAATATAGAATGCACTGCAACAAGCTCAAAAAGGGATAATGCCACAAGGGAGAGAGATCTCAGAAGTGCAATGCACTGTGCTATGGGAGCAAGGCTTGATTTTGAGTATGGTCAAAAAACCTGAAGCCAGTCACTTTCTACAAGAAGAGCTGAGAAAAAACTGTAAAAATATACTGCATGAATCTATGGTGAATAAAGGCCTTTGTAGGCTTGGGGGACGTTGGAGTAAGTAATGCAATAAAAATCCATTGAGTATCTTTAAATATCAATACACAGTATCATGTTGAGAAAATCCCACAGCTGCAAATAGCTGGAGCCTGGGAAAGTGATTGTAATGTAACATAGCTACATCCTCGGCCTGTTCTTATACTCTTCTCCAGGTGCTGCTGTCAAGTCCCATTGAAAACAGGACACAGGGCAGGATGAATCTTGATCCAACAACAGTTAGTGGCTCTGATTCCTCTGCTTTTCCAAGAAGATAATGTCCTGGAACAAGCTGTATGTGGCACAGTGTGGCTGGGTGTGTCTGAGGAGCTTTTATGGAGGCTGAGACACTGAGCTCTCTCTCTCTGTTCAGTAAAGAGAGCTGCTGAGGTACATGGCTTGAGGAGAAAACTCTTGAGGTTATTGTACATCTGTTATCAAATGGACATTGCAAACAGACAGCCAAAGCATTGAGAAGGTCTTTGTACCAACAGGAACATCTTGTTCTTCACCAGACCAGTCACTCTGAAATGAACCGATTCCTTAGGCAATGGAAAGCTATTGCCTGGGTCAACAAACCCGCCTCTTGTCTCCTCTGAGGAACGTTTGGGCAAGAAACCAACTCCAAAAGGATTTGCTTTCTTCGACCTGCCCTCTCCCATCACTTCTTAAGTACCCTGCTTCTGGTTAAGAAGGACTGGATGATGTGGAAGTATCTGGATGGGTCAGGCCAACTCATCCTGCCCTCAAAGCCCTCATGTGCTACTTAAACCCACACCACAGTGGGGCGAGACACTGTGTGGGAGTGTGAGACAGTTCCTAATGTTCCTGTTGATCAAATGGCCCACTGAGTCTCCTGATCTGCTATGGTGATAAGGACTCTCTCTTAATCCTCATTATCCTCTGCTGGCACTTCCTGCCCACATACACTAGATATTTCCTATCAACAGGGAGTAACCTCTGTGGAAGATAGGATCAGATTCCCAGGAACCAGGCTGTAGTAAGAGTGAAGAAAGAATGAGGAAACAGTCCTAATTTGAAGCTAATCTTATAAATACAGGGCTGGATACAGACAATAGGAAGAGATATGTCAAGAGAGCTTTAGCATTTATTTAGGAAAGGATCATCTTTTTCCAGGAGTAGCCTTAATTGTAACTTATGATGTGATGAAGTTGCTGTTTGATCTCAGCTTCAGCAGAGGGGAAGAGACAGATTCTGCTTTGTGTCACCAGAGGAGGGGTAGCCTGAGAAAAATACAGGGAAAAGTGTTTTTAAAAGTAATTTTTTGTCACTTGTGTACTGATTCAAGCTGCATGGATGGAATGTTTAATTTCCCAGTTTTTATCTGAATAAAACACTAAATAAGGAGAAGGCTGTGTGGCTTTTCCCCAAGCAGACATACTAATGTATGTACCCATTAGGTATTTAAAGTTGCATGGCATTGCTGAAAATACAGAAACCCACAAATCTTTTCTTCTAGTGTAAGGGGATTATTGGGGTGGGGTGTTTCTTTCCCCTACAGAGACCCATAGCTGGTACCTGTACCAGTCAGAGACTTGGCCTGTCCTTCATGCTCCCCTTTCATCTGGGTGGGGTGTGGTGTGATGGAGCTGTTTGTGGTGAGGAGTTCTCTACAGACAGTTGTTTTTATCAACCTTTTTTAGACAACCTGTAGAAATGGAGTGCAGCCTCCTGCCTGTCCCTGTCCTGTCCATATCCCAGCACCATGCAGGGGAGCCTGTGATGCCTCTGTGTGTTTCATTGCAAGCAGGGTGAGAGCAGGTGTCTGTTTGTGAGAAATGAGTCACCTTTATGGCAGGTATGAGGGTCCCTCACCACATATTCACATACAGCAGGTGTTGTAGCACAATCCCATAACCGTATGAATGACTACAGTGCAACAAGGTGTGGACACTGGTTGCTCATCCCCACCCTGAAGGTGGTGTTGCAAGTTCCTGAAAAATGCCGTCATGCCCTTGCAGGTTTGGACTCGTTTGGCTTTTCACTATCTGTCCTGCTCCTGAGTGCGCAGTGGGGTTGGTGTTTTGTTTGTTGCCCAGCTCTGGGCTGGTCGCTGCTTCCTCCTTCAGAAAGTTTACAGGCCTTGCCTTGGATCAAGTTTGTGAAGCTGCAGTGATGTACAAACCTCTGCTGCTTCCTGGAAACTTCCTTTTCCTTCTAGGTAGCCCCACTTGGACAGGAGATCTCACAAGGCTTGGCCTAGGTGAAGTGATACAGTAGTTCCCTGTCCCAGGCTTCCTGTATGAGTTAGGACAAGGCTTTTCAGCCATCTCTATCTTAGTTTCTCACTTCCTATTGTTTCTGGCCCTCCCAGGACTGATTTTTTTTCTGGAAGTCCTCAGAACAATGTGGACTTTCATTCCTTCCCCAGGTGCCTGGCTCTGGTGTATTCTGTTCACCATAGCAGGTTATGTGATCTAAGGGTTCCACTTCAACCCAAGACAGGGCACAGTTTGACTCTGATGGCAGGTTTGGTTTTCTTTTTTGGGCTCTGTTTAAGATAAACTCTGTCAGGGAGCAGGGCTGGCTCAGAGGACGTATACAGTGGTGTGGGCACAGCAGATCCTCTTTGTGCTAAGTTTGCTTTCATGAAGGGTTGCTAAGTAGTGCCTACGGGTGGTTGATGCAGCTGGATAGTGAACAAAGTGTAATTGCTTCTGCTGTCTTCTGGGATGTGCTTCCAGCAAGTCACGACACCTGGTAACGTGCTTGTAACATCTATTAACCTTGTAATTTTTTAAGTGGCACTTTAATCCTGCCTGGTTGCCAGTCAGGTCTGGAAACATCGACTGTGGCTTTCCATGGTCGCTGCTAAAATGCTGTGCCTGGTCACCGAGCTCGCTGCATTTTGCTGTCACCATTGTCGTCTCCTCCTTGTCAGATGCTCCCCTCCTTGCACAGATCAAAGCCTGCCCTTGTTTATTAGTTTTCTCCCTGAGTTCTGCAGAGTGGATGTTGGAAGGTTGATCCTTTGCTGGCCAGGCACTGCTGTGTGATATTTCCCCCTTACAGATGACAGATACCCTGCAGTGAAGAGCTGTGGGGCTGAAGGCGTCAGCATTTCTGCAAAGCACTGAATCACCTGGTGTGGCACTGGAGTGTGGGAAGGTGGAAGAACTGGAGCAAGAATTTGGGCTTGCTGCAGAGAGAAGATTCAAGAACTGTTGTGTGTGCTGTTGGGATCTGGTCTGCTGCAGCAAGGGGAGTCCCTGCTGCTGTGGAAGGGACATACCACAGGGTGCTCAGTCAGGCACGGGATGATGGAAACAGATGTCCTGCACTGCCTATGAGCAGACCCTGGATTAAGCTACCAGCAGAAAGTTGGTGGCAGAGCACGGATCAACCCCTGAGCTTTTAACAAACCAGCTTTCACCAAATCTCATGGCTCAGTCTCCTTCTCCCAGGCTTGCTGTGAGCACAGGTGTGTCAGATCAGAGTACCCAGCTGCTGGAATCCTGATCTGTACCCCACAGCTGGGAAGGTGTTCCCTGGAGAACTGCAGGCAGCAATATCCTACCATGGGGGAAGCCCTGAAGAGGAAAAGGCTTGGCCAGGAGAAGGGGGGGGAGCACACAGAGGATCTTGGGGTGAGGTTTCAGGACAGGCTGACTTCCAGGTCCAGCTCTGGGGCAGCCCTGGTAAATGCTCTTCACAGCACTGGGAGGGACTGGTGTTCAGAGAGCAGGGCGGGGTGGATGCTCAGTGCCAAACTCTCACTTGTCTCCTTTCTGTTTAGGGCATTCTTCATTCATTAAACTTGCTACCAAGGCAGCTTTGGTGGAAGTAATCAGTCTCCTGAGAGTGGAAGCCTTTCCTGGGTGAGCACCCAGTGTTGAGGTTTGGGTGAACTGTGTTTTTGGAAGATCAGAGAGGAAAAAGTGAGAAATTTTATTGTGTGCTCCATTACCAGTGACTGTGGACAAGAGCACAAAGTAACAAACACCACCAAAGAGCAGAGAGCCAGTTTTAATTGCCTACAGTCAGATGGCGAGTGGAGCAGAGCCTTGAACAGAGAGCACAGCTTGCCTCTAAGTTTGCATGTCTGCCACCTTCCTGGCTCTAAACATGACTTCAGCTGTGGCTCCAGAATAAGCAGTGACAGCCAGTTTAGGGTGGGCACCGTCTTTGCCTTCCACTTTCCTTAGTGCTCCAGTCAGCAGGGCCAGGATTCCTGGGCAGCACCCCTGCGGCACGGCTGTCACGCGAAATAACGAGCTGGCAAGTCCTGACTCCTTATTTATATTTTGGTGAAGGTTTTTATCGTGTTTCCTGCAGACACGGACGGAGAGGAACGGGTGGTTCTGCTGTTGGCAGCCCCTTCTGATAAAGGCCAGTGGCTTTTCACAAGTCTCATAGATTTTGAGTTGCTTTTGGATCTTAGTATATCCCCTTTTGTTGCTTCATGTTGCTGCTTCTCCTGTGCCTGCTGGAAGACTAGTGTCTTCTGTGCAAGGGATTTTTAAGAGGCTGCTTAATCTGTTTACTTTTCATCTTTATAACCCTTATTCTGTTTGTGTATTTTTTATTCTTCCTCTGTCCCAGAAACCTCTTGTTTGTCCTTCCCAGGTAGACAAAATTTACAGGAATCTTTAATTTGTTAATTGAAACTGCTTCTTGCTGTGCATGGAAACAAAAAAAAAGCAGACTACAACTGCAACACAATGGAAGTGTAAACAGGAAAACATACAAAAAATACGTCATTTTGGAGACGAAGTCCCTTAAGAATGTAAAACCTTGTAGGCCTGGAAGGTCTGTGAGTCAAGTATCAATTGGTGTGATGTACCAGAAAAGGAAATGTTTAACTCTTTTATTTATGTCCAGGAGAGCTCAATGAAGCCTTCAGGTTAAAAAACAACTCAGGAGGATTCAAAGGAAAACAGCTCATAGGACTTCTGGCTGCATATGCAGCATTTTAAATTTAGAGTTTCATGGGAATGTTAATAGTTTATTCTCAGCAGTGTTAGTGGAATGAGTCTGTAATTTGGAAACTTTTGCATGACTTTCAATTTTAAAATAAAAGAGAATTCTGGCCTATATTTTAAAAAGTGACTATGGAAGGTTCCTCCAAACCAGTGGTTAGATAGCCCATAAACAGGGTCTAGAAAAGCAGGTCCCTTAAGGTTTTTTCCACTCGGAATCCAAATTTATTAAGTGATCATATGTTGGGAAGTCACCATGTGATTTGGGCAACCAATAATTGGTGAATTATCTATTAGCTGAAATACATTCAGATAAACTGAGTATTTGAACATAAGTCATTAAAACTGAAGTCTGTTCATGGCTAATTTGTGAACTGACAAAGGAGCTCAATCATTTAATGAGCATTTGGTTCCAAGCTGTGCACCTAGCTGTAGTGTCCAGCTGCAAAGGAGCAAAATGTTCAATTAAGTTTGGTATTGATTGCTTATGAAGATCAGATCTTCTTAAAGTTATTATTGCTTTACTTGGAGAAGACTTCAGAGTGTCTTTTTTATTTTAACCCCTTCTGTCAGGGTGCCAGCAGGTCAGAGCCAGACAGTTATCCCCTCTGCACTTGGTCAGACAGTTAACCATGAGTTTCTTTGGTCTGGAAGTTCGAAGGGTGTTCTTGTCTCTGCTGCACTGGGACCCTGCCAAGGCAGGACAGCACTTTTCAGCTCTGCAACTTGAATTAGGGCAAAGGAAGAACAAACTGTCACTATGAGCTGTTCCAACCAACTCCCTTCTTCTGTCAACTGCCAACCATGATTTTATGTTTAATTATTTGCATTACATCATTAGTCCTGTGCTAGGTGTTGTACATGGCTAATGATGCAAAGCCTACCCCAGGTTTGGGCACCGTACAGGCTTCCCTGTAGGGCGGATGTGCCAAAGTGTTTGAAGTGCTCAAGGAGGGGAAGCTGGCAAAATCTTCCCTACCTCCTCCCCTTGGAATAGTTGGATATTTAACATGCTAATTTAGCTTACTTATTAAAATTGAATATTTTTCTTCAGAAGCAAACCCTGCAGTGGTTAGAATCTCCACTATGCTTTCTGTGCCATGTGGCTGAGCAGGACAGTTTTGAGGAAGACCCTGCCAGATGTCCACTGGGCTCCTCCCACCTCTACAGCCCCAGCATCAAGACTATCCAGAGGATAAAGGTGCCTGGTTTGCGAGCAGATCTCCTCCCTCCCAGGGCTTGTGGTGAGGGCTGGCTGCTTGTCATTGCCCCAGTGCTATTTCCGTGTCCTCACAGCCTGTGCATACACACATATTTCCACTAGGTTTTTTATCAGGTTCTCCTTTCTGAGCTTCCCTTTTGATTGCTGATAAACTGCATTGCTTAACGTGGGCGAGGGTGTCGGTTTTGGAGGGTCTGGCAGGGTTCCTTGCAGAGCACCCGGATGCACAGGAGCTATGACAATGTGGTCCCATGGTCTGTGTGGTCTATCAGCCAGTTCCCTGTTGGCAGGAGTGTGCTTGGTGCACAGGCCAGCTGGGATGGTAGGGGTGCAGCTGAGAAAGGATGTTTTGTGTACTGGAAGTGAACCTCTGAGCAAAGGGGGCTAGGAAAGGGCAGTGCTGGTGGCAGAGTTGGGCTGGCCTGACTCACAGACCTCCTGTCCTACACTCACCATGTCTGGTCTTAGAGCGTAGAAGGGAAAATTGTTCCTTCCCTGGCCTGTGTTGGTGTCTCTGCGCTCCTGCTCCCATCCAGGGCTGTGTGTAGTGTCTGTGAGGCAGAGCAGGGCAAGGCAGCAGGTGCCCAGATGTCTCACTCTTTCTCAGTCCTGTGGCCAGACTTGCTGAGCCCAGTTCTCTGTCACCTGAATCAAGCCTGCCTTAACCTTGATGAAGTAAGGTCAGGGACCGAAGCTGTCTGCATCCTGCTATTCCCATGGGTAGTTATACACTGGGAAACCCAGGAGCTGATGGTGCTCCACGGCTCTGGTAGGAGATGCTTGCCCTTTATCTCTCTCTGGAGTGGTTGGGTCTGTCTGCACGGAAATATGCTCTGCCTCTGGAAGAGGAAATATGGGCCCTGCCTCTGTGAGATGCTGCAGGGTGGCCAAACATCCTCAGCAGATAGAGATCATGTAATTCAGGTGGACCACTAAACTTTTAGGCAGCAATTAAGACTTATGCAGTAACTCTGAGTCAACTAATGCATCTGGGTGTTGCCTTGGCATACTTCCAATGGCAAATCCTTCCTGTGTAGACTTGATGTTCTTACGTTCTCCTCTGGCCTCCTGAATGCTCTGCTTCAAAACTTGATCAAAAACCTGTGGTGATGCCAAAGGGAGATGTCCCATTAAATTCCTTGTCTTTCCTTTGGTCCTCTAAACCTGCAGGTGATCCCAGGCAGTTTCTTTGATGCCTTCTTCCCCAGTGGATGAAGTAATTATGACTTCTGTGCAGGAGGCTAATAGCTCTGAAGGCTTTAGTCAGGCTGATTAACAACAACTGTGTTTTAATAAAAAATGTTCTGGTAAATCCTTCTGAATTGCAGCCCTAATTACTCTGCAGCCTGATGTGCAGCAATTGCAAAGCTAATAGGATCACCTGAATCCAGTTAATGAATCTTCTGTCATGGCTTGCTGTGACTCACAAGATGTGTAGTGTTTCTTCTGGTCTCCCC
This sequence comes from Myiotriccus ornatus, assembly GCA_036023395.1. Taxonomy (NCBI): domain Eukaryota; kingdom Metazoa; phylum Chordata; class Aves; order Passeriformes; family Tyrannidae; genus Myiotriccus; species Myiotriccus ornatus. The sequence goes on from JAYRBT010000023.1 coordinate 14,960,582, forward strand.
TGCCCTGCTCCATTCCCTGGTGAATATTTATGCTCTGTATTGCCGAAGGTAAGGGGATGTGTGTTTAGACTTTGAATGAATTAACTTAAATATATGTGCATCCTTCCTCTCAATATTTCAAGGGACTTATGAGGATCAAGGGCCTGGCCTTTTTGCTTTGGTCTCAAGGTGAATTCATTCAAGAAGTCACCAGTAGCTGCTCTTGCCTGATAGTTCTTTTCAGGCTTACAGGTTTTGATGAGAAATCTGTTCAACCCTGTTCTCTGCTTCCCCAGTAATAGTCTGCATCTGTGTCAGAGAACAGAGTTAGGAGGAACACCCTTCCTCCTTGCTGCTAGGACATTAAGGTGGTTTGTGCTGCATCAGGAAAGGAAAAAACCCCATTAAACTGAAAGTAATTTGTTTTGTTGGAACCCTTTTCCTTTAGGTTTCAACTCCTAGCACGTAAACTTGCTTATGCTCCCTGGCTACCTCCCCTTCCCCTTCAAAAGGAAAAAGGCATTAACCCCTGATCCAGGTTTTTCCATCTTTTACAAGGTTGTAAGCTGGTGATCTGGAAGGCTCTGCACTGCTCAGGAGAGGGACTCTGGGCCAGCAACAGGGACCTAATGGTGCTTTTGTTTTCAAGGTACCTTTTTTTTTTTACAGGTGGTTTGGGGATTCTTGGCAGCTTTGTGTTAGAGGTTCAGCCTAAGTCAGGGATAAACAAGGATTGTTTGAAAGTGGCCTTTCAAAACTTCCCTCATTGCTCACTTCTTGTTCTAAGTGTAATGGGTTCTTACACAGATTTATAGGTTTAACTCCTTGTTGAGGCACACTATAAAATGTGCCTCTAACCATGTACCTCGTAACTACCATAATAGCAAGGAAGCCTGTCTGATGAATTCAGTGACAGGAAGCAAAGTAAACATCTAAAGGATGTAATAAAGAGATTCAGGTGGGTAGGACATGGCAACATACCAGAGGAAAGACTTGACACCAGCTACATTTCTGGTCCTGTAGCTCCAGTGATGTCCTTTACTGGACATAATGCAATGAACCATTTGTGTGACTTTTCGTGGAGCTGGGGCTTGTGTAAAAGCCCAGATGTAAGGTCTGGGACTGGTTGTTCCCCAGCTATGAGGATATTCCTGTAGAGAGGAGGATTTACAGAGCAAATCTTTCTCTTTTCTGCTGCTCACACCACAGCTGATTTCATACATGGGCCAAGCTGAAAAACTCCAGCTCACTACAAGGGTGTTAGCAGAGGAAACTACACTGGGGATTTTCAGAGGCTTCATTAAATCTCTGTCTAGGAACTCAAAGGGTAAGAGGGGGAAAATGCTAAATGATTCGAGTTCTGCAGTAGAGAGAGATGAATGAAGTTACAAAGGAACTGTACAAATATTTATTGCATGCTGGCAACAGATTTCGGGTCGGCCCTTTACAGCTGGGGGGAGGGAATGACAATATTTTTTTCTTTTAAGCAGAGCTTAGAGGAAAGAAAAATAAAAGGCTTGTGTGATGTTTAGAAAGAGGAGCAAAACCAAGCCCAGCAAATCTGCTTATAAACGATAAGACAAAGAGGGAAGGGAGCAGAGTTGGTGCTGGAGGGTTTGTCTTGGTTTCCTGGGCACTGGAAGTGCAGTATCATCCCTGTGGCTGCTCCTGCCTGGCTGGGACATGCAAAAAAACCTGTCGTGAATGACGGGCTGAATGTGGGAGGAAAAGAGTGCAGTTTATCTTGGATTTTTAAACGTTATAGTGTCAGACTTCTGCGTGTCTGGCTCTCCCCTGGAAGTTCAGAGCCTTTGAAGGCTCCTTTCATTTCTGGTGTTCACAGGCATTTATCCTCTCTGCTCTGTGCTGGGCTTGGTAACTGGGAACAGATTAGGAGCTGTAGAATGGGTAGATACCAGTTTTGGTTGCCTGTGGTGGGCTTTTTGTTGCTGTTTGTGTTTGGTTTTCCTCTTTATGGAAGAAACGGGTACTGTGTGGCTGGAACTATCTTGACTCCAAGGTACGAGTGACATTAGCTCGGTGGCTTTGGGAGAGGGGGAATGCTTGCGCTCCTTGCCTCCCAGAGGTTCAGATGGGTTTTTTCCTGGTGGGTGGGAGGAAGTCACTTCTCACCTCCTCCTCAGACAGAGCAGAGGTCCGCTGTCTCGCTTATGTTTCCCTTAGTCTCACTGATAAATATTTGTAATTTTGATGTTTTGGAAGCTGAGTGCAGCAAGATCAAAATTCGCAGTTGTCTGCTTTGGGGAGAGTGAGAACTAGCTGCTTCCCACATGTCGTCTGTGGGGTTACTTCACATGGCTGCTCTGTGCTTGGGCAGTGCCTTGCCCTTCCTTACAAGATGCTTCAGGCCCTTGGGAGCTCTCCATGAAGGAGCTGAGCATAAAGGACAGTGGCTGTGTGCTGGGCAGAAGCAGGACCTGTGGACCAGGAGGGATGGAGTTCATTCCGGGCTTCGTTGTCTGAGCGTGATGGCCAGGCATGACAGAGCATGGCAGAGCAGCGTGTGCTGGGTGCTGCTGGTCAGCAGCAGGCTCTGTCCTCACTTCACATTCCAAAGGCAGAACAAATCCTGCCTCACACCCCATTGATGGTCCTAGTGCTGAGCCTGTCCCACTTGATTCTGGCTCGCAGCAAGGCTGGAGGGGGAGCTGTGCAGTGGAGCTCCAATCTCCCTCTCTCTGAACCTAATGTGGGAGTTTTTGGCACGCCCCTGAGTGGGACAAAGATTTAAAATCCTTACCCTAACCTATGGAGAAAGCATTCAGGAGGCTTTCATCTTTGGAAAATGCACTGGGTTCTCTTGCATGAAAGAGCTATTATTTACCTATCAACAACATAATCCCCCTCCCTCCTACAGATTGCAGGCAAGCTCCCGGGCAAACGGCACTGTAATTAAGAACAAATATTTACTATGAAGGACTAGCTGAGGCCTGGCTGGGCAAGCAGCCATGAGCCTTGTCTGAACTTGCCTTCTGTTTGTTCCCCTTTGAAAGCAAGGAGTCAAAGTCTTTTGTCAGAGAAGTGTTTGTGAGGCACAAGATGGTGGGCTGGGCCTCTGAAGCAGCCAGGAGCTATCAGGCTGTTTGTTCCAAGCCTAGGAAATCCCCCACAAGCAGAGTTCCTTGCATCTAGAGGCACTTCACTTTCTGTTATGGATGGCTCTTAGATCTGCAAGTGAGGGTTAGTGTGGGGACTGCAGCTGGGGCCATGCTACAAGCAAGTTTGTGGAAGTACTTGTCTGCTCTAAAATCACAAATTAATTCAGTCTTCATTTGCATCTACTTTCCCTTTTGATTTCTGTTGCAATTCAAGCATTTACTTCCCAGGACTCAAGCCCTGGTGTGTAGATGCAAGGGAGGTTGGCTGCTGGAGAAACCATGTCCCTACAGAAATGCTGGGACTGTTTCACAGCTCAGACTCACAGCCTACTCACCTGCCTTCTTCCACTCTGATCAACAGCAAGGAGGGGTGACAGGGTTCTTGCTCATCTCCTGGCAAGGCTTGGCAAGCTGAAATTTAATAAATAAGTCAATTGTGAGTAATAGAAACAATTGCAAGGATGTGGTGTGTGGTTCAACCAGCTATCACTGCTGTGGTAGTGCAACAAGGCATGTGATTAGACTGGGAAATTGCTGTAGCAATACCAAGATTTACAGAATGAGTCCCACAGAAGGAGCAGACGTGGGAGACACACACAGACACTCAGAGCTTGCAAAAGGGCTGATCAAAAGTGTCTGAAGAAGGCCAGCACCAGCTTCCAGGGTGCTAAGGCAGCCGTGAAAGTAACTGGAGAGGTGCCCTGCACCATGCTGGTGTACACATGTGCTATAAAACCCACAGTTACAACTTGTCAGAGTTTTTGAGGAATATGTCACCAACTGGTTTGATAAAAAAAGGTCTTTTTTTGGTTTGTTCCTCTTTGTTGTAAGGATGGTCATGTACTGTCAGCAGTTTAACACCTGAAAACAGGGTTCACGGTCGCTTGGCTTGGGGGCTGAGCCAAACCTGCCTGGAGCTCTGATTTGAGAGCTGCTTTATATATTAGATACCTGGTTTGGGTTTTTTAAATAAAATCCTTTGGTCCCAGAGAGAAAAGTCTGTTTGAAGCTTTACTCTGAATGACCTTTCTCCTTTTGTGGGGGAGCTTAGATGCAACAACAGAGAGAAGGAAGAGGTTATCTAGTATGCAGGGTCTGGGAGGGCTCGGAAGAGGAAGGGCTCTCAGCCATGAGCCAGAACATCACAGAAGAGCAAAGAAATGAGCTGGAGAGGCTCTTTCCCCTAAAGAGGGCAAGAAAGCTTCAATAGTGCCACTTGCTGTGGCTTTGTCAGTGCCCACCTCCTGCTCTGGCCCATGTGTGTGCAGAGGGGAAGAGGCTGCACAGCCACTCCAGCTCGTGCACCATGACCAGTGTGTTCATGCTGGCAAATCCCAAGGAAACCCATAGCTTGAGTGGAACAAAACTTGCTTGTTGGTTTTTTAAACCCCACACCATCATGGTTTGTGAGTTGTGTGTGGTTTTTGGCTTCGGTGTCCAAAAGAAATGCCAGAAAAGCTGTCGGGTCTCTGGTTTGGCTTCAACAAAGGTCTTGTCCGTTCCAGTGTGTCTCGTGCATATGGGCTGTGGGAGGGGAGCCCGGCTTTTGTCATCTTTGCCAGTGAGACAGACATCTAGTGTCCCTCTGCCAAGCCTGTGAGAGTTTTGCTTGATTTTTAAAGGGAGGTTGTTTTTTAAAGCTGCCTGGAATATGTGCTGTGCTGTCTGAAAGAGAAGTAGGCATGGCATTGAAGTTATGGTCAGGGAAGATACATACTGGTTCTTTGTGGGAATGATTCCTTCCTTGTTTTGTTGATTCCTGCTACTGATGTTCTTTCACGGTCACATTGGCTCATTGGCAGGTTGAAGAACACATGTATTTGGAGTATTGTGTCTTGGAAAGATGAGTGCCTGCAAGAATTCCTTGGATGAGGCCTAGTTTGCCTTGGCTGATAGGAGATCTTGAAGCCAGATAGTCTACTAGTCAGAGGTTATGCAGGGACCTGCAGCATCCTAGTGCAGCAAGCAGTACTCAGGATTAGGCAGACTATCTTTTTAAGTTTTGTATCAAGGGACAGTCTGTTCTTGGGACTGTGTATACACTGGAGAATTTCCTCATTTCCTTAAATTTACTATGTTAAAGAGGGGGTTGCTGAAATACTTCCTCCTTCTGCTCTTCCCTAATAGTTTAGAAACAGTTTTAATGATTATCATTTGAAAAGGACCTAAGGAAAGAACTCAAGATGTGCTTTTCTGTCTGACATTACAAAGAGATTTTCACACCTCATCTCCAGGCACTGCCAATTGTGTTGTGTCTTTTGTGATAGTTATCAAACAAATACACCAGGTATTTCCTAGCACTCCAGGTACCCACGGGACCTTCTGAGATGGAGCACATGAAAGGAATCTGAGAAGACTGTGAGGATCCCCAGAGAGGTGAGTGGGAGGAGCAGGTTGCTCTGGCCCACACATTCCTGCATCGAGCTGGTGAGGAAGAGTTAACTCATTTCTGTCTGAGCTAAGCCTGGAAGCAGGGGTTGATTGACTGAACACTGGAAATCTTCTCTTCGTGCCAGGTGTAACAAGGATCATCTGGTAAAAATGTGTGTCTGCCCAAGACACAGATCTGCCTTAGACATGCATTAGCACGAATGGAGTTTGCTGTTTGCTAGAGGAGCCAGGTCCCCAGTTGAGCAAAGCCTAACAGAAATTGGATCCAGTCCAGAATGTCTGGATGGCATATGATATTTACTGAAATATGGCATTGCTTGTGTAAGCAGCACACCCTTCTCCCTCACTCTGGAAACCATCTGGGCTTCATGTGTGAGCGGTTAAAAGCCGGAGCAGGAGAGCATCTGATACTCTCTGGCTCTCGTGATGTTTCTCTCTCCAGCCCCCCTCCATGGGTGTCCCTGCATTTGCAGGCATGGGAGTCTCAGCCATGCCCCAGTGTCTTCTTAACAACCCACTGAGGGTTTTCTTCCCTTGTTCTGCTGTGGTTGTAAATGGGGTATGGTTGTATGAGGAACTTGTGTAGGGCTTTACTGACAGGGTAGGAGGCAAGCCCTCTTGCCTAGGCCAGGGTACAATCATTTTGCTGGCCAAATCTTTCATTTCTAGCTGGGTTCACAGCCAGCAACTTTATTGACTCTACTGATTTTCATACAAGCTGGAGTAAAAGCTCCTGGGAACAAGGAAGGATTATTTGGCATGTCTGTGCACTGGCATAGCAAGTTTTTTCTCCAAAGGGAGCTGAGCACCCTTGGCAGAGTCTTGGGACTGGGCAGAGACCCCTGTTCTTCACATGGCCAGGCTGAGAAAGGATTTGTCCAATTGCTGTGTTGTAAGGGCAGAAGAGGACAGGGGAGTACAGGAAATTGTCCACTGCTTTCCTGGAGTTTGGCTGTGCTTTTCATTAGATTCTGGGAGGGGGGGAGTTAGTTAAAAGTAGGACCTCTGGGGTGGGGTTAGGGTTTCCTCCCGTGTTTTCAAGGCTTTCCTTGTAGCTTCCTCTCTGTCTGTATATGCACACTCTGTGGGTTTTGTTTCTTAGAGGGAGCATCATATGACAGCGCCAGCATCTCTGATCTTTCTGGCAGACTGATCCCTCTTCCTTCCTGAGCTTGATAAACAGTCCAAGAAACTGCGCCTGTGTGTGAGTGCATGTACGTCTTTGAGACCACAGCTTGCTTCTCCAGTTCTTGGTGTGGTTTTCTATCCTTCCGTTGTAGTTTCTGGTGTTTCTCTGCTTTGCCTTCCCATCTCCCCTCCTGCTGTGGTTTACCTGCTGCTGCTTCACATGAAGATGTGGGTGAACAACTTGTTTCTGAGAACTCTGACTTGTGCTCCCCAGCCTCTCACCCTGGCACAGGGTTTCTGAGGTGGTGGTTTGGGTTTCAGACCCTCTTGACAAGATTTTGCAGTGCTTTATGAATCCAGCCCGCTCTTTGAGTGTTGGCAGTTTCTCCCTGCAACATGGATGCTGTGGCTTGCAGGTTACCCTGATGCCCAGTGGAGACAGATGCACTGTTGGAAGATGAAAGCTTCTGTGTGTGTCTTTGCAAAGCACTGTAGCCCAGCAGAGCTCTGGTTCAGAGCTGGACTCTGATGTGGTAGCACAATGTGAATTGTTCCCATACTCCAGCTGTCTTTGGCCTAATGTGGCTAAAATACAGAGAGGCACCAAAGCAACCTTTATTGCTTCCAACCCCAGCAGCTTGTGCTTCTGTGGCCAAAGAATCTGGCTCCAGCAACATTACTGCTGCTGGAAAGTGGAAACGCCCTGTGTGGAGACACATGTCAAGGCCTAGGAGGGTCTGGAGGCTTAATCTTTGCACCTCTGCTCTGAGAGGGTCTTGTGAGTTAGTACTTGCCAGAGCCCCTTGGAGTTGTGTGATCTCTTAGCTGAGAGGGGTGCATTTTTCTGAAATGGTGCACATGTTTGAATCTAATTCTCCTCTCTAGATCATTGCCAGATCTGAGTTTCCAGCATCAGGCTGGATTAGCCTTGTCCTGCCTCTTCAGCTCTCCCAGCTGAGTCTGCCCATTTCCTCAAGTGTAGGTGATGATTGAGAAGTGATGTGGGCTCGTCCCCATCCTCCAGGGTAGGAGAAAGGTTCCCATTTCTGTGTTCTCTTCCTGTCTCTTGGAGCCTTGGAGAGATCCAGCAGCTCAGCATTCAGCACCAGCATTTAAACAGGTCACTGCAGTACTGAGGTACCTTCTCTGCCCCCTCCCTTCCTTTTTCCTGCTTTGGCAGATTGCCTGGCCTGATTGACTGCATTTTGATTCATCTCTGATATTTAATCTCCTCCCTGGAGAAAGATGGGCAGGAGAGATGCTGTTGTTGCCCTGAGGTAGGAATCAAGAGCTGTAGAATGTTATTTCACTCAGCCCGAGAAAGCCCTCTAACAGCACAGAGGACATGTTGTGCTGCAGTGAAAGGCGGCTTTGAGAGATCATGTAATCTGCCCTCGCCTGGCCTTGTGCTGTCTCTTGCTGTAGGACTGGAATCAAAATACCATCTCAGATACTGAGCCCAATTGATTGGAGCTGTTTCAGTCAATTCTGTGTTCTGGAGGAAGACTATTTTCCCCTCCTTCCCCATCCTGGTCAGGTAACATCCAGGAAACTTGGTGTCCAGAGAAGAGGTTTGTCTTTTGCAGGGAGGTGACCCAGTACAGGAGGCAATCAGCTTCATAGCAAGTGGGGGTGGGTGGGCTGAGGATGTTGGAACAGGAGAGTGATGGGATAGAGCAGGTGAAATGATGTCCCCCATCTTTCTCAGCCAGAAGGGTTGTTGGGGTCAAAGGGCTGGAATACAGATGAGCAGCTGTGAGGCAAAGGCTGGAAAGAGCTTTTTTTGTTCATGCTGAATAATGCTGGGTGCACTGGCTGCCTGTGTCTAACTGTATGCTGTCTTATAGGGATGAGAGCTGTGCCCTGTTGTCCTTCCTCTTCCTCTGTCCCTGGGACTTTCCACTGGGTTGATGCCTCCTAAGTCTGTGCTGTCTCTGGGGCTCTTCTCAAGGGACAGTGACTGATGATGGGCTTTAAGGCAGTGAGGTTTAGCCTCTTCTCTCACCTCTAGGGAGGTGTTTTTCTTTCTGGTTTGTCACTGCAAGAGAAGGATGGGGGTACCAAGACTTACCTGGGCCAGTCTTGAGCGAAACAGTAGGTATCAGAGCTCCAATACAGGTTGAGTTCTGCCAAACAAGAATCTCTGTGCTCTTCCATGTTTCCTGTGTCCCTTGGCACAAAGAGAATAGGATGAGAGCTCCCACTGAATGTGCTAATTTTTCCTGGGCCATATCTCTCCAAGGTCACTAGCTTGCAATTGCATCCATATGGGTGGTTCCTCTGCCTAACTGAGCTCTTGGAAGCCCACCAGGATACAGATTTCATGTGACTGTGAAATGCAGAGATTTTATACGGCCATGTAAAATGCTACTCTTTACCAGGATACAGCCTCCTGGGGCAGGTCTGTGAAGGCAGCCAAGTCCTATGTCCTAGTTAATTTCTTCTGACCACTGCTGTCCTAGGCCAGCTAACATAACAAAGGCCTGTTGAGAGCAGGGTCCTTTTTTTGCTCTAAGTGCTTGTTTCTGTTTGTTGGGAGTGCCTGGTCTCTTCAGGGAACGGTGGAAGGAGGTAGTGCCCTCAGTCTTGGCTGTGGCTGTGCTCCCTTCTGATGCTCTGTGCAATCTTCACTGCCCCAGCACTCTGGAGGAAGCTGACTGCAGCTTCATTTACATGCCATGGGTGGGGATATAATAAAAGGAAATGAAGAAGCCCACACTGACAGCAATGGCTTTTGTTTGTCACCAGCAACACTGTGAGTCTGGCCTCACTAAAAAGCAAGTACTGAATGGCCAGCTGCCATCCCGTCTTGGGCTCTGGCTGTATGCTCTTGTCTGGATAGAGGAGCAGAATTAGGCCCCTTTGCTCACTCCGGCTGCACAAGGCGGTGGGAATGATGTGATGCTCTTCCCCAGGAATTAGCTTTGGATGAGGCACATATTTAACCGTGGTAGGTTGGGCTCTCCAAGCGTTCTCAGGGTAAGACCCCCTCCTCTTTCCAGATGGTGAAATGTCTCTGAAGAGTTCTCACTCTGGATAGACTTTTTTATTTATCTGCTTGGCCTCTGCCCAAGGGAGTCTGTGTGGCTTTATGGGAAAGGATTTTTCGTTGAGCAGAGCAGCGTTGTGCACGTTTGAACATGTGTACCCAGTGGATCATTCAGCTGGGGATGGAATTGCTCTGTTGACCGCAAATGTTTGTGCATGCGCATTGATTGCACTTATCTGTATGGTTATAATCCTTACTCAGTTGAAGCTCCTGGTTTTATACATCCGCTTGTTATTCTCCGTTAAAACCCATTACCACCTCCTTTCCTGCTGCATCCTCACCTTTATCATCTTGTGCCACACACCCAGTTGGAAATTGGATGTGCCCCTGGGCCTTGCTGCCCAGCTGCACTTGTAGGAAATAAGTGATTTCCTTGGGGTGGCTGAGTGGTGGAACAGCAGGGACGAGGACCCAGACCCTCCCCTTGGGGTCCAGAAAGGATCATGATTTTTGTATGGCTCCCTGAGAGGATGTATATACTTGCATCTGCAGGGCGATGAACTAGATCTGACTTCCAGGAGAACAACATTTTTGCTCCTTTTTCTTCTAAATGGATGGGAGGAAGATTGGATGAGGAGAGAGAAAGTAATCTAAGGTGAGGTGAGGGTGGTATAGGACTGGTAAGGGCCTGTTATAAGTCTAAGGAAACACAGGGAAGGAAGCATGCAGAAATAGTCTGGATCCAGCTGATGGGTAGTGCAAGGACCCTGCTCTGAGAAAAGTGGTCTAAGTGCAATGTTTGGTATTCTGGAAAAGCATCCTTGTGGTGTAGCATTTATCAAGGCTTCATGTCGTTTTTCAGTCATACCCCAAGTCCTGCTTTGTGACCTTCAGGAAACTCACTGTTGCATGTGTGAGTCTCAGGTCTTCCCCTGTCTCTCCTTGGATGGATCCGTTCTCTCCATGGCAGCGTCTTGCTCTTGTGGCCTTCTGTCTGAGCACAGCCCGGGCTTTAGGGTGGTAAAAACTCACAGCCTTTGTGGCCAAAAGCTAAAGCTTCCAAAGGGTCTGAGCTTCACTCCATGTGTTCCAGGGAGGTACATCTGGGAGTGAAGGGGAAAATGTAAGGAAAACTTTTGGCTGCAAAATGTAGCAATGTTTTTTTGGTTTTTTCCTTCAGCACTTTTTTTGGGCCAAGCAAGGTCCTGAGTGCTGCTGTTGCTTCTCTCTGTCAGCTTCTTCCACTGGAAATTCCAGTTCCCCTCTCTCCTCTCCCTTGGATAAATAACTACCATCTCAAGACCTGCAGGAATGCCAGATGGAAAGTGTTCTCTTCCTTTCAGACCGGCTGGGCACACAGGTCTCATTTACACCGTGCTGGCATGTGTCATTTGGTCAGAGAGGACTGGGCACTGCCTCCTCCACAGGAGCTGAGAGAAGCCAGGCTCCAGGACACAAATGAAGTAAAGGAGAAGGGATTTGTGTGGCAGATGAATGCAGCTGATGTGCCAGTGCTGGCAGTCCAAAGATATTGTGTAGATCCTAAGGTGCAGGAGACAGCCTGCTCAGCCTCCCAACTATGCTGGTTTTGTCAAGGCCTCTTCAAACACTCCTCAGACACCCCTTTTTCAGAGCAGCCCTCATAAGCAAACACCTCAGGGAGGAAAATTTAACCTGCCACAAGTTTGAGGCTACAAAGCAAATTAGTGGCATGGTTTGTGATATGACCAGAAGATGTAATTTCTCTATCTGTGCTTGGGCACTGGTGGGTACCACTAATTTTCCAGGGACACACATACTTTAAAGGAAAAACCAACTCTGTTCTTACATCCCATTCAGCAGCAGCCTTCTCTCCTTGGTATAACCATTTAGGGTGCTTTTAGAAGGAATGGGGAACTGGCAGTGGTGGGAATGCCTACAGGAGAAAAGGCAGGGTGTGGAATCACACTGGTACCCAGGAGGAGTAATATGGATGGCAGTAAGATGCCCAGGAGCCCGCCTGTGTTCTCAAACCTCTCACTGGAGCACCAGCAGCCTTTGGTAGAACTTTGGTAGAATTAGAGAGACAAAATATAGAGTGATCCTAATCTACAACCCTTGTGGAAGCAGCAGAAAGAGAACTTGTCCATCACCAAGCTATTTTCAAACAGCACAGCTCTGAGGTAAGTGTTTGTGATAACATGTTGGGTTTTCCTCTTGCTTTACAGGATCCTCTCAGTTGGATGATGTAAATGAGCTAAGTGCTAAATGGCATCAAAGTCAGTGCCACAGTCAGCTTGGCTTCCTGCAGGGCCTTCGAAGTGACAGAGAGGCACCTTGGGACGTGGAGTGGCTTTGCAATAAGACCTGAGCTTTTGCTCAGCAGTCCTCGACCTGCTGACTTTGAGAGGTGTATGCAGGGGCTGTGGTGGTGATCGAGGCCAGATGGATGCTCAGACCTGGTTCTCCCTCACTTGTGCTGCCATCAGATGTTGTTGAGGTGTGGGCTTGGACCAGTCTCTGGGGATTGGAGAGTTTAGCTCAGGCTCAAACACGGGGGAAATGAGCTCACCCATTTCTGCCTCTTCCCAGGGCCCTGCTCCAACAGGCACTGCTGCGCTGTGCAAGCTCCAGAGCCCTGGGGCTGCTCCAAGGCCGCCAGCCTTGCAGACGAGAAGATGGTTTTATTTAGTTTGCTTGTATGAAGGAAAAAAGTCTGTCAAAATAGGGATGTGGAAAGGGGAGGGGGGAGCAGGAAGTTTTCCTGTTGGCATTTATTAGAAGGGAAATGAATGTTTTATGTTCAGAGGCCCTACTGGATGTGCAGTGCTCAGGGACAGTGGTCTGGAGAAAGCCTTCTGACTTCTTGAGTCGGTGGTGAGAATGTGATCTGGAATAAGCGAGAAAGGGCTAAATATAGAAGCCACTGGCTCCCTTCCTGTGATGGTGGCTCTGCCCTCACTGCAGTCCTGGAGGCAGCAAGTTCTGCCTATTGTTCCGGTCACATTCCTGTGTCCCACGATGGGGCCTCTGTGATGGAATAAAATGAAGAGAAACAGATGGGAAAACAATAACCCAAGGAACGGGCCCTGAGCTTTGCTGGAAGCTTCCAAAAACCCATAAATCCCCAAATGCATTTCTACTGGATTAGGGAACTGAAGCAAAGCAAGGGCCAAGTACTTCCCTTCCTGTATACCCTGTGCTCTTATTGCCCAGAGACAACTCAAAGGGGGCTCTACCTTACAACAAATTGTTGTAATGGCACCTCTTTATCCTTAGTATTTTAATTCTGACAACTTCCCTGTCTGTCCTTTGTCTGTACTCACTTTTTGTCTTGCAGACCCAGGGAAAAAGGCACTGTACAAGGAGCCAGCCCACCTCTTCATCCTTCTCCTGCACCACTGGACTGGCTGCAAACAAAACACGGTGGGGGCCTTGCAAGGCAGTGGTTTAGTCCCTCCAATGGGCTGGGAAGTGCCTTATAGAAAGGAATGACTATTAGTGACTGGGAGCCTCTTGGAAGCAGAGAGGGACTGATGAGCACTGAGAGGGAATATGACCTGCCTGAAATGTCATGTCTGGTGATCATGAAGGTGTCAAAGTGATTGGAAGTCCTGGCCCAGCCACTTTTTTGTTTGTGGTTGAAGTAAGTGCACGATGTTTTCCTCTGCATATGGGTGTTATCCATGTATCCCTTCCTTAAGTGTGCATGTGCAAAATCCTGGGTAAGCAGCAGGGAAGATGGATGATTCCAGAGGTGAATGAAAGAAGTTTAGTGCTTTCTGCAGAACTCTGCTTTACCTTGCAGAAAGCAAACAACTTGTTTACTCACCTACCTGTCTGTGAATTGGCTTTGCTCAAATTCAGCCAAAAACTACAGCTACTTCTTTCCCTGACAGCCTATTTGCTGCAGTCCTTTTGAGATGAAGCAGTTCCCCAGGGGATTAGATCAATATTGCAGTGGCCCAGGGAGAGACTGAGGCTGTGTTGTAAGAAGCCGGGGACAGGATCCTGAGTGAAGTGAAATGAGGTCTTAGTTTGAACCAACCATCTTGTGAAAGCTTATCTTTAGGATCTGAGGCAGGAAGAACTGCACACACTGAAGTCCTGCTGTTACAGCATGGGAGCTAAATTGTTCAAAGCCAGATAGGGATCTATATACCAGCAATCTTCATCCTTGTTAAAATTCCCCTTTTCTCCCCCTAATCCTTTCCCCAAGCATATATTCTCTCAGTCACCCTCCTCCCTGATATGTTTGCTCTTTCCAACCACTGGTCCATGTTAAACAGCTGTTGCTGCTCTGAATGGAGAGATGCAAGGAAAGGAATGGTGAAACTTTTCATGTGCTGAAGTGGCTACTGAAAAAAAACAACCATGCTCATGTTCTGTTTATTGGCCTTGCCGTTAGGCCGGATTTAACTCAGGCGGTTTCATTTGCAGGACACAGGTTTTCTGTGTGGCTCATCACTCTACTGGGGGGTATTTTGTACAGAGAGATGTGTACTCCAGGATTGTAAGCGCATAATTTATTAACTTTATTGTTCCTTTCATTTGAGTGGGGATTTTTTTTTCATTGAAGTTACAGAGTGTTTATGCCCTTCTGTTCTTTGTGTACATAAACCACATAGGAACCTCCAAGTTGTTGGTAAAACGTGAACTTGAAATCAACACAAACCGCTGTGTTGTGCACAGGAAGGTGCATCGTTTCCTTTGATCGAGAGTTATGCTGCCAGATTCATTCATGTCCTGCAACCGCTGCTGTGCTGCAGCACTGCGATGCAGCTGATGTGCTCTTGTGTCTCTGCTGCTGCAGCTGGGGGTGAGGAGCACACCTAACAAAGTGGATCTCGAAGGCAAGAGAGCCAAATGTGACTGGCTCCTGCTCTAGTTCACGTGTTTGCTTGTGCCCCCTCGGAGAACTGTCCTCAGAAAGAAATCTGGGATAGGGAACTGCTCCTGCCAGCCCTGTGCTGCTACAGGAAATGAATATTTCTGTTTCGTTACCCACCGTGGCTCTAATTAGGGCAAGCCCTGCTTCCTGCTGAACAAGGGACCAATGGAGGTAGATTTCATAAGGGACATGAAGTATGTCCTCCTGTCTTTGGGCTTGGAGCCACTGAGAGCCTTTTCATGCCCTCTGAGTGGGATGTGGGAGGGAATAGGGGAGGAGGAAAAAGACTCCAGGCTGATTTTCTGTTTCAGAGTCTGACTCCCATTCCTATTGTCTCAGGGGAGAGTGGTTTACACCACCAGTCAATGACCTTTTCTCAAATGCAAAGTAAATATTTTCTCAGCAGACAAACCATTGTGGAAGCAACAATAGAAGGCAGGGAGGTGGCAGGTATCTGGTACCTGCCAGGTTAGGTCCAGTGCTGCAGAGCTAGTGTGGATAACACCAGGGAAGCCAACACAGAGACCTCTACCTTTTAGAGGGAACTGTCCCGTCTGCACAGAAGTGGGAAGGGCAGAAGCTGGCTCACACAGTGAGAAGCAAGACAAGGCAGGGTCTTCAGTAGGTGTGACCTCATCTAGCTCCAGGGTTAAGAAAGGAGAGAATTCTCTTGTTTGTCTTGTCTCACTTCTGAGGTACCAGCTAAAGCCTTTTGTATGTGTGTAGGTAAGAGTCACTTCGGTCAAATGCAGTTACTGTGAAGAGATAAAAACCCCAAACCAGCACACAGTAGGGCATAAATGGTTGAATCCTCAATTAATCAGCTGCACATGTGGAAGGAAAAAAATGTTTGAGGTTGAATGAAGTATTGAATTCCATTTGGGTGGGATTGTGTTCAGTAATGCCACACTGCAGTGTTTTGTTTTGGAAACAAACCGGAGTCATCTAATTCTTTCTTAACATTGAAGCCATTCTGTAATTTGCAATTTGAAAGTGCAGCTTGGGGGAGCTGATTGCATTTCTCAGTGCCTGATTCTGAAAGTGAACTTACTGATTTCGGGAGCCAAACTGAGTGTGAGCAGAACTGTCTTCACATTCAGAGCCCTGCAAACCCTTTGGGCCTCAGGAATATCATGGCTGGAAGGAGCTGTGACGTCTCATTGCTTTTACAGACGTGGGCTCTTGGCTAAGAGGTCCTGTGAGTGATTGCATTGTTGCACATATGGTCTGTACTGCAGGGAGAAGGAAAATTTTATTTTGTGTGTGTGTTTTTTTTTTTTTTTTAATAACATTAGAACTTGCTATAGCTCAACCCTCAAATGGCCACTCCATTTTTGAAATCACAGTGGTATTGAGCCCTCTTCCATGGGGTTTTGAAGTAGATTCTCTACGAGTGCTTTTGCCCTTGATATGGGTAGTTTGGTTTGCTTTAAAGCTCCACACCATCTCCAAACTAGTTTATCTAGAAGCAGGAAGGATTCTTGCTGCAGTCCCTCAAGGCCTCGTGCTTGTCCCTCTTCAGTCACAGTCCTTACCTGGAGGCGTTCACTTTTTGGAAGGAGTACTGAAAGGAGTGACTTGCTGCAGGGCATGGAGCTGCACGGTGAGAGCAGACTGTAGCTCTCGTGTTGCTGGAGCCAAAGGCTCAGCCATCAGCCAGTCTCCTCCCTGCTTCCTTGAGGAGCCTAAGCCTGACCTAGCACTTGTGTTGTTGATGCCACTGTGATTCCTACTTCCAGCTTGTGAATAACCACGTTTGTTGTTCAATTAGCAGTCGTTCAGCTTCTGCAATAAGGAACAGACAGAAAAAATTGAGGTTTGGCTTGTTCTATTTATAACTCAAAGCAATGCTGTTCCTGCTTAGGTGCTTTAACTTTGAGAGATAGAGCCTCCACTTTCCTGTTATTGAACCACACTTTAAGTCAGGGGAAACCTTTGTTTTTATTGTTTTTGTTGGCAAGTGAGTGACACTTACTGTTACCTTCAATATCATATTGATGCATGTGTAGTTTTTAAAAAATAGTAGCTACTGTTCAGTCCATTCTGCCCCTTCCCATATAGCAAACTAATCTCTTAAATGTTTGGCCAGAAATCAGCTGTAAATGAGACAGACACACGGGACAGAGCAATGGCAAATCCAGCTCATGATGTACGTTACCAATATGAATAGCTCACCCCTTCCTCCTGCTCCCTGTCTTTCCTGACAAGAGTAATGGAAAGTTAAAAGAATTTTTTAACATATGATAGATATTTTAAAAAACACTTCTTCCTGCAAAATGTGTGCACGGTTATCGACATCGTAAGGAAGAGCATTTTGTCTGGCTCCTGAAGGACGGGAACTCATAAAGCAGTAAATTACAGCAATATAGAAGTTAATGTACTTGGCTTTAACACGGATATTTTACTGTTATTATCACCATCGAAAGTGACATCCATCACAGTGACATGCACCCAGAAAGGAAAAAAACCCTGGTGTAGTTCTGTTTAATAACCCCAATTACAGAGCTTTTCTAGTACCTTTTTTTATAACAGTTTTGCAGCTCCGTATTATCTCCTATTAATGTGAATTCTCTCCTATCTATAAATTTCTCAGGATTGCCTCTTTCCCTCCACTTTCCGTAATCACCATTTATTATCCACATGCTTCCCATAAAACAAGGCTATAGGTGTCAGAGAGAGATTGATGCTGACCTAGATACAAGCCCACCCCCAGCTTTCTTCTTTCCTCCCCCTCGGCAATAATGTGCTCGTTACAGTGTCGAGGAGGCTTTGTTAAAAAGGTTCAGCTTCTCCCAGCAGTGGGTGCTAAAAATAGTCTCATTAACTGAAACTTTACTTGATCAGCAAAGGAGCTCTTGGGGAAGAGGTATCAAAATGGACTCAAGAATGTAAACAAACAAGAGGAAACTCCATCCTGCTGCCCTGTCAGCTCCAGAACTAAGACCTGTAAGGCAACACACAGGCAATGCTCCCTGTCTGTGAGCAACAGGAGGCTTCTCCATCCTCACTGCTGTGTACCTGATGATGATCTTGCTTTCATAGTTTTGGGGGTTTATTTTAACGTTCTCACATTGAGCCTTTTCCCTGAGCAACTGAATACTTTGGAGGCAATACTTGAAAGGCTGCATCATTTGGAAGGGCACCTGGGGGCTTGAGTACTGAAAATGAGCTCTCTCTTGGAGGTGACAGGTATGGAGTGGTCCCTGGTTCACTGAAGGCAAGGGATTTAGGATAATCTGTGCCTGGCTGCAGGTTGCTGAGCTGTGGCTCTTTTTGAACAGCTTTGTGCAATTCTGTGCATTTCCCTGGAGTCTCCTGGGGTTTCCCAGCCCCGGTAACTCATTTCTGCCTGTCCAGGCTTCAAGAAGTGCAGCACTTGTCCCTTCTGCATCACTCCCTGAGCCCAGGGCCCTGCCGAACAGGACACATCTGTGATATCTGTGGAAACCTGGGACAGTTGCACAGGTTAGGGATCCTGGGGAATGGCCAGGTAGTGCTTCACTGAGCAGCTGGGACATGCTTGAAATAAGGCTCTACCTGTTTCTACCACCTTGAGCTGAGTTTAACTCTACTCTCTAGTGAAAACCAAAGGGAAATTCAGCTCCCCCAGACAGGAGGAGGCATGAGAGGGAGCAGGAGGCAGGCTCTTCACCTCTCCTTTCCCAGCCAGACTGTGACATGAGCCATGTACAAAGACCTGTTTTGGGAGAAGACCTCTACAAACCATACTGGATGAGGTTGTGCAGACAAATGGCATGGTCTGCCCATGTGGTGCAGCAGCTCTGTTTATCCTACCAGATATTCATGGAGTATGATTTGTGGTTCCTTTGGGGAATTTTTGTAGTTTTTATGTGTTGACTTCTTAGTATCCTCACTTTGGTTTTGTCACCATTAGTAATCAGAAAAGTCAGTTAAGAATAACTCTGGGCCTGCTTTGGTAATAGGCTGTGCTTTGGTTAGCAAGGGAGAAGCGTTTACCAAATGTAATGTTAGAAGTGAACTATTGGTTTGATTGTCTCACTATTGCCCTGACTGTTGTTTATATGACTAATATGTGAAGCGTTTGTATAGTGGCTACATGCAGCAATGTGAGGGAAGCAGCAGCATTTCCGAAGGTCCCTCAGTGTCCACCGGTCTGAACATCCCTCAAAACTTGTTGCTTATTCAATTTAGCTGGGGCACTGGCAGGAAAGACTCATTTCCTCCTCTGGTTTTCCTGCTCACAGTAGGACTGATTACTGATAATTACCCGTCATCCTTGCGAGCCCAATCCTAGGGCTGCACCTCGGCTCAGCAATGTGACTTTGGCCACGCAGGGGCAAAGCCAAGGGCTTGTGGTGGCCATCCCAGGGCTGTAAAAGCTGCAGATGCTTCTGTCAAACCGTGGCTCTGCAGGACAGGAAACTCCCTCTTCCTCCTGCCCAAGAGGCCAGGAAACCAGCAGAGGAAGAGAAGTCAGAGTTCACACAAGAGGATCAGCATGAGTAGGTGGGCTGGAGGCAGCTGGGCCGCCCCTGTTCACCTCGGTGCTGACAGCCCTGCTCTTGCTGTGCTGGAAAGGGCCTGCTCTGACCTCCTGGCTCAGGCCACCATGGCACGAGGCACCTTGCTGCCGTATCTGAGCGAGGGAGGATCTTCCCATGCAGCTGGACACTGGGCAAAGGAGGGAAATATCTGCAGGCTGTGTAGCTGCCTGGGCTTCCCAGGCAGTTACTCGGGCTGTATGACAGTAACAAAGAGTATGTCCTTGCCATACTTGCTTGTTTGATGTGGCCTCTCCACGATCTGCCATGTGGGCTTCTGAGCCCAGGCAGGAAGAGCAGTTGCTGTGCAGCCAGATGGTTTCATTTTTTTTCTGGGAGATTAATTAGCTGGCATCGACTGGCCCTGGCATCTGAGGAACAAGTACTTATGGCAACAAATGAGCTGTCAGTTGTCCCCTCCTGAGCCTGCTGAAGGAGTTCAATAAGAGTTTTCCTTAGGCCTTTGGTACTTAGATGTTGTGTGCTCATGAATGTTACTTGTCCCAGTTCTTGAGGTGTCTGTTGAAGCTCGTGTAAGGATATGTAGATGCATTAAAGGAGGATTGACCAGAGTTTGGATGTGTTTTCAGGACCCCATGCATCTGAGAGGAGCAGTTCTGCTGCCAACTTCATGATACCACCTCTTCCTCCATGGAGGAAAGACTTCTGGGCCTGCTGAGAGCTGCCTGGTCGTGTGGGATGGCAGCAGGGATGTGACTACAGAGGAATGCATATGCTTGTCTCCTGGGAGCCCCCACAGCCCTGCAGAAGCGCTGTCAATAGCTACCAGTGAGTAAGTCTTCGGAGTATGAATTTCTTGGATCAGACACTGTACAGCTCATGCCTGGTTGGGCCTTAATGAATGAGAAATGGCATTTGCAAGGCTGTAAACTTGGCTGCACTGAGTAGATGGCACCGAAGGTAAAAAATGGATTTAAAGATGATCCTTTCAAGCCATGGCTTGTTTGGGATATGTTGAAGTTTGTGTAATGGGCGTGTATATGTGTTAAGGGAGGGTTGACCAGAGTTTAGGTACAATTTGAGGGTCCCTTTCCTCCATAAGGAACAGATCTGCTGCCAGCTTCACGATACCCCCTCTTCCTGCCACGGAGGAAAGACTTCTGTCAGGAGCACTAAATTAGCTGCTCTTGCCAAACTGGAGATTTTATGGCAATTGCTGTATTGGAAAGGAAGATTAAACAATACCTGTGGAGCTTCAGAAATAAGAGGTTCAGTGACGCCACAGCTTCCCATGTGTTTGTTCTGAAATCTGTGCCCAGTGCTGGAGCACATGGACCTGTCTGTTCAGTTCCTTACTCATGGGCAGTGAGGTTTAGCTCATCCCCTTTGTGCAAGTCTCCGCTTGTTTCCTGTACCCATTTGTGACCTTCCTGGGAGGGCTGGAAGCCCCAGGGTTTTCCCTTGAGGGACGATTGCTCATCCTTGAATTAAGATGTTTATCCTTGCCTGTAATTGCATGGGGCTTGAGCAGCGCCAAACCCCAGCTGTGCTTCCTTCCCATCTCATTGCTTTCATGTAGAGACATGGGTGTGTGCATTGCTTGGGGAGTTTCAAGTTGTGGCATGATAAGCCCCATCTTCAGGCACTTTCTCAGTCTAGTTTGTTGGGAGCAGGTTTTGCTTTTTGTTGTCCATTCATTACAATCTCCAGTGTACATCAGGGTCTCCTGACCTTCCTCTGCTGCCCTAACTCCCTTCTGGCTCCTAGCACATTTGGGAACCATTTACTGGTTTTAAAATCGGAGGAGAGTCATCCTTTATTCTACTTTGAAAAATGGGGAGGTTTGGAGCAAGAGAAGAGAAAGGACCATGGGTCTGTTCCAGTATTTGTTTTGCTTATTGGAAAACAAAACCATTTACCAGACTGCTTTCAGAAACCAGCAATCCGTAAGCTTGGTTTTCATTAAAATGGCACTCACTGTTTTCCCCCTGAGTATTTAGTGACATTTTTCAAAATTTTCTCTGCACAATAACTGTATTTTTTATCAATTTTTGTTCTGACTCTGTGACCGCAATAAAGTTTAGGAAACTATAATTTATTATGGGTTAAAAAATATTCCATGAATCTGACTGCTTTCCTTGATTACTGGATCATACTGTGATTCTTCTCCCCGTTGCAAAACAGCATTGTAAATGCTGCTTTCAGACTCTGTGGGATGTTCCCCAAATGGCTTGGAGAGCTGCTCTCTCTCATCCATTGCTCAGCTCTGTTGCTGACACCCAGACAGAGAAATTCTTTTGTCTCTTCCCCAGACTCTAAAAATGGAAGTGTTTGTGGTGCTTTAGATTTACCTTCATCAGGGCTCAGTGTTGGCCAGAACTTTGGGAGTAGACTTCATTCCAGTCCTTCCTTTTCCTTTTTTCTTTCTCGTTTTTTCTTTCTTTCTTTTTTTTTTTTTTTTTTGTTTTTTGAGATGTCTCTTCTTGTGGCACTTCAGAACTGAAAAATAAGGTGTCCTGGTGATTGTAAAAGTCCTTCTGCAAAACCATCCCTGATACATCAACATTAGCAGACTCCAGGGGCTGTGTAGTGTTCCTTCCAGGATGGGGGTAGTGGGGAGAGAAGGTGGTTTCCCCTTGAAAGAGGATTCTCCTAAAGTCCGTGCTTGCTTTGGAGACAGTGAGTGATGAGGCTGTCTTGGAACTGGCCCTGGTTACTGACCAGCTTTCGGGTAATGGTGACTGTAGGTCACTGTTTAATTTACCCCACTGCAATCTGAGCTCTGGGCTGTGAGTGCACAGTACCCATCTTGTTACCAGTCAGCTGAATCCTACATGTCTTTTGCCAGAGAAGTCCCCAGGTATCTTCTAAAGCACCTGAGAGATGGTCAGGTTTGGGTAACAAAATAACCGTTGCATGGATTATTTTCTTCATCCTTTCCCAGAGGGGCTGTTGTCTTCCCGTTCTCCTAGGACACATGGTGGCATTGCATTCCTCTGTGGTCAGCTGTTTGTGGCCTTACCCTACCAGAGAACACGGATTCCTCACTGCCTTATGGTGAGACTCAAAGGTTTTTAAAGAACCTACCATAAATCACCCATGGTTATGGATACAGGAGAAAACTGTGAGCTGCCTGTTAATCCCAGCAGAGGTGCAGATGACCATCTGAGATGGAAGTCCACAGAGAAAAGAGCCTTGATGTATTTATTCATTTCTATTTGCTCCTGAAATGGGCATCTTAAGGCACAAATTTGTTTTAAAAATCCAGTTTCCTTTTCAGTTTATGGCCTGAACTTTCATAACTAGACGTGTAAATAATGCACAAAGGATCTTGATATTCTCCTGCATGTTAAACTGCTGCAGCCAGTGTAATTGCTTGCAAATATTGTGTGCATCAGCAAGGGAAAAATCAGGGCTGCTCTGTATTTATTGTATTTCACTCAGCTTGAGTCAGCTTTGCTTCATCTCTCTCACACCCTTAACCCAAAGGTGTATTGTTTGGGTTCCCAGTAGAACTGGTTGGGAGTCTTTTGAGATGATTATTAGTAAATTATGTATGTGGTGACTTTTAGTAGAGAAATGTAAATTTTGGTTACAATTTTTGTGGCTACCTCTTGTATAGGGAGAGACACCTGCTCACTCCAGTACAGCCTTGGATCACACACTCAAACTAAGCTGTAAAAATTCCTACCTCCAGACCCAGTCTCACAGATCTCAGCCTCTTTCCCTCTCAGCTTTTGACTGTTGGCTTTTCTTGGACAGACCTGTGGGGTTGGGTATGCTCTCAGCTGTGGGAGCACCTTTCTTTGTCCTCTTTTCTTGGTTTTTTGTTTGTTTGGTTTGTTTGTTTTTAATTATTATTTTTGGGGGGGTTTGTTTGTTTGTCTTTTTTAAGGGTTCAAATTTATGCTACATCAGACGTTAAATAATCAGTACCTGGAACACATTGCACAAGGGCAAATATTTTTCTCTGGGTGACTTTTAATTCATGAATGAGAGAGAGGGAATCCTTCCAAGTGATTAAGCATGGAAAATGGTATCTGCTCTTGGATTGTGGAAGTTTCTTCCTCTGAGGGGGCTCTTTGAGACTCTTCTCAAGACCTGTCCACTGTTGCAACTTGCTGGGAGCCAAAATGCTTCTCGCCATCGTGGTGTGGCTGCCTGAGGGAGCCAGGCCTGGACAACTACGTAAGGTTTTAGATCTGATTTAGTAATTTCTAGCCCAAAATGACAGCACAAATTGAAGCACCTAAAAAATCTGGGACTGGGACTGGTTCTGCTTGAAAGTTTGTGTACATGTGGGCAACTGGAAGCAGCAGTTTCTGTGTCTACATTCAGGCAAGGCTTCTGGTTGGCAGCAGTGAGCCCAGCTGGTCTCAAGAGTGAGATGTAATGTACTTTTTTTCTCTTTGTTGTTTCTGAGAAGTAAGTCTTTCACTTTCAAAATAGAAAAGTTCTCTTGTGTTTGTGTGTGAACACCCACAAACTGGAAAGGCCAAATCTCTTGCTTTTCCTGTCCCCAGTGCAATTTGTGGGAAGCTGCCTTTGCTTGCCCCACATCCCCAGCTTCACTAAAGGGCTGTGTTTGCAAAGCTCTCCATGCCTGATCAGGCAAACTCTGAGTTTGATTTATGCGCAGATTGTTTGAGGTTCAGGCATAAAGTCTAGGAGGGTTGATTTTATTTTTGTTGAGAGGGGCTTGGATTCCAGGCTGCCAGAATTGATGGCACTGACTTGTACATCTTCTCTCCTCAAGCCAGCTGACAGTTTTAAACCATCGTTAAATCAAGCTTCTGTGGTTAAGATTTACTGGGAGCTTTTTACAAATGAAATGCAAAATCTGGTGCTCTCCAGGTGGAAGACAAATCCTTGAATCTGTCTTTCTGTACATTGACAGAAATGTGGGGCTTTCAGGTACATATTTATGTGTACATGCTGCTGAGCCCTGCAGTGGTGACAGACACTTCCAAATGGCCCTGCTTGGAAAGGAGAGGTATCTCAGTGTTTGAAGGCAGGTCCTTGCCAGCCTCGTAGATTTATGGGAATGAGAGCCCAGAAGTAGGTGAATGGGACAGGTACCTATAAATATAATGAGCCAGTCTTGCACACAAGCAGAACAGCTACATCTAGCTTTATAAATAACAGCAGCCTCTTAGTTTCCTAGGAGGTCTGGCAGTCTTACAAATGAATGTGCTGCTAGTTGTCTGAGACCAGACATCGGAAAGCTGTCCATGAGTGCTCTTGGCCCACTGTCTCTTTTTTCCCTGTCCCCATTCCCTCTGTCTTGGTGGGAGTGTGTTTTTTTTTGCTGTTTTTGGTTACTGCAACACAGACCCTGCCTGGTCTGCAATTTCTCACTGTTGCTTGCTGGAGATGAATGATTCATCAGGCCCAACCTGATAAAATTGTGCAAGCCAGTCACCAAAGTTAATCAGACCAAAAGGAAAGAGAGGAGGGAAGGGAAAAACAAAAACAGAAGGGGCCCCAGAGCAAGTTCTAATTCTCGAACCTCCCCTGGGAATTTAAAAATGCACATATTAATGTTCTCAGCCCGGGTTCTCCATCCTCCTCCTCCAGCCTTCATCGGGAAATCTGAGAGCAACCCAGGCGATGGGTTTTAAAGTGCAACTTCCGATGTTGCAACGCTGAGGAGCAGCATGATCCAACAGGCTCTGGCTGCGGCCGCCGGCGCGCTCCCAGCGCCCGGTTTGTTAGTGGTGCTGGGGAGCAGGAGGCTGTGGTTGCAACCTGCTAATCACTTCCACTCAGATTTGTTGTGTCACACACAGCAAGGATAGAGGTGAGGGGGCCGGGGAGCTGCTGACATGAATCATGCAGTGCTCTGCTGTGTAATTAGGAAGGAGCCCTGTGGTTCTCGGTGCACTGGTGAGATTTCTCAGGCCTGAAACATAATAAAGACTGCCACCCACTTCAGCAGGGAATTAGCATCGTCCTGGCTGATCCTGAAAGGGACTGAGAGGCCTGATTGCTTGGGACCAGGGGGAACTGGGGTTTGGCCAGACAGGGCAAGGCAGATCGATAAGTCACTGCCATGGTGGGGAGGACAGACCTAGGAGGGAGAGCAGCAACTGGGAGGAGGGTGCCTGGGGGAGCCCTGTGAGAAATCTGTCACTCCCTACTTGGAGCATGGCTGCAGTAATCCTTCTCATATCCACCTAAGTGTGACTAAGTGAGACAGAGTTGCACAAGTGGGTGCAATGTCTCCCTTGCCTGGTTGCTGTGATGCTCAAGGGGTTCCCAGGGTGCTGTTTCCGTCTCTGCAGCTGAAGAATATCCTTTAGTTTCTCTCAGCTGGTTGCAGCAGTTGAGTTGGTAGTTGGATGCTGTGCAGGACTCACCAGCTTCAAGCCTGGCAGTCCCCTCTTGGCCACCTGTGCCATTGGGGGCTAGTGAGAGGATCACCATTACAGTCACTTCTCTGCCAGTTTATATAGCTGTGTTTGGCATCCTTGGTGCTTTTGGCTGCAGGAACTACAGGGAGTCCTTAGCAGGAGGAAATGTGTTAAACCCTGAAACCTTCCAGAATGAAGAGACTAGCTACTCAGAGAGAATGCTTCAAATCAAATGCTTTCATCAAATTGTCCTGTAATTCTTTCTAGCCTCTGAGTCCACATTGCAATAGAGAGGCTTTACTATTACTCTCTCCCATTTCAGGTTCATTTTAGTTCAGTTCAGTTTGGTATATTTAGTATTTAACAATATTGTATCAAAACAGCATCTCCGCATGATTTTAATTTAGAATTACATTACTGTGGTACTGTCAGGATAAAACCACGTGCCAGACCCTGAGCTGCTGTGAATGAGCAGCAATCCACTGATTTCAACAGGGCAGCACTGAATTTATTCCAGCCAAGGATCTGGGCCACCCTTGCTTAAAAGGAAAACCCATTTCCTCTCTCTCGTTGCTGA
The DNA here is from genome assembly GCA_036023395.1 of Myiotriccus ornatus. Taxonomy (NCBI): domain Eukaryota; kingdom Metazoa; phylum Chordata; class Aves; order Passeriformes; family Tyrannidae; genus Myiotriccus; species Myiotriccus ornatus. The sequence goes on from JAYRBT010000023.1 coordinate 14,986,472, forward strand.
AACATTGCATATCAAGATGGGATGTGTCTAAACCATCTCCTTTTACTCTTCACCACTTGTGTCAATTTTGTTTGTGTTTTCCACTGCTCCTCATTTTTTGCTGGGGCAGTGAAACTTTTCTGTTGGTGATAATTTCACTCTAAGCTCATAAGCCTTGGCACAGCTCAGTTTTGGGAGGATGGGTTTAATGTTGCACTGAATATGAAAAATGAGGTTATCTTCTGCAAAATAAGGCTTTTGGCTGTAATGTTTTACTTCTTGTACATAACCTTCACGCTACACAAGGGAGGGAGGGGGAAGGGGAATGGGGGATGTTTCCTACTGTTTTTTCTTCTTTATGTGATGCTCAAAGAAGCCAAAGGTTGGCGTGTGATTGCACTCTTCAAGTCAGAGAGCACCTTAAGAGCTGGGTACCTCTTGAGACAAGTTAGAGGATTTCAGACTGATTCTTGTGCAACTTCTCTGCAAGAAACACCTTTCATGGGCTCAGTGAGAGGTACTTCATTTTTGTGAAAATGCATCTGCTTTCCACAACACAGTTGTATTTTTCTGTTAGTGCTGTCAAACTGCTTTGTTGGAAAGCCACAGATGGCAGCTGCATTATCCACTGTATCCCTTCCTCATGAAGGGAGACATGATGATATGTGGGAGAGGGAGCCCAGCTCTGATTTCTGATCCAAACAGCCTCAGGAGTTCTTAAGGCCTGGCTTAGGCCGGGGTGATCCTCTCTGTGCATCAGTATAGTCCACATGTTTGAGAGCAATCCTATTGAAGTTAATGGCTTCTGCCTGGGTGACACTGCAATCCAGGCACCTTCCCGTGGTAAAAGGAAGAAACCTTCTTTTTGGCAGGTAAGAGGAAAACCAATGGTGTATAATGTTGTAGGTTGGGTGTAGCTGCCACTCTTCCTTTACTGCAGCTGTAAAAATTATTCCCACTCCTTTGTGGAATCAGGGAGCTGAAACAATGGTGACCTCCACCCCAGCACACGTCACTGCCCAAAACAAAGGCACAGCCCCAGCCTGCCTAGGTGTGGACAGGTTTCCTTGGCTATTGGCTTGGGAAAGCCCAGCAGGAAAGTCAGGGAGGCAGCTGGGGAGAGCCTCAGGCAGAGAGGCAGTCAGTGCTTTGTGGGCTGACTGATGGTGAAAAGGGAGTGGAAACAGGACCAAATAAACTGGGTCCGGTGTGGGGAGGAGAGATTTTGTACCTGCTTCCTACACAAGCAGGAGTTCTGCAAAGAATTAACTGGCACTGCTGAGAGGCAGGATCCACATATGGAGTCGACCCAAGGCTCTGGTTATCCACTTGTCTGAAAGAAAGTCTCTAAAGAAAATGTAATGAGTTGGAAAACAGAAGGCATTGGCAGGAGAACAGCCATTTACCGGAATATATTTGTTGTATGGCAGTAAATGGAGGAGCCTGACTTGCCTGGCCCTGTGCAAATCCCACTAAGCGTTTACAAAACCAGAAGTGATGACTGACACAGAGCAGAGGGGCAGCAGAGGGAGAGTAAAGTGCTTTGAATGTCTCCTTTTCATTTGACTCAGTTCCAGGACGACACAGTCCACCCTAGATTAAAAATAACTACAGAAAGGAGTAGAGCACTTCTTTCTCTTTTTTTGTTTCCTTTTCTTTTTTTTTTCCTTTTTTTTTTTTTTTTAATTGAACTTCAGGTTACCTTTTGGGAGTATCACAGGTTTGATTCAGCCTCCTTATTTAACTTTCATGATAGCCTGTCATTGGAATTATAGCATTGTGGCTGATGTAATACTGTGGTGACTGTGACAAGGACCTTGGGCTGCCTTTTCATTGTAACTTGAAACTGTAAGGAAGACTTAGCAGAGTCCTTGTTTTTACCTAGAAATGCTTTTCATCCACAGGCCAGAGACAGTAGGGCCTAATGGATCAATACTGGTTTGGGACCCCAGAGTTGTGACTTCTATCTCTCAGTGCAAGTTTTGGGAGGACTGGTGGGAGCAGGGATTGATGTCTGCTGTGGCTTTCTGTCACTTCTTTCAGTTGCCTTTGCAGGTGTGTCAGTAGAAATACCTATCCCCTGTCCTTTAGAGTCTGGTTTGTGAATGAATCCACGTATTTCTTGGTTTCCTCCATTATCTCTCCCCCACCCTTTAGGGTGGCTACGGTTGTTCCCAGTGAGTGAGAGAGAGAATGTTACACTTCCTTGTAAGGAGTGTCCACTGGCCTTACCTGCTGCTGCTTTGCCTTGCAGGGAACATGACTTGCACAGATCCTGTTGCTTATCTCCTGCGTGAGGAAGAAAACGTCTCCATCCAGTAGGTTGGTAGGAGTGACCGCTCTTAGACAGAGATGGGGCTTTGCTGCTGCTGTTTGTTGTGATGTGCGGAGCCCTCTCCTCAGAGGTGGGAGCCTCTAGTGCTAGGCGTGCACAGAGAGAAAGGGGTTGTTCTAAATCACAAAAGATGTTAAGATGGATAAGGGGAGACTTCATAAAAGTGGCTCGTGGGCCCAGCAAAGTCGGTTAAGTGTGCACAAAATTTGCTCCTTCAGCTCAAAATACCCGGTTTGGACACATCATTGCTATAGTTTCTCGTGCTCTAGGTGGATGCAGCCAGGGAAGAGAGATGAGCCCATCACTGCAGCAGTGGTTGTTTGTACTATTAGTTTTCTGTCAGTTCAGTGAATTGAATTGGCTCATGGAGGCACCTTCAGTGCTGGAAAGATCAGCGTACAGAGTCACAGTGCAATCCAGACTGGCCCTTCCAACAGCTGTTAAATTAAGCCACTCTGGTTTACTAAATCCTTGTGCCTTTTCTTCCCTTTATAGTGGCTCCCTGAAATCCCTGAATTTCTGCAATTTACAGGAGTCTCCCCAGGGACTGAAGAAGTAGAGACCACGCTTTTGAGTGCAATCCATTCGCTGCTGTTTGCCACTGATGAAAATGTCTATGTGAAAGCACATGAGCAGGTGGGTAGCTCACAGCTGGAGGGGAACTCCTGAAGGGAAAGAGGAAAACAAGGAGTGTCTCGAGTGTGTTTATGAGGGCTATTCACAGAAGTTGGCCCTGCAGTGGGAATTGATGAAGACTTAACTTACAGTCCTTCATGGTTTTATTTTTCACAGATTTTTTTAAATTCAGTTTGTGCTCTCTCCATCCTGGGGTGGAGACTGCAGCACCTCCTCAGCACAGTACCTGAAGCAGCTCTTGAATTGTTTGCCAGACTCCTGCAGTTCTCGCCAGAGCTGGGGTTTCACCTCCTGTTCTTCAGTCTGACTGTGTGAGGTGGATTGAAATTGCAGGGTTTCCTTGCACACATTTGTTTCTTTCTGATGTTTCATCACATTTCCCTGCTTTCAGGCAGGCTGTTGTGGCTGACATGAAACTTTGGAAGGGGAAGGCTTTGTTAAGTAGTTAAGAATTAGGAAGGGATAGATAGATTGCCCAGGGGGCTTGTGGTGTCTGTCCCTGGAACCTTTCAGGAAGAGGTTGTCTATGTGCTTCAGCCATGCTACACAACAGTGGGGCCTGTTTTAAGGTGGGATGTGAACAGCTTGTCCTTGTACCATTCCTTCACCTCTGCTTTGCAAACAGTGCTTGTTAAGATAACCAGCAGTGACAAATGCTTACAGAATATTGCAAGCGTGTGAATAACCACCTGAGAAGTATTTGGAAATAGCCTCTCTCACTATTCTGAGTTTGAATTTCCAAACAGGAGCTCCAAATAAGTAAGCAAGAGGGAGACAAGTGTTCTCTTAGCTGTGGGTACCCTTTGCTGAAGGGGTGTGGGCAGCAAACCCATGCAGAGGCTGTTAGTAATCCTTGCAGGCTCTGATGTGGTCACGCAGAACCAGAGGCTTTGTGTTACGTGTGAACGCAACAACTTTACTTTCTAATACTTGGCTGGTTTTATAAACCATCTTCCTTTTTCCCCGCTCTTGTTTTCTCTCATGAAATCACCATTTCTTTTTGGTTTGGGATGTTTTAGTGACTAGAGAGGAATTTAGGCTTCTCAGAAGCACACGAGCTGTTTTGCTCTTCGGTAGTGTCCCTCCTCTGCTCATGGGCAGAGGAGACCTGGGTGGAGAGAATCAGAATCAGGAGGCTAAGGAGAATCAGGGGCATGAAAGTAAGTCTCTGAAGCAGGATGGAGTGGCAGAAAAGCTGCATTTTCTCAAGGGATCTGTGCATTTTATGAAATGAGGTGATCCTGCCGTCTCTTCTGCAGTGGGTAGTTGCACAGTTTTTGTGTGCTTTGCTCATTTTTTGTGACCCAGAACATGTTTCTCTTCCCAACCCTCAGCTTGCTCTTTGCTCTGAGTCTTTTGATTTGTTCTTAATTGTTCTCTTCTGCTTTTGTGCATGAAGCACAGGCCAGAGGTGCCTGCTACCCCTCTGATATCTCCTCAGCACGATGATGCCAGCCAGGCTTTGAAACAGAAGCAGCTGCAACGTGGGGCCTCCCCAGCAGGTCTCCTGTTCTGCCTCCCTTCTGTCTCCGTGCACGCATCCGGAGGAGCCAGGCTCATGGTGCCATAGCTTCAGCCAGCCAGAAGTCATCTGCAGTTTGCCTCCTGTGACACTGACTCACAGGAGGGAGAAAGGTCTTGATTCACTGTCTCATGGGAAATGCTCTGGCTCCAGGCTTCCCTTAGCATTTCCTCGCTTAGACAGCAGCTCAGCAAAGCAATTGAATAGAGTTGGTTGAGCTGCTGTCTGCAGCTCACTGCCCCCCTGCCAACAGGACAGAAAATGTCCTTGTGGCACTGACGGTTGTTTCCTGAAGAAGTGTTGACTGTGTGAAGTCAAATACTTGTTGTAAGTCATGACTGTTGTGGCAGAATATTTTTTTCCTTTTCAGTTTTTGTAAACTCTTTCACTTCATTAGTAGGGAAATATGCCTGTATGATGGGGAGAGAGTTCTTTTTCCCCACTGCCAAAAGAAATGCAACATTTTAGGGAGAGAGGAAAACTTCCCATTGCTTTCATGAATAATTGGTACTTCAGAAAAAGTGCCTACCTCTATTTTTTCTACCATTGTGGAGATTTTCCACTTAGCCACCACCTTGGAGGTGCTGGCCAGCTCTGCCTTGGCTTTGATCCAGAAGTGTCTCTGATCTGCAAAACTATCCTGGAAACATCACTAGAATAGCCTTTCCTGTGAGATTTATGCTTCCTGCTGGACTGACAATGCAGCCGGATTCGGTGGGATTTCCCCTCTGGTGAGTGGGACATGGTGTGTCTGCTCAGCAACTGAGCAGAGGAGGAACCTGTGAAGACCACTTTCTACTGTAATACTCAAGGTTTTCACACTGAGGGTTTTACTAGTAAGTATTAAGTTAAATCCTGCATGGGTGGAAGGCAGCCTCTAGATTTGTTAATCTTATGAATGAAATTTATTGTTTGGAATATTGTGCTGGGATGCAGAAAACTATTTTCAGAAAACTAAGAATAGAAGATTGTCCATCTAGCCATGGCTAGGCAGTGTTGCCTCATTCCTTTATTCCTTCTTTAATCTGCTGTTGGCTCACCTGTGGCAGGTAGGACAGCTGGAGGTACCCTGGTAGCATCACTCAGACATCAGGTGCTCTGATGGTGTTAGGGGCCACTGGGTGCCTGTCTCAGATATACAGGGAGAGGACAGTTCTGAGAGTTTTTTTCAATTTCCTCCCTTCCCAACAAAAAACCTGGAGCCCTGTGGCTCCAGCTGTGCTGAACTTGGTTGGGACTCAGAGAATCCATTCGTTTTACATCCGTGCACCAACCACCATTTGATTAGAGTGGTTCTGCGTCATTCAAGGTGATGTTGAAACCCTAAAGCCTCTTCCTAATTCCCTGATGCCTCCTGTCTCTCTCTCTGAGATCTGATGTGTTGCAGACCTTGCACTTACGGAATTTGCTGGGCTGGAAGGTGCAGCCTTGCTGTTAGATCACATTTACAGATGGCTCATGCAAGACTTAAGCCCATATTATGTTTGTTCCTCTGTGATGCTTATATTTGTCTTGTACTTTGTCTGGGAATTCGGATTGTGTGTCTTGGCTGGGCTCTGTTGTGTATGTGTAATCCCAGTTTCTTTCCTCTCCTGCAGGGACTTGCTAGGGAGCAGGAAGTAAATGAAGTGCCTTGTACAGACAACTTGTAGGGAGAGCAGACTGCCAGCCAAAAACCCATCCAGCTAAAAAAGCAGCTGTTTCAGCCCAAAGAATATGTAAGCACAATTATTTTCTTAGCACCTCATCATGCTTCCTGCAGGAACTTGGGCTGTCAGACAGGTTTTCTGTCCTGGTAGGCTGGGAAACACAGGGTGCTTATTTAGATTAGTTGGTGAATACTGCTTGGTGATCCCATGGCTGAGGGGAGCTGCATGTGGGTAAGGAGGGAGAAAAGGTTTCAAGACATGGAAAGAGGAACACTTGAGCCAAATCAATAATGGAGGGTTGGAGTCAGATTTCAGCCTTTTTCCTGTGCCTGCTAATTTCCAAGCCCAAACCAGAGCAGGTTTGCTTTGCAGCTGGATCTGGGACGTGTGTGTGTGCACATGCCTCAGGCACAAGAGAAAGCAGGAATTTTCCTAGGCTGTGACGCACAGTCTACCTGGAGGACTGGCTTTGTCCTGGCTCTAGGCTGCGGGGGCGAGTCCCAGCTGTCCGAGCATCAGTTCTGTCTGGAACCTCTCCTACACTGAGAAGTACCTGGAATTAATAAGAGGGAGTGTCATTTGTGAGAGCAAGGGAGTGATCTGCTCCCCATATCTCATGTACATATCCCACTGTAAGTCTTCTTATGGAAAAAAAAAATCCTCCAGATCTTGACAACAGACAGAAGGAAAATAGATTTGTTCTATCAACAACACAGTTAAATGTGGGGGGCTGGTTCCCATTTGCTCTTCGTTCCTCCACTGGCCTGGAGTGGGGTACTTCCTAATCTCAACACTCAGACGTGCCTTTTTTGCCAAGCCTCATCTTGCCCACGTGGCTTCTGTCGAGGCTGTGACTAGGAGAGCAAAGCCTGGCAGCTGCTTTTCTAAGACTGTGGCGATCTATTGCTGGTGTCCAAGGATCTGCTGCAGAACTGCTGCTTCAGGGAGCTGGTATGGAGCTTCAGGGACCTTCTGGGCAGGTCCTGACCAGGGTTATCTGACACAAGCAGCTCTGACACAATTTACAGCCCACGGTGTTGAGATAATACCCACTGGTGCTGTTTGGCTGCACCAGATGCCTTCTCCATCGTGCCATTACTTGGGGGGGGACAGACTGTTCATGGTGCTGCTGTTACAAATATATTTTCCCGCTGTAATTGAGAACAACATCGCTGTCCTGGAGATGGACAGTGGTACCAGAGCTCACAGGGAGAGGTGGATTCTCCTTTTCTGCATCTTTAGGCCCTTGCCAGGCCCACGGGACTCTAACTTACATTCTCAAAATTCTCTGTTTGCAGTTCAGTCCCAGCTGGCTCTGTTGGGCCCTGCATCAGCCTCCAGAAAGCCTGTGCCATGGAACAAGAGACCTTTCAGCTGGAGAAGCCAGCCTCAAGCTTGGCCCAGGTTCTTAGGTAAGGCGTAAATGTGCTGTTGTTTCTCAAGCACAGCAGCAGCGGCAGGGTAGGAGTGCAGAGCTGCCGAGGGGGAACGTGTGCTCACCCCTGCCCACATATGTCTCCCCTTGGGGAAAGGTTACAAAACTTTCTCTGCAACTTTGATGGCACTTGCTGTCTTTTATTGGACTCCCTTCTATTCACAGCTTTGGTTGATGATGGCAGTAATTCAACAGCAATGCTTGAAGTAGTCAACTGCTGTCAGCCTTGCTGAGTGGCTGCTTCAGGCCACCCTTTCAGAAACCTCCAAAAATAGGGTGCTGGGGGGATGTTGCTTATCCTGAGATTAGGTCTTATAGCTCTAAGCAAACCTTAACTACAAAGCAGATGTTACTCTTAGACTTGATTGTCTGAATTCAGTGGTACCCTTACACATGCAGCAGGATGCAGAATACTTTCCTTCCTGGCTAAAACTGTTGAGTGTCATTTGCTGTGTCAGCCTAAAAGGCAGGGGTGAATTTCATTGGGTAAAGTAATGCCTGTGTGTGGATGAAAAACAGATGAAAGCACAATGTGAGCCAGCAGCTAGAAATTAAAGTTAGATAAATGTAAGCTAGAAAAATAAGGTATGTGGTTCTAACAGTGACTGAACAACAACAGTTGAATAACTTGTGGCACCAATTACCAAGGGATGCAGCGGTGGTTCTATCACTTGAAGCCTCTGAAGAAACTGTCTTTCTATCTCAGCCGGAAGAAATCTGGGACATCAGAGGAAATCCAAGAACATTTTTATGCAGGAGACCGATATGAATGTTCCTACTGCCTTCTTAAAATCTAGAAATACAAAAATAGTAATTTTAAAGGCACTCAGTGTTGTAATGTAATATCAAAACATCACAACACTATGGACAGCCAGTGAATTCCTCCACGCTGACCAGGGGGTGATAAAATGCATCTCAACGTGCAAATGTCTAGGTTCTGCTTCTGCATGCTGTTGAGTTGACCCAGTGGTATTTGAGAAGTGCTGTGGATCTCTGAGATCAATCCAACAGATTGTGAGATGAGGGAGACCTATTACACCCTCAGAGAAATGGAGAAATCTTGGAAGTCAAAGGTTTGGGTAATAGGATGAGGAATTTAAAGCCCCACATCTGAGTCATAATTTTATGTTTGACCCTTCTGTAAAGGGGACCTTGTGGTTTTAGAAGAGCAGTAGTTTTGCTTTCAAAGTGTTCCCTTGGATTTCAAATGAGGGAAAAGTGATAGTAAAAGAGGAATGTTTGTGTGTGTTTCCTTTTGTAAAAGCCTTGTGACAGTTCAAGTCAAATTCACTTCTGAAGAACAGAGCCCAGTCAGAGGGGTGGAATATGATGTCTTCCCACCCCAAAAGTGGGAAAGCACCGAACCCCATCCCATTCTGTTGTGTGTGACCTTCTGAGTCCAGACATGTAAGCTCCCATATAAAAATGGAGCAGTCGGGGACACTTCAGTCTGGAAAATAAATTATTTGAGGGAGAATGTGCCAGAGACCGACAAAATCTGGAGCTGCATGAAGTGGATGGGTAGGGACTGGCTGTCACTGCCTCTTCCTGTGCAAGGATTGAAGGCCAGCAAATGTGGACAGTGGGGTCAGATTTCAAATAACGAATGGAGCTGGTTCTGGATGTACCAGGTCTATGATCTGGTATTCTCATCAAAGGGTGTTGTGGGTGCAAGGTGTGTTCTTGTGTTCAAAGGAAGACAGTAGTGTTTGAAAGGAAGATTTGTTAGGAACCACTAAATAAACAAAACCTCTAAGGCCAAAAAAGGTCTTGTCAGCTGAAAATGATTGAAGTCTAAGTAAATAACTTGGGTTTGGGAAAGGAAGTACCGCATGTTTTTGTCCTGTTCTTCCTCTTTCCTAGGTGTCAACTCATAATTTATGTTGGAGACCGGGTGGGCAGGTGGATCCTTTGTGTGGACTCATATGGTTGATGCAGGCTTTCCGAGATATTTATGTCTGGAGAAAATATCGTTAATTTTTTTTAGTCCCACAAAAGATGCATCAGAAAAAACAGAGCTTTCGAGAACATCCCAAGGATGACTGATCTCCTTATAAGCCCTAAATTGTTTGCAGTCTCAGATTATTTCCTTAATGCCCTCGCTGACCATATAAGCAGTAAATGGGGAGGTCTCAGCTTGCTCAGGGAAGTATCCCCTGAGTAGTAGGAAGTATTTCCCTGAGGAAAGAGGACTTCTGGGGACGAGTAAGGCTGCCATGTACAAGAGGGGCCATAAGACAAAGAAGAGGTCTAGGGAAAGGCACGACAGTGGGAATTTGGAAGTGTAATGTTTGACAAGTTGTATTTTTTTGAGAAAAATCTTTTCAGCTGCTACAAACTGATAGGTAGATTGAGAGAACTGGGCAAGAGGTGGACTGGGCTGAGGTAGGAACTGGTGATGAAAAAGAAGCTCTGTGCTGGAAGGTTTCATTGCCCTATTTCCTCTTGAGCACGACCAACCCAAAGGAGCGATGCTGGCTGTTGGTTTTCTCAGAATGGGAAGCCAGACTCTCTACTTGCCACATATTGGTGTCAGCAGGTCTGACAACTCCTTGGAGGGGTTTCTGAGCACTGCTTAATATCACGTCTAAATGGAACTTGTGTCGGGGAAACACATATTCTCAGAACTGTTTTTCTGAAAGTAAAACTGCAGGAGTTTTTCCTTTATTTTTCACTTCAAAAAGACTAACTTCATAAATCCTGTACCTGGCAGAACCTGCCTCTCCCTTTGTGGTGGCTTGAGTGTGCTTTTGCCGCCGGATCTGCGTACACGGGGGATCAGAGAGCAGGTGACTTCAACTTAACCTTCCCTCTGAGCTTGAAGAACAAGCCAAGGCAATACAAAAGGGACCTTCCAAGAGACTTGAGCAGCTGCACAGCCCTTATACTGGCCCCATGATCTGTTTATCTTTTGCCTTCAAGGAAGAGACTTAGGGGAAGCTCCCCCAAGTGGGATGGCTTAAAAGACTATATCCTCTGCTGGGAAGTGCACATGCTCTTTTCTTTATAAGCCATTAGATATATTTTTCCTCTCTCTCTCTTCGCCTCCTTCTCTGGCAGCAGGATCTCTGGCTGTTGCATGCTTTTCATTAAATCTTTCTGATTGTAAGCTTGTATGTTCTGACCCAGGGTCAGAGAGTACTGTCGCAGGGATACAGCTCAGCAACAGAATGGAAAGCTTTTGCTGGTTTTGATTATTGGACATGATCAGTTACTGCAGAGAGCATTCTTGTCTAGGGTTTGAAGGCTGAGTTAAATGTCACCCAGAAAGGAGCATTCCATGATGCTCCTGAAACACTGCACAACTCCTGAGTTATGAGGGAGCCTCTCTACATGCACAAGTTGTCTTGGCCAATTTCCAGACTCTCTAATGCTACTGTCTCTCTTATCCCACATGTTCCGCTTTGGCAGTATCCACTGGAGGAGGTTATTTGACTTCCCTTGCTGATAGGAACAACTGCCACCAGTTGTGGTGTTGGGTTTAGGTTGTTTGTATCTAATGAAAGCCCCACGCTTAGTGACAAACTCAAATAATCAAGTGCTTACTCAGCTCTGCAGCTCTGTTATCAGAAAGTATAATCACTTCCTGCATCTTTGTTTGTCTTTGACTCCGTGCTGCTGTGCTGATGCTCTGGGAGGTGCCCTGCTGCTCCTGCAGCTTCTTTTCCCTGCCCTCAGGCACATCAGCATGTGGGGAGGAAAAGCAGTTCCTGGTTATTGCTTCACCTTCTTTGGATGCCTAAGACACAGGCTGCTCTGTAATATAAAATATCATCCCTCTTATTTCCTAGGGAGGGGACAAGGTACCTTATGCCTATTGTGAAGACTAAAAGGTGCAGTGGCAAAACCCATCTGTAACCTCTGGGCTCCCTGGTATGAACAGTTGTACTTAGATGGCATGGGATCTGTGGGACCCCCCCTGTTGGCTGACCATGACACTGGCCTGGGCTGCAGAGATGAAGTGTCAGGGCCCTGAGTGTAATTACCCTGATGAGCCTGTCAGGAGGCCTCCACTCACTCTCCTGTCTAGGGGCTCAGGGACTCCATTTGAACTCAGTCCATGACTTTCCACTGCTCCCTGAGCTGTAGTTCAGGTGTACCTGTCTCCCACTCCATGCAGCCATGCCTGTGCCTGGCCATGGACCTCAGACTGGGACCCTGATCCGTGGACTGACTTCACAGTTTGATGTCTGACCTGCCTGGTGACCACCAGACTGTGTCTGACCATGGTTACTGTCACTGGAGCAGACTGACCTGCCCTTTGAGTTCCTGCCTTGACCTGCCCTGTCACCACAAATGCTCTTGGACTCTGGGCCAGCCCTGACTGCCATCCCCTGACTTGGCTGCTGGTCTCGCTCATGTCCTGTGGGATGGGGCCCTGGCTGGCTGGCCCTGGCTTGCTGAATTATCCTCCTTGACTCCTCATCCTGTAGGGAACTGCCAGCCCTTCCTGATCTCTGACCCTTGAGAGGTCTCTACGGAGAGGTGATTCTTTGGAAAGACTCATCTTGGTGTGAAACACTTCCTCAACTAGCAGCCCAGCAAAACAAGAGCATGTGGCCTTGGGGATATCCTGTCTGCCCTCTCGGGAAGGTGACACTGTGCATCAAAGCTGTGCCTTCCTTCAAATCTCCAGTGTGGGAAATGAGTTATCACCAGCTCATTAGTTGCAAAGTTAATTAGCATTTCAGCCATGGGATGTGGTGTATTTCGTATCTCAGCAGGCTGGCCAAGCAGGAGCTTCTCTCCAACCTCAGAAAAAGATGTATGGGGGTTTGTGGGCTTATTTCTTGTTTGCTTTTTAAGTTGCAAATAGTTTTAGTGTTTTCTATTGGAATTAGTAATCTGCCCTGTACTGTGGGGCTTGCAACCTTCCAGGACAAAAAGAGAAACCATTCTTTTACAGAATTCTTACAAAATGTTCCCTGAAAAATATGAGGAACTTGCGATTGCTCACTTCTTAGAAGCAAAGATCATGATAGATGCATTTACAGAGCAGAAATAATAACAATCAACCACAGACAGGGGGAAATGGTTCCTCTGAGAATAGGAGCCAGACTAAGGGAAGAAAAATGCTCCATTTAGATAAGAAAGTTTTATGAGAAGGAAGAGGAGAAAATGCCTTGAAGGCAGGGGTGGTAAAGGAGGTGGGAGGATCAAGGGGTGGGGAGCAGCTGCTGCGGAGGGGATGTGCCATGTCAAGAGCCCACCTGTGAAAGTGAAGCCTCCTCTCTGGTAAGGCTGCAAACCTTGTGTGTAACCTGAATTGCTGCAGCATTGTCCCATAGGAGGCCAGGCCTAGCTAAGCAAAGCTGTGTGTCTTGCCCTGGGCAGCTGCCTCAAGGGAGGGAGCAGAGGTTTCCTTGGAGAGGCACAGCCACATCCCTGCACTCACTTGGTGTTCCTGCTTGTTTCCTCCCAAAGGGCCGGTAAATGCATTTAGCTGAGCGTGGCAGCTTCTGACAGCTATTGCTGTCTCAGGGGGATGGACAGAGCTGTACAGAGGGGACTGGCTCTCCTAGAAAGGTCTGCATGGGGCTGCAATGCAAGAAACCTCCTCTCACCTGTGGTGTATGCTTGTAATTCAGCATTGGTTTGTACTAATCCTTCCTGCTCCCCTCTCTTCCCTTGCTGAGGTTGTCTCAAGCTGATGGCAAATAAAACATAGTTTCCCTCTTTCTTGAAAGGCTCCTAAATTCACCTATGATTGCAGATAGTGGAGGTTGAAAGCTCTTTCCAGCCTTCAGAGATTTATTGCAAAATCCTCCCACGTGTGCTCTATGCCGCTGAGGGTGGAGTATAAAGGGTGTTCTGGGGATGGCTGGGAGATGTGTCTGTGATTTTTGGAGATCCCTCTTTGTCACTGAAGGGTAAAGTGGGACAACTGTTGTCACTAGGAGTTTCTGCTCTCTTGTTTCTTCCCAAATGAAGGGTTTGGGTGACCCCAGCAGCCCCTGTTGTGTCTGTGTGCTGTAACCCCAGAGGAGCCCTATTGGGTGTACTACACGCAGCTCACAGGGCACAGGTCCTTGTTGAAGTAATAATTCACACCATGTTCCTTTGAAGCTTTTGTGGACACAAATGAAAGCTGAAGAATCTTATTGTTACAGAAATAAAAATTGTTTTCCCACAGAGTCTCAGAAGAGTGCTGTTGTGTTGCTTGAGGTTCTGGACTGGATTAAACTGGACTTCTGAAACTAGGGAGATGTGAACAATTTGAATCACAGCTGAAGAAAATGTTCTTGTGATCCCTGGTGAAACATAATTCACTTACTCAGATAATGGGTGTTGTGTGACTTAATTATTGTAAAACCAGAATGTGTTCTGCTCCTAAACTTGGTTTCCTTTTTTTCTGCATTTTGTCAGGCAATTTCTTCCTTTGGAGATCTTAAATGTTATCCATATTATTACTGTCACTATTCTGTGTAAGTAAAATGTAAATAAACACATCTGTGCCCTGATTAAAAATAAAATCTTGAAATTATCCCTAGCTTACTTAAGTTAGGCACTGCAGAACTCCTCTGTCAAGGCTTGTTCCTACAACCTGGACTGTCCACAGTGTCATCACAGGGGAAAAGATGGGTTCTTAACATGTGTTTATTAACTTGTATGTGCCCTGCCAGGTCAAGGAGGATCCTCAGCTTCCTGTCACCTCTAAATTGAAGCGCTAACATCTTGCATTACGAGATGTCACCTGTTACCTGCTGACTGAAACCAAGAAAATACCATTTCTGTTCTAACATTTAAAAACTACTCAGATGTGATGTTTTCCTTTACTAGGCTGTCTTGAGCCAGCATAGCAGCTGTTGGACTTTGCAGGAAACTCTGCTCTGAACTGGATGTTGCTCGAGGTGAACCCAAATCCCCTTGTTTCTCTTTACCAGATGGGTGGGGATGTGGTTCCCTCTGAGAACCATGAATCAGCTAAAGATACACACTTCTTCAGGGAGAGCTGGCTGGAGTAATGATCTCTTGCTTCCAATCGCCTTTTGAATTTGATTTTGAGGCAAGTCTAGATTACCACCCAGGAGTTGTATATATTATCATGACTCAAAAATGTCTTCAGGGAACATTTTGTTCTGCAATGCTGATTTGCCAAACTTATCTGCACACCAGTTCACAGAACTTTCCATCCAAAACTGAGATGATTTGCTTTCAGACTGACCAAAGAGAGTGTCGGCTGCAGAGTTCTGTGCTGGGGTCTCAGAATGAGATACTGCTGCTACCTCTAAAGATCTACATTTTATATGAGTTGATCCAGAGTAATGGTAACCTCAACCTGCCCATCACCTACACCACTTGGGAGGGATTCCCACATAATCCTACCTCCCACATCACTGGAAGATCTGTGGGATAAGAATGCTTTCCCTCACACACAGATTCTGACTTGTGCAAGAGGCAGGATTTGGATATGAAAAGCTTTTATGGCAAATCTTCTATTCCCAGCTGGTCTGGTTTTGAAAGACTGCTACTCTTACATTAGATATCCCTTGACCTGCTGTGTTTTCCCTTCAATATATCCACTTATTTCATAAATTAAAAGTAGATACATGGTCAACTAATTGTTTCTTCAATATACCTCCTATGGTGGATGCTTCCTTCCATGCATCATGGATGCATGATAATA
Source organism: Myiotriccus ornatus (assembly GCA_036023395.1). Lineage (NCBI taxonomy): Eukaryota > Metazoa > Chordata > Aves > Passeriformes > Tyrannidae > Myiotriccus > Myiotriccus ornatus. The sequence continues at coordinate 15,001,655 of JAYRBT010000023.1, forward strand.
ACACATTCATTGGGAGGGGAGCTGTGAATTAAGAGCTTTGTGGTAGCCACAAGCAGTTATTTTCTTCCTTATTTTATTCTGCATGATGCCATTAACCTGATGCCTGTTATCTTCCCGGGATAAACTATAATCAGAAGATGGGGAGTAGGAATCCTGTCTTCTGATTTTGTGTGAGCCTCAGCAAACTCTTCCATCTCCTTTCTTGTAGTTGTGAAATAAGCAATTAGTAGAAGTAACTTGCTTCTTGAGTCAGTGCACATGGCTTGACATGGAGGCTTGCGTGTCCTGAACTTCAGACGGCAATCCTTAGCTACAAGCCTGGATCTGTTATGGGAAACATTCACAGGTACAGTCCTCCAAAATGAGCTGCAGACAGTTACGTGTCACTATGCTTTACAGCTTTTCCTTTTTGAAAGAAGCTGTCATCGCTGATTAAAGGTGTCTCTGAATTGAGGGATTTGCTTTAATATGGCAATCACATTCCCAAATAATAAGGAAAAGCAATTCTACACCCCTAGGAAGCTTGGCACAAAAAGTACAGCAGATGTTGCAAGATACTGTAGCTGGGAAGTGACAGTCAGACTTTTCCACAGTGTGCTCCCAGTAACTTAGCTGGAAGGTGTGACTGGAGGAATGATTAGCTGAATGAAGACAGTCTTCCTTCCAACACTGCTGACATTGGTGCTTTGTTGCTCCCTTTCCCCTGTTCAGTACTAGAGGAAGGATGGGGCCAATGCTCTTTGCTGTCTGATAGAAGGTGAGTTCTGCCAGTGCTACAGAAATGTAGAAGTTAGATCAGGGTGCTTTCCAGCGTCCTTTACAGGTCACCTGGTTTCTTTCCAGGGTTCTTGTGTTCAAGGGAGTGGTCAGCACTCATGTGAGGTGGTGGCTCCCTCAGAACACAAGTAGGAACAATCTGTGAGGCAAATATCTTGAAGTACGGAAAACCCCCCATCATGAATAATGTAAAGATTGATAATGGGATTGAAAATTTAGTCTTCATCACAGAGATATGAACTCTGGTTGAAAATCTGCTGCTCCACAGACACAGAATGGCTGGTTGATCTCTGTTCTTATCTCTGAGATACGTTGTCAGCTTTTCCACTGACCTTCTCATGGCTTCTTCAGACAACTGGATCAGCTTGTCTTCTGCTAGAGTGACCTATTATTTGTCAGCTCATTATCGAAGGATTTACTAAAAGCTTACTCCAGAGGCCAAAGGGTCAGTATCCAGCACTTCATCCATTATCCCTAAGAGGTGAATTGTAGGTGGCATTTGGCCCTAGAAGTAACCTGCATATGTGAGAGGCAAGCACGTCTCACCTGTGGGCTCGAGACACAAGTGAAGTGTGTAAATGGCTGTGTGCCACCATTTGGTTGATCCCAAGTAGGAAGTTAAGTGTTTGCTTGCTCATGGCTCCCATATCTTCTGCTTCCCGACCCCTCTAGTGAACATAAAGCTTGGTTTTGAGGTGGGACAGCAGGCCCCACTGGCACAGCCGAGAGGCAGTGAAAAGAACCTGCTTACTGTGGTCTGTAAACTCAGTTTTCATACCTCATCACTGAGAAATACTTGAGAAGAAGCTCAGTAGCTCAGCCTTTCAAGCTTATTTCTGAAGCTTATGCTTAGTTGGACAGAAAGACTCGTGGGGTGAACACATTCAGAAACAGTCCTGACAAAATGGAAGGCTGAAGCCTGTCAAATGCACAGCAAATTCAACAGCTAAACAGCCCAGGTGATTGCTGGAGAGAAGGAGCTGTGACTTGTTATCTAAAAGAAGACAAATATTGGCTAAGGGCTGCTGCTATGAGACATTCATCTTCAACCAGACATGTGTTCAGAAAATTATGTTTGTTTCTGTCTTCCTCATCAGATTGATCCTCTTGAATGTTCTGAACTTATTATGCCAAACCTAAAAACCCTTCAGGCCCACTGCTACTGCTTTTCTCTTGTAAAAAGGTCACATCTGAGCAGACTGAGCAGACACTCCTTTGGAGCTGAGTGTTGGCAGAAAGAGTCATTCACATCCCAACCAGGGTGTCCTCCTGTGTGGGACAATCTCATTAATGTTAAGCTTCTGTAGTTTTGGACACTTGAAAGCTGAGCAAAATCTTCAGTTGATAGCTCCAGACATACTTGAGATTGGTAAGAGACTGTGAAGAAAAGGATGACATATTATGAATTTGACAATCCTGTAAAAAATTGCAATTTTTGAGAATTTTGCAGAGTAGAACTTGAATCTGCAATTTATTTTTTTTCCTGAAAAATCTGATCTTCTATAAAATACAAACTGTTTCACAGTAATTGCTTTCTCTGATCCCTTCTGGGTGGGAAGGAACTACAGTATCCCCAGTATCCCGTGATACTGAACACTGTGTGCTAATAGAGCTTTTAATCCTGTATTTCCCTCTGTCGCCCACGAAATTTGTACCTGTTGAAGGGCTGAGCAGAGGACTGAAATGCTCCCTTTCGGCATTGTGTAAGTCAACAGGAGCTACTGAAATGGAAATAAGATTTCCAAATCATCAGCCATAGGAGGAAGAGAGGGAGCTTGATGGATCCTTTTTTAGTTAAACAAGAGAGAAATGGGCTGAAGTTTTGGTGCAGAGGAAAATGGGTAAAATATCTTAAGGATTATGTTTAGTGCTTTGGCCGTGCAGAGACCCTGTTCTTTGGCAGCTGTCAGGTATTTTCCCAATGAAACACCATTGTGGGGGCATGGAAAAGAGTGTAAAAAAAAGCACAAATAGGGACAAGGCTTATAATTGGCAAGAAACCATGTTTTGAGGGCTTATGGGGAAAGACTCTCATCTAGTCATTGTGAAAGACCAAAGTGGTCTTATCTATGCTCCAGCCTTTAAAAACAATGATGCCGTGTCAAAATTCCCCCTGCATTTTTTTTCCAGTGCAATTGTTTTCTTTTCATCAAGAGTTTTGGGAAATAAGATGATGTCGTTTTCATCTCTTAAAGCTGTACTGTTTGGAATGCAAATAGCTCACGTCAGTGCTTTTCCCCCTGTAGCTTTTGTCAGAACGGCATTGCTTCTGTATATCACTTTTTATCTGTACTTTTCCCTCTGTTCTGAGCTGCTCCCTTGTCATCAGTGCCCTCAGAAGCACCTGAGGGCCCTGTTTCTCTGCCCAGTCCCGAGACAAACCAGCCTAGGACTATGTGTTCAGTGAAATGGTCAGCCCTTGATCCTGCTCTCAGAGTAAATGTCTTGGCCAAAGAGTTCCTTGCTCTGAGAACTAAACACATTTTTGCCTTTTAAGCCCAAGCAGCTCTGTCAGAATTAATTAGAAACACAAATGTGCACATGTTCTGGAGTGGGTTTTTGCCTTTTCTTACTCAATGAATATGCTAGGAAGTAGTTTATATTGTAATGCTGACTGTTCAAATTTAAAATTACAATTGCATTTTTGCAAATAATCAGAAAGCATCGCTGCTGAGCGCAACACTGGTGGTAACACACTCAGAGATAATTGTACTGATGAGTTATGTTAACAGAGTTTCGGGGTAAACTTAGATTAAAGTACAGCTCCCATGAGCTTGGGACAGACAGTGGCCCTGGAAAATGTCCACCATCTGAAGCCTGCTTGTCTCCAGAGTAACTTTTCTGTCCCTGGGTCATCGGTAGGTGAATGATTTTTTTTTTTTTTCTCTTTCGTTCCTCTGATTCAAGTGGGGAAAACCATCAGAACTTTTAAATTTTGGTTTCCAAAAGTTGTTTTGCCAAATCTGAGCGGGGGATTGCAGCATAATGTCACTTTGACGGACTTGTGCTTTTAGTGAAACTGGTGGAAATGTGAGTGTGGAACGGGGAGAAAATGCTTCATTTTGAGCTGCCCCTTCCACAGGGCACTTCAGTTACCTCAAAGCCTTTAGATCAAACAGTCTGAAAGGGCAATCTGCAAGACAAGAGAGAGCGGGAGAAATGCAGAGCACTAACGGCTGGGAGTGCTGGAGGGAAAATCCATCCCACCGTCCTGGGAAGCCCAGCATTTGCACCCTGCAGGGGAAAGGGTGAAATGCACCTCTCCTGGACAATGTCTTCTAGGGAATATTCCTTCTTGGCCGAAAGGTTGGCACCAGGAGACAGGTGAAACATTCCTCAATCAGCCTTTGCGGAGGAAACTGAAAGCAGAGATAGGAACAACCTGTGGGCAATTTGGATTGCTTTGATTATTCAATTAACTTTGCATCAGTGTGGGTGACGAGAAGATGGAGAGTTCTGATAATGTAGGGGACTATAACTCGGGAATCCTCTGGACTTTCAGGACTTTCTGATGACTTGCCTGATAAGAACATGGTACTGAAATGAAAACCAGAATCATTGTAAGAGCCCTTCAATTAAGTGCTGGGTTTAAGGAAAATGGCAACTAATGTTTGGTAAAGACGTTTTCCTAAGCTCCTAGGCTAACCTCAGCTGGATTTCTCTGCTTGCCAATTACTGTTTCTCTTAAAAATTTTACTCCTCAGTTGAGTGGGGTCAACCTGGTGTTCCTTACAGGCTTTACCCACACCCTGGTTTTAAAAACCACTGCACAGAATGCCACCTTCCTTTCAGAGCAGTGACTATAGAGAAGCAGTGATAGCAGATGGCTCAGATGTGAGCCCAAGCAATGACCATGCCTGGCTTTGCCAGGGAGAAGTGGACAAACCATGAGTGAGTGAGCTGAGATGCTCTGCAAAATCGGGGGCAGACACCTTCACGTCTTCCATTGCTAAGGATTGCTTACCAGCACCTAACTTTTGGCTGTAGATGCCAGGAGAAAGAAGCATGCCATGCATGCTTTCAGTAATGGTAGGGAGGGTCAGGCTTCCCCTAGACCCAGGTACAATTAAATAGGGTTGTCTGCAATGCATATGAATAGGGTACTTGGAGCCCTTAGCTTTGTAAATAACCATTTATACAGGCTTTTGAAATGCGGGGATTCTGTCAGCACTGCTGTTATTCAGACTTTCCACCCTCCTCTTTGTTTCTTGCAGTTGCTCTGTTGCAGAACAACGCAGAATTAGTGATAAAGCTGTGCTTGAAATAAACCCTGGCATACAGACAGATGATTCCGTGGCCTCGGCCACCTGGTGTAAGGAGGGGTCGCTGTGGGTTGACCGGTCCATCCCAGCACGGGGATGCACTAATTTTGTGGCAGGTGGTAACTATTACCTCTGATTTGGTGGCTTGGGGAGCAGAAGAAAAACTCAAATCGGAGTCAGAGGGGGGAAGAGGGGCTCTGAAATTAAGATAGAGCTGTGCTGATTGAACAGCTTTAGAGCTTCTTTGTTTGGAAAGCTCTGGCACTTTGCAAGCGTGAGAAGGGGAGAGGAGGGAGAACACGCCTGACTTCTCATATGTGCGGTAGGTTTCTACTACTTTTATTTTTTTCTGTCTCGTACTGATAGACCCTAAACAGTTTGGAGCTGTGGGCCTACGTGTGCATTTTTAGGCTGTGGACAAACTGTGAAGGCATCTCTCAGGAGTATTTTTACTGGGAACTTGATAAGTGATGAGTTGAGATCTGCCTCGGGGCATGCGATGTTGTCCTGGGTGCTGTTTGAAAGCAGCATCACCCTGAGATCTTCTGAGTTAAAGGTGACTGAGTGAACAAGTGATCTGTTTTTTTTACTGACTGGTTATTTTATCTGTATCTGGGGAAACGACTCTAACTCCCCCTCTAGTTCTCAGCCCTTTCTCAAGTGCAATTCCATCCCTTTGGTGCTTGCTTTGGGACTTCTTGCCTGAGTTGTTCAAGTAATGGGTCTGTTGTTCCCGGCTTTCTGTTTCTGAGTGCCTGCCCAGGTTAATGGGAGATCAAAGCTTCTCCAGCCATGCTTTTGTTTGAAGTGCTTCAGGAAACTCTACAATTTCAGCTCATGTACTTAGATTTGAGCGGTGTTGGATGTTGCTGATGGAGAGGCAGAGCACATGGCAGCAGGGAATGCTCCTGCCCAAACATATCACTAGTGGCTGGATCCCAACCTGAGAATTATTTGGGTCCTTGTTTGCTCACAGGTCTGTAGGATTGGGAAAACTGTTGGATAAGCTGTAAGGGAGTTAGAGTTTTCAAAATGCAAGAACTGAGAGCTGAAAAAGCTGTTGCCCTGTGGGCAAGTTTTGAGAAAGGGAAATGGGTTATTCTTCCAGGTGGCTTCTGGTCCTCTCCCTTTGTAAAGTGCTGGTACAAAGAAACTTGTAGAGAATAATAAGAGGGGGCTGCCCAGTCAGCAGGTGAATTGCAGACTGAGGAGTCTCAGTCTCATGGTTCTGAAGTCCAGGAGCACTAGAACAGGGCCAAGTAGGAGAGAAGCACAGTCTGTTAGTGGGGTTTGCTCATAGCTCTGAGATTTGTTAAACCTGTGTCAAAACCCTGCAGCCAAAGGTGCTGACCAGGAAGCTCAGCACCATGAGAGGAGTTCATAGGTGCCAAACAAGCAAATAAGGGGACTGTCTCCATCACAAATGATTCAGCTGACAGATGATGACTCTCTGTGCCCACGGGCAGGAGGTGGGATGAGACTGATTTTAATTGAAGTTCCTGGGACTGTTTGCCCAACTGCCTTGTTTCAGTGATAAATTACAGCATATTCTGAGAATATTGTATAGGCTTGAGTGGTGGTGGGTCAGTTGCAATAAAATGTCCCCGGAGTGCTGGTGAGATGATGATTAAGCTTGTAATAAGCTAAGATGCCATGTGCTGTACGTAGTGATCAACAACAAAAAGAAGCAGCAGGAGAAGGACGGGACAGGAAGAGCAGTGCTTCTGGTGAAGAATATAAAATGGTATTTTGTGTTTTTGCAGAGCATGTGGAGCATGTGGGCGGTTTGACTGGAACATATTTAGAGTTCTGTCCCTGCCGTGGCTGAGGGAGTGAGCGATGGGTGTTCCAGGGAGCCTGTTCCTCACAGGCAGCACTGCGTAACAGATACGTGTACGAGCCACCCTTAGTGTGTCCACTGCTCCTAAAATGGGAACTCTCGTGTACTGCACGAGGTTCCAGGGCTTCATGCAACACAAGCAGGAGAGAGAAAGAGGATGCAGAGCTACAGTGCCCTAGGGAGACTCAAGGTCTCCCTGTTTCTCTGTCACTGGTGCAAGGACCACCCTCCTTGGCCTGGCCCACCCCTGGGGGTTTGCTGGTGTTGCAGTAGTTCCTCGGGAGCAGCCTCTTAGACTTGAGCATCCCTGAGCTGTTTCCATCCTCCCCTGCGATGTCGCAGATACCTCTGGCATGACTCTGAGTCAAACTGTGTCAGTCAGCCGGCTCAGGAGCACATGCAAATCTCATTTAGGCTTTTACTGAAAAGATGCACAATTCCCTCAGTGCTTGTATAGATTTTCCACAGTGTGGTATTTGGCTGCTTAGTCACAGAGTTATCTTTATGTTTTAAGAATAGATTTGACTACGATCTCCTTGGCTGTACTGCAAAAGGAAGACTTGTCTTAGCACAAACACCTTGGTATAAGTATCAGATGTGTCAACAAGCATGTGTTTAATTAAACAGGCTCCTTAATAGGTTTTCTTATCATTGTAGTGCTCTGCACTTCAGCCAAGTCTCTTACAGGACTGTTTAATGAATTTCTGAGGCTATCTGACAAGTAATGTTCTTTGCTTGCTTGTTATGTAAAATTCATTAATGTTTCCCTTTGCATAGGGTATATTGAATCACAAATATTATGACTTAATTACCTTATTGCAATTTACAGGGTGGTGGATGTAGGTTTTTCATTTACTGATCTTATGCAGAACTAACCTGTTTAAAACAAGCAAACAAATAGAAACTCAAGTTGTTTTGGTGTCCCTGCTGAGAAATACCTCCCCTTGATCCTCACCACCTGGGGACTTTTCCATACCTTGCTAACCTTTATTTTTTTTCCATAGAAAGGGAGAAAACCTGCTAGCAGTAAACAAAGCTTTAGTTTTAGGGGATTGGCAGGGCTCAATCAACGTCATTACTTTGAGCACAGAACTTTAAATGTATATTATCTTCTTACAAGCAGGTCTCTCTAGTACGTATTTCCTTTGAGTCTAACACAAATATTCTGGTGGTAATTTCCTACCTGGTATACTTGGCAGTACTTCCCTCACCAACTCTCAGAAAGGGACAGAAAAGTACCCCAGTTGCTTTTCCTATGCTTACAGAGGAAAAAATAATAGTAGTAATGTGCCCTGAGCACAGAAGAAATTTGCGGCAGAGAAACAGGACTTTGCCAGAGCTCTTAATGGCAGAATCATCCTTTTTTCCATCTTTATTGATTTTTTTCAGATTACATCATGCTCCCTTTTGGGGTTTTACCCTCATTATAACTTGAGAAAAGTTGAGCTGCTTCAGTGGTCTCTCTCTTTCCCTTCCAGTTTCTTCCTCTTCCTACAGCTGCCTTGGTTGCTGCTTGTTCTTATTTCCTGCTATGCAGTTCACTGAACTGCTATGGAACTTAGTTGCTGCTGGTGGTGAAGGCTGGACCTGTTTGGAAATTGTAGCCACAAAAGCCAGACTTTCCAGTGTAATCATGCCATTAAAGCCCCTGAGGGGATTTTTAAAGCTGGCTTTATCTGACCTGCAGGGAGAGGCTGTTGCACCATTGTTCCTCCTGCTGATGACACAGGCTGGAATTGCTTCTCCTTGAACGCTGCCTGTGTTGGGGTAAAGCTCGACTCTGCAATGTCCTAATCCCTTAGTCAAGACCACAGTGACCACACGAAGTTAGAGCAGCCCCGAGGCTGCTCCCTTGTTCTAACACGTGCCACCAGCAAATTGCTCAGAGGTCAAATCTCTGACTGGACTGACCCAGTGTCTCAGCATCCACACAGAATGTAACCACTTGGACTGGGAGCAGCCAAGTTGGATTTGGACTTTAGCAACATGAGCAACTACTTAGAAAATTCAGAGCCTTATTTCCTTAGTTTGATACCCTTTGTCCTCTCTTCTGTCATTTCATGTTCCAGCACATGACTGTAGATTTTGCTGGAAATAGTCTCTCTGGGAGTTACAAATGTTCATGTAGTCTCATCTTCATTTTTGGATCAGAGGAATGGATTTTTAAGTGAAGAGGAAGTTTTCTCATGCTGTAAGATTTTTTTTCAAGATTTTCTTTTTCAGGATTTCCCTCCTAAACTGGAATGAGTTTTATTGTAATTTTGTGTTTCCTGGTAATTGAAAAACAAATCCCAACTGGTTGGCAGCAGCAGAAAAAGCACATAAGGTATCCAAACTTTCTAAAACAAGAACAGTTCTGGCCTGTTTCAAGATGCCTCCCCCTCCCAAAATGTTCAACTGGGAAGTAGCTGAAACTGCTCTGTTCCCATAGCTGGATTAGACCTCAGTGAATCAGAAATATGAGAAACCTTCTTGGGGAATTCCTGGCAGGCTGTACTCTGGCATCACTTGCTGACTAAGTTGGGAGCTTCCTCAAATGCTATCACTGTCTAGGACAACAGGTCAAAGCCTTGGTGCTGCAATCCTGGAGCCCAGCTGTGGCTCACAGCTTCAAGGATGGGGAAAAGCCCTGTTCCCTTGTAAGTTCCTTTTATCCTCCAAATCTCCCAAAATGTGAAGGAGCTCAACCCTCTGATCCTTAAGGGACGTTTCTGCCCAAGGAGAGGTGCCCTGAGGATGGTGCAGGGAGAGCTCAGGGCAGCAGTGGTAAAACAGAAGGAAAAGTGTGAGGTGCCCTGGTGCCCAGCTGCTGCCTTGTGTTGCTGATAGCTTGTCATAAAGTGTTCCAGTACTCGTGTAGATGGTGGATCTGGGATAAGGGCACAACTGAGCCCCAGACTGCTGCTCTCCCAGGAATGTTGATGGATGCTGGGCTGCCTGAGAGCGTGGGGGATCAGGCAGGAGTGTGGGAGCCAAAACATGCACCTGCAGCCTTCCAGACACTGAAGAGCCTCTTGGCCGTGGGGTACAGAGTGGCCATGGAGCTGCAGGGAGTACAGATGGAAAGCCTTTTCTAGAAAAGGCTGTGGGGTCTGTGTTGCTCAGGAGCTCACCAGAAGTTGTTAGAATAAACTGGAGAGCAGCATTCATCCTGGGATGCATTAGACAGTGGGAGAGAGATATACTTTTGGGCTTTTAATTTAATTTGTCTCATGTGACAAGCCTGCCTTTTCTCTATTTAGAGTTATCTTGTCCTGTTTATACCTTTTCAGTGCTCTAATAAAACCCAGCCATGGGACCAGAAGCCTTTGACTTCTGGCTTGGCTGCCTCCAAGACCAGATGTGGCAATTCCACCTCCCAATCTGATTCAATCCAGTCTCAAATAGCTCTTAACTAATGAAGAATCAGAGACAAAAGACTTGTCAAAGTTGCTCTGCTAGAGAGGAGCAGAGTTGGACAAGCACTTTGGTCATCAGGGTTCCAGCTCCCTGCCCAGCAGGAGGGTTTGCTGCCTGCAGTGCTCAATAACATATGTTTGTGTAGAGTCTGTTCTGCACATACTGATTTTGAGCAGTACTTTTTCTTCCAGGAAATCTGTATTTGGCTTTATAACTTCCTGGGAATAGTTTGTACGTCGGAAAACCTCCTTCTGCCATATGGGAAGGAGTATTCTCTCTCATACTCTGTAAAATATATGCCAAAATTTTTTTAATTAAATGAAGTTCTAATAACTACGAAGTTTGGATTTTTCAGGGGCTTTGATGCAGTAGGTGTAAAATTTGTGACATGGGCTCTAAAAGTACCTGGTGAAAGGGCAGAGCCTGGTCTGTCCCTGGTTTGGTCCGTGGTCCAAGCCACAGAAACCACCCTTGTGATTCGGCACCAGAGCTGCTGGTGCAGCAGTGGCACGGGGCTGATGTATTAAACCAGCCAGTGGACACTACTTTTCAGTAGATGGCTCAGCTCATCTTCCCATGTCCAGAGGCTGCAGCTGGCCCTGCACCATTGCCTTCATCCTTTCACTTCTTCCTGGTTTCCAAGGCCAGGTGTGCTTGGTTGACCAATTCCCAGTGAGGGAATGGCCAAGATGATGAGCCTGTTCTTAACATCCATCTAATCAGCTCCAAGCTGCCTTCTACCCACAGCTGACTTTGCCCTGCAACCCTGATTTCTGGATGTCTTTTTAGTTCATCTGCATGGAACAAGTATTGGAGGAGAAGCAAGACTTCAGCAGAAATCACATTTTCCAGCTTCCTGGCAGCAACACCTCCTTAAATGGAGACTCTTACCTCCTCAGCAAACAGTTTACACTGGCATACCTTGATGTTTGCGAAGAATGAGACTTGAGAGAGGTACTAAGGGTAAAGCAGGCTTGAGTAAAATGCTGTCAGTGTCATAAAATTCCTGCCCCTTCTGAGGCTCTGTTGGTTTTACAAAACTGTTTGGATGTTGGTTGTGCAGTATTCTGGTGTCCCTTCTGTGTACCAGGGTCAAAGCAAAGCAGTTAAATGACATTTTGCATCTCCGAACTGGAAATGTTACTTTTTCTGCTGGAGGCTTCAGGTGTAAATTTGCAAAAATCTGGAAATGTAGCTTCTTCATCCTTTGTATTAGAAAAATTTAGGTTTTTTTGTCTAAGTCCAACATGCAGTTTAGATTTAGGGCATTGTTCTGTGCTGCTTAAAAACTTACACTTTTAGGAGCATTCAAGAAACTGAAACTAAGACTATAGATAAATGTTTGCCACATGTTTTTAGCTAAGAAATGTTTAAGTGGTTCTCACTTCAGTGGAAAACCCACAAAGCTGTTTGATAGTTTCTGCTGTATATCTATTAGATAAAGGCCTTGATTTATTTTATTTTTTTTTTTCCTTGACTGCTCTGGAGCTTTGTAAAGACTCAGGTGGGAACATGAACAATATTATTTCTGCAGGGAGTAGGTGAGCAGAAAAAACCTCAGTCTCTGTATAGTGGGATTATGGATCAATGTCCCTTTTGGGCCCTTGCACATTTTGGACCTAGATCTGAGAACTGGGTCTCCTTCCAAGGAGGACCTGGAAATTTGAAAAAGCCCTTGAAAGGGTTTTGAAATCACAGCAGAATTGTGATTTTCGTACAGTGGCATAATCCACCCATCCCCTACCAGATGCAGGAGTTGTTTGCTCAGTAACGTGAACCACCCACCTGAAGCACAGAGTGGTGATAATACAACCTGTGCACTCGGCTCTGCACCTGCTTTTTTTGGGGGGGTATTGAGTGGCTTATTTGGGCTTTTGTTGAAGGAAAGAGAAGTGACCTCAGTGCTGTCCAGATTCTCCAGCTCCCATCTGCTGTCCTGGCTCCCATCACCCTGGGTTCCTACGGTGCTGGCTTCTGTCATCTTTCCAGGTTGAAAGAAAACCGTGTCTGCTTGATTGGCTCCCCCTCAGAGCTGAGGCCACTGTGGTGGTGCTGTAAGGGAGGGCCCTGTGCCATGGCCCTTTTCAGCTCGCTGGCCGGCGTGCTGTGAGGAGCCCAGCGTTTTGTTTGTGAGAGAAATCCCTCTGGCATTCTGTGTTAGAGCTGGATTTGCTGGAAACAGGTCCTTGATGAAAACCTTCCTTGAACAACACTTTTCCCACCTACAGGCAGTGGTGACTGGCACAGTCCAAAAGCTGTCAACAGCCATGTCTTTTGTAGATCTCTGGCAAGGAGGATCCAGACCTCGAGAACAAGGCTTAACTCGATGCTGCTTTAACTTGGGACAGTGCTGTCGGTCTGTGTATCAAAGAACAGGTGATGACCCAGCAAGTTCCCGGTCCTGCTCACTTGTAATAGCTTCTCAGGGCTGTGTTTGTGAGAGTATTTTTGGAAGAAGCTTGTGTTATAGAGTGACAGGTGTAGAGAGCTGAATTTGCAGACCCAGATCCTCACAGTCTCTGGGAGCAGAGTGTTCAGTTTCTGTTGAAATATGGAGGTGCTCCTTCAGTGCTGCTCTAGTTTTCACAATGGGTAGGGCTGGGGAGAGATAGGGGATGTAGAGAAGATAATATGGCATTTTTGTCTTTTGTTTTTAACAGTCTTGTATAATTTTGGGGAAGTCTGTGGCTCTTGTTTGGTGATATTGCTGCTTCCCATGCCAGCCAACACTGGCAGTGCAGGTGTATGTCTGCATTCCTATTGACTCAGCTCCCTGTAAGTTCCTGGTGAAGACTTCAGTCTCTCCTCCTTTAATTGATGTGGTTTGCTCTGCTTTGATGGAGACTGTTTACGGACTAGACTGTGACTTTGGTCCCAGCATGTTACTCATGTCTACACAGATGGGCACACACAAACCTGAGCTTGTCTGCCTATGCAAAGATGAAGTTGAATGTGAGCCAAACACCTCTTAGCATGGAGTCAGAGCAGAAGCAAGTGCATGCCAGGCTTGTACAGCTCTGCTTACAACCCATGGAAGCACCTTCTGTAGCTGCAAAGATAGTTGCATCCCTGTTGCACATCACAGTTTCCTCCTGAGAGGCGCTTGCTGTGCAGCTTCTCTCTTTACAGTCATTTTTCATTAATTCCTGTTTAAGAGCAAGCAGGTGTCTGGGATTTGCAGGTTTCTGGGCTCATGGCGTGCTCAGGGGCAGCAGGAACAGGTGCCACATGATCTCTGCTCCTCAGGATAGCTGTTGGGGCTCAGGTGCCAAATGAGCACAACTCTCCTGGAGCACATCCTTTACTGCACAGTAAAACGTGGCATCTCCAAGGGGATAACCTTTGGTAGGTGAGAAGGAAACAGCCTTTGGATTTAAGGTCTGCCAAAGAAAGTAGAAAAACCAGCTGTAGTTTTAGGTCAGGGTGGTTGTTCCAAACAGGTAATTCTGCAGAGGGTCTATTAGTGCATTCATTGCCTTGAGCCAAGGGGGGGTAGGTTTGGATCCTAACTTAAGGAAAACACTCTTTATACTGTAGTTACAGAGCTAAGGAGAGACTTCCCCTTACCCTCCTGCCTGGTAACTGGGTTTTGGGTGATGAAACACAAATACAAAATGCACAAATAAAACACTGAGGTAGGAGATAGGCAACAAATCCTGTCCAAGTGAATATCTGGGCCTGATGTCTGACTTTGATTGACCTGATCTTCTGAGCTGGGGCCTGGGTGACTTAGTGGGGACTGACAGTACAGCACAGGCTGCCTGCTGAAGGGGCAAAAGGGAAGGACCAGCTCCTTGGTCTGGCAAGGAGATCCCCTGGGAAACACTGTGCCTCAGAAAATGCCAGTTGTCTGAGGCAGAACAATTTCGTGGGAAAAATGTTGGTTTTGATGAATTTCAGTTGCTGAAAAATATTGGACGAAAATGTTTTGAAAACGGTTTGACCTTTTCTAAATGGCAAAGTTTCAATGTTTTTAGGTCCAAATGCTGCTTCATTTTGATAGCTAGCATTAATTGAAGGTTAAAAAAAATGTTGGAACCGATATGAAATTCCTGAAAATGAATCGAAACAAAATGTTCTCTTCCTCTTTTCCTCCCCCAGCGTTCTTATTTCTGGAGAAATTGTGAGAGTTTTTTTTTTGCTTTTTAGTTTCTCTGAACTGGGATATTTAAAACCTCACAAATTGTTGTGGGAGGGCATCCCATCCGGCTCACTATCCACCTTCTCCAGTGCAGTTATTAAAGTGGTTTTTGTTTTGTGACGAAGCTACAAGCATTTTTCAGACATTCCAAAAGGAGTGTTTCCAGCTTTGCAAAGGGACTGGGGTGCAGCCTGTCCCTGCAACTCTCCTCTGTCCAGCACTATCTTTTTGGCTTCCTGGGAAGTCCTACATCTCCCCATCTGAGAGGAAAGAGTGTGAGCAGTGTGCTTGTGCTGTGGCTAAGTGACAAACACACTGTGTTTATCAAACTAACACCCTGGGAAAGCATGAAATGATCACTTTAAATGCAGCAGGGCTAAAAGGAGCCAGTTGTGTGTACAAGTCAGGAGTCAGGGCTTGTGTCAAAACATACAGAATACGAGGTAAATAGGACTGTGCAGCAGGGGACACCTTAAAAGCCTCACCAAGCAAATGGTGCTCACAGGTCCAGAGCTACAGGCAGCAGGAATGTCATCTGGCTAAAGTGGCTGGAGCAAAAGCCTGTGCATATGTGACATTTGCACTTATCAGACATCTTGCAGTCAGGTGAAGGAACTGGGGTGGAGAGAGCAGCAGGGCCTGAAGCTGCGAGTTTCATCCTCTCTAGCTCTGCTTTAGAGTGAAAGTGCTCCTTTCCAGCTCCTTTCCTAAATGGAAAGGATTAATATAAGATCTGTCATGTGGGGTGTGGCAGGAAATAGGCTGTGCTGGCTCCCCCAGCATCCCGAGTCTGTTACCGTGTCTATGGCTGATGGGAAGAGCATTCACTGCTCCTCTTTCAGCTTTGTTGTCTCTGCCTTGTCCATCAGCTGGTGCGTCACTTTGCTGTAGGTGAGTGGTGACTTCTGACTTCCATGTGTTGCTGTACTGGCTCCTTGGCTGGGGTGCATTTTTTCTCCTTTTGAGGTGATGTCTGACAGTTTTATTGCACTTCTTGATGTCTCCACAGTAGGAACAAAAGTTTGCACTTCAACCATCTTCATATCATGTAGGTGCCAGTTTGGATTTTGGACTTGCACAAAGGTCATAGAGTTCAGTTTTGCCTTCTAGAGAAGTTTGTGATGTGAAAAAGTAATAGTGCCCCCCTCTTGGTCCATGTAAGTTTGCAGAAAGACTCTCATATCAGTAAGTGCAATGGCTTTGCAAGTTTTGAAGTCATAATCTCCAGGGAGATTGCTTCAAAGTAATGTGTAGTAATGGTAAAATGATGTCCTTGACACCAAGAGTGCTTCTAAAATCCCCCCAAGAAGACAGCTTGGCTAAGATGCGGTCTGTAAGCAGTCTGGGGACTGATGTGTGGTGAGGTGTAATGTTCCTATAAATAGCATATACTGATTTCAGGCTGCTAGCAGTATTGGTTTTATATTGGTCAGTGATCTATTTCTGAAACATGGATCAGTTTGAAAATCCCTGTCAAGCTGATTTGTCCCCAAAAGGGCTCCTGTAGGATAGCCAGTAATTGGACCTGCATCCTTTCCCTATTCTATAATAGCAAAGCCCTTTCTTATTTATTTCCCTGTTCGTGTTAGCAGAAATGCCAAATAGGAAGAGGTTGCAATGTAAGCAAACAATTTTTAGCAGAATATTTAGAAACAAAGCAGTGGCAAACAACAACAAAAAAACCCCACAGGCAAATCTGAAGGGTTTATAAGGGTTTTTTCCTCCCTTGGATGGATGAAATAATTCTAGAAGGATGAGTGGATACAAATAAAGAGAACTTCACATGGAAAAATCAAAATACATAATTTCTAGGAGAGATGCAGAGCTGAATTCTCTGTACAGTATGTATTGACTATATTCAATACAATAATTCTGAAGTCACTTTCTTTTGATTCGCCTAATGCTTCTGACAGATTGTTCTGGTAAACTGCTCTTGTAGAAATACTCCTTGAATCTCAACGTGCCTCTCAGAACCAGTTTTGCTTTCAAAAATGCACCTTGCCGGTATTTCTATTTTGGATAGCCATGTAACTTGTGCCTTGGCAGCCATTCACTTTGTTTCAATACTCTTCTGGCTGAACATCTGCTCCTTTGAGCACGATACAGACAATGCTGTATTCCACTAGTGCATTTTTTGTGCTTCAAAAACACCTTGAGCTGAGAGGGTGGAACTGTCTCTTATACGAGTAGCCTTTGTTCTTCCGAGCAGTTCCTCTGATGAATGGGATGTAAAGGCTTGTACCAAGAACTTATAACCCTTTCCCCTCTCTGCTGGTTTTCCCTAATAGTTCACGTTGCTTTAATTTCTGCTTTTTGTTCAAAATACATAAAATGGACTTTTAAAAATTATCACTGTGGACACTCACCACAGGAATGTGGGGTTGGGCCAAAGACAGAATTCCTTTTTCCTTCACTGTGCCATTCTCCCTTTACCAGCCTTGCAAGCCCCATGCCCAGGCCCTACATATTTAAAAAGATAAGAAAATTTAGCCAGATGTCCCCTCCTCCCCCCAAAAAAAACTGGACACCTGGATTCCATCCTGCACCACTGGAGCCAGCAGACTGCTCAGTCCACGGGCAGGCTGTGGTGTGCCGTGGTCCTGAGAGGTGTGAGCAGTGTGGGCAGCCGTGGGGGATGCTTAGAAAACATCCCTAAACAGGGTGGCAGGAGATGGTGGGTGGCTCTGAATTGTTCTACTGTTAGATTATCCAGTGCTTTAGTGTGTCCATTGATTTCCAGCACATTTTTCTGCTGCGGGCATTGGCTTGAAGAACCGCAATCCACTTTTCCTCAGTTAACGTGCCCAGGACCTGACAGTTACCATGAGAAAGGGATAGGAACTGAGATTCTGAGAAACTCAAAGTCTTTGGCTTTTGAGGGGCTCTTCAAATAATTTCAGAACATCTTATGGGATTTTACAACTGTAGCATTTCTGTTTTCATTTTGGATTCAAAGGAGTTCTCAGACTTAAGCTTCAAAAACCCACTCACCAATCTACTCTTGTATCAGATTGTCAGGTTCCATCAAAACTTCTCAGTCTTCCATGTTAATTTTGAGCTGCTGCACTAACTGGTCAGAAAATCTTGTCAAGGGTTTCAATTGGGTACAAGAGTGATTTTTTTTTTTTTTTTTTTTTTCCCCCAGGCCTTGAAGTTTCACAGTTTTTTGGGGAGCACTATAAAATTTGAGTTGTAACTTGAAAGACTGCATGTGTGTAAAATAAACTGGGCAATCACAGATCCATAATGTAACTCAACTCCTTGCATTTTCATGTTCCCTAAATGTGGTTACAGTCAAGAAAAATAGTAGTTTTTCCATCAACACACAGCTCTTGGAGTTATTTCTTGGCTTTTCTATCATCAATACTCTCTTTATTATTTTCTGCAGAGGTAACTCCGCGTATGAGATTTCCACAGACAAATAATATCCTCTCTTTTCGGGACTTCAGAAAGCAACAAGGAAAGCCAAACCAACCCCACCCCCCTGTCGAGGTTCACTTTGAAGAATGATTGCTTTGTGGTTTCTTTAGGGCAGAGCTTCAAGTTTGGAAGCAAATGCAAAGGAGGAGATCCCGGCCAGCAATTCCACCTGCCAGCAGGGTGCATTTCTTAGGGATTATTGCCCAAATGCCCAGAACTCTCTCTAGAATACACTAACAAAGCAATTAATGGAGAGGGCTTGTAGATACCCCCCCAGAGAATAGTTATTCTCATTTTCATGTAAAACTCAGCATCCAGGGTCACCTTATGCCACTGATCTTCTAGGGAGACTCCTTAGAAGTCTCAAAGCATCTGGACTTTGGGTGTTTATCCTTTCCTGCCTGTTGTAAAGTGCATCAGAAGCCTGACCTGTCTAGTAATGTTAATTACCACTGGCTTAGTACTGGCACCTCTGCAGGCAGTGCTTGCCAGGGGTATGGCAGCTGGATCTGGTAGTGCAGAAGTTCTCCTTTAATGACAGGAGGTTGCTGGTTTGGTTCCTTTGAGTGGCTCTCTTGGAAATACTGTTTCCAAAATTGAGGAAGAGGAGAAAGCTACCTCCTCTAGCTGTGCTTGGAGATATGTCATAAAACGGTTTGGTTTGGAAGGGACCTTCAAGATCATCAAGTTCCAAACCTCTGCTATGGGCAGGGACACCTTCCACGAAACCAGGTTGCTCAGAGCCCCATCCAACCAGGCCTTGAATGCTTCCATGGATGGGGCATCCACAGCTTCTCTGGGAAACCTGTGCCAGGGCCTCACCACCCCCACAGGGAAGAATTTCTTTCTTAATATCTGATCTAAACCTGCTCTCTTTCTGTTTAAATCCTCGAAATGGGGAACTGTGTCAGGTCTGTCATCAGCTCCGGCTCAGGTAGGAAAGCAGAAGTCCCAAGCAACACAGTCCCATGGGGCATCAGAACATCGTCAGTCCCTGTCACAGGGTTTAGTTAAGTGACTCGAGTTTTTACAGAGCTGCTGCCTGGAAGGAAAGGAAGTCAAAGATGAGAACAGAGACTGAAGTTGCTGAAGTGTAATGTCAGCTGGGTGTCAGAGTTGGGGACTGGGGTGGGAATGCACCATATCTGCACAAGGCTTTGCCAGAGCCCAAAAGCTGGGCCTGTGTGTTGTCTGCCAGCAGTGCTGGGGTCTTTTGTGACACCTCTGTGTGTGCCTGAGAGAGAAGTGAGCCCTGGTGAGAGGGTGATTAGGAAGGGTGACTTGGCACAGACATCACAGCGTGTCTCCTTCGTAATCTGCCCTGTGCTGATGCAAGCTGAAGTTCAAAACTTGCCACCTAGGATTTTGGTCCTGTGTGTCCTTTCAAACCTGGGCTGCAAAGGGTCTGGCCATAGAAAATGGTGGGTTTGTCATGGAAAAACTGCAAGATAAAGTTGGTTGGTTGTTTTCTCATCTCTGTGTTGACTCTTTGCTATCCTGTTCCCATTCCAGGTCAAATCACAATTTTAAAAACTCTTTGGTCATGGTACCAATAATGGATAAAGTATTTTAAAATCCCAGTGCTTTTAAGAGGGAAGGTTATCTGAGGCATGGGTTAAGGTGCTTGAAGATGTGGCAGTAAAAACTGTGCAATGGGAAGCAAAGGAAGTTCTCTCCCTGATGAATTACAGGATGAGTAAGAGCAGCTTACCTGCCCAAGTCCTCCCCAGGGCTCTGGTAGGGTCTGGTACATCTCCCTCCTTCCTGTCTGAATTTGCAGCATGACTCCTGTTATTGTTTCACAGGCCTCTGCCTGAAGCTGACTCTGTGCCCTTGGGCCACCTGTGCCTTCCCTGCAATCTCTGGTCATTGGATTTGCAGGTCCTGGATGAAACCAAGGCTAAGACTGGCACAGTGGTGCTTCCTGAATGGTTCCCAAGGCCTGGAATGAAACTGCTGTGCTTTGGGGCAGTGTCTGTACCTGGGGGCTGTGGTGATGGTGGAAGACAAGACATATATGGAAGGGAAAACCCAATGGGAAGCATAAAAGGTTAATGTGGTGGTGCAACAGGCAGGCCCAGGGAGGGGGAGTGGCAGCAAAGGGATTGCAGATGCAGCTCTTCTGTGCTCTTATCTCCCACCCTGGCAGCAGCCTCAGTGCTGAGACACAGCTCTTTGGGAACTGGCCCAAAGCTTTAATGAAGGCAAGCGGGAGGCGCTGCGCGTTCCTGGCTCTCAGGGGGCCCTTTGTCTCTCAAGGCTATCGGCTTCCTCTGAGGAGACACATCATCACCCAGCTCCGAGCTGGATAAGAGCTTTTGAAGTTTTCTGTTTGATATGCGTCACTGCCTCCGTCACACAGCACAAGACCTTCTCTGGTTTTATCCTTTCCCTGCTGCAGTTTCACCCACCTGGTATCACCACCAGAGATAAAACAGAGCCTAACCGCGTGTGTCTCGAAATAACTGGAGTTTGGGGAACGCTGTTTCCTGGAGAGAGCAATTAGCACCTTCAGAAGGTCTTAGCAGGAGTGAAGATGAGTCTCCCCCTCCTATGCACAATCTGAGTTTTATTTAATTTAACCAGCTCGCTGACGGTCACAGCTCTTCTGCTGAGATCTGGCTGCTGGGCGGTGATTTCTGGGGCTGGCCCGACCCCAGCCTCTCGCCTGTGGCGGGGGGCTCTTCCCAGGTGGGCACGGGTGGGTCTGCCCAGCTCTGCCCTGAGCTCAAGCACTGCTCCGAGGTCATCTCTGATGGCCACACAGCCCCCACGATGGCAATAATGCCGACTGCAGTAGGGTATTTGCTGTTTAAGTTCAGGCTTTGGTCACTAATGCCATACAAACAGAAACTAATTTGGGCTTTCAGGGGTGTTGTTAAATATTTAGGGAGGCGGATTTCTGGTTTCTCTATCAGTGACAGGAGGCTGCTCAGAACTTGTTCACTGGAGTGATGAGCAGGTAGATAATAGTTTATATTTTCTTTCTCCAAAAGGCACATGGCTCCTACTAATGGAGCAGTAAAAGCAGCTGGCAGTGTAGTACACAAATGTTCTAGGTGGGATGACCTAACCTGGTGACTTGTGAGCCAGGATGTATGAGCAGCTGGTGTCCTGGTGACACCAGAGTGCTTGCAGAGTTAATGTTTGACTGACCTGTGTGTCAGGTGACCTCTTGCAGTTTAGAAGTCAAGTCATGCATGGAGTCAACCAAAGGAAGAAGTCATATGAAGGCGTGGGGTGAGGTACTTGGCCAACAGGCAAAGCAAACAAATGATGTATGAGAGTTAAAACAACACTTCAGGTTATAACCAGAAGGGAAGCTCAGCTGAGAAGCTGTCTCCAGTCTCTGATTGTCTTGCTCCTTCTAATTGAGGTAATTGTGAGCACAATGAACTGTGCAAGAACAATAATAAAACACATTCACCTTGGATCTTGCTATTTCTGCTGTGCAAGCAAATGGTATTTCACATGACTGCTGAGAAAGAAAAGCTAATTAAAGAGCTGTTATTTAATTGGCCTAGGTTCATCTTTATCTAATAGTCAACAGCAGGCAAGTGAGTCTGAAAAGAAAAGCTCTGGAGGGATGAAGTGCCTTGACCAAGATTGAAATAAACCCAGGCTTGAAATCAGCGCTTGAAATTCCCAGCAGAAGGAGCCTGCCCAGCTGACTGAGAAAAATCTCTTGCTTGTGTTGCTGGCAGAGATCCTCAGCTCAGAGCAGAATACAAATGCCTCATTTTAAAGAAATTACTTCTGTAAAGCTCGTCTTGGTGCTTACATACCCACATGAGCAGTGGTGGCTTGGAGGGGAGTGCAGCAAACCAAACTGAGGGGAGATGCAGGTGTGCGTAGGCAAAGAGTGTGGATAGTTGAATTCCAGCAAGAGGATTGTGTTGAGCTGCTGGGATGTGCTCAGAAGCGTTTTGGTTCATTGAGGGGGGAGGGGGATGAACCTGTCCTGGGAGAGAACTCTACTGCTGTAATTGCAGGGCATTCAAATGGGTTGAGGGCTGTCTTTTGTGGGTGTTGGTACCTCTGCTCAATGCACCACATTTCTGCAGGTTTGTCCCGAAGCTTTCCTCCTTTAGGAAACTCAGCCTCTGCAAGTCCCTCCACACTGTGGTTTTAGGATCAGGCCTTGTAGGTGCTTGAATTGTGACAGGGGTGTAATTTCTGAGCAGCATCTGAACTCTGTAGGATATGGGCAAGGTAGTGCTTTAATGTCACCTGTGTCTGCGTGCAAATGAAGTAAGGGACCTAACCCATTCCTGTCACCCCTTTCTAAGGGATGGTGCTGGCCAGATTAGGCCAGGAATGTCAGGAATGCCGCTGACAGTCTCCCCTGCTCCTAAGCTGCTTCCCATTCAAAACTAGGGAAGCTCACAGGATGAAACCTGGGGAGAAACTAGGCTTCAGCTGCTGGATAGAAACACAGTTCTGTGTCAGGTATTGACATCTTCTGGCTTGCTTAGAAAGAAAAGTGATGTCTCTGGGGACAGGCACTGATCTGTATTGTCTATAGCTCAGCTGAACGTGGCCCTGCAGCTGACAGGGCAGCCAGAGCAGTGTGTGTTAGCACACTGGGCTGAGGCGAGATTGGCTCCTTGTCCATGTCCTACAAGGACATCTGTGACTGACTGACATCTGACATAATTCCTCTCATACCCGCTTGTCACCTGAAATCCTCCTGCCATGTGACACTGGTGCCTTCGGAGCAGACGCTGCTTTCCTGAGGAGGAAGCTTTGGGTCAGTAGATCTTGCCATGGCTGTTTCTGGGAGAGTGTTTACCACATGCCTCCAGGGCTGACAGCTCAGCCCCTCTGACAAACTTTCGCCTGAGATTTAAGAGACAAAAATACAGTGCTTGTTACAAATGATTGCCCCTGTCCCCTTCAGTCCATATCATTTTCCAGTCTGACATAGTCAAGTTATCGAATCAGAGCTTCCAGAGACTGGATTTATTTGTGACCAGGCAGTCCCAGAGACACAAGCTGCCAAGTATCTGTCAATAATCAACCAGAGGATATCTTTTTTTTTTTTTTTCCCTTGGCTAAACACATTGTAAAGGCTAACACACCATGAATAATAGATAGTCATAAAAAAACACATCCCCTGTAAATCTGTCCCAGCTGTTACTGGGCTGAATTTATGACAGCAATATTTAATCAACTGTTTTCAAGAAGAGGGTTACAAAAACACTGTGTTAAAAGTTGTGGGTCTAGCAAGAGTTCTCTGTTTTCTGGCCCATAAGAGTCCAGGAAATGGGGAAATGTGGGAGGTGATGTGGACAGAGACTCGGGGGCTTTGTTTTTGTTCTAATCCACAGCCGTGCTGGTTTGCTGAATAACCTGAGACAAACAACAGGGAATGGGTTTGCAATCTCTGTGCTTTGTGCAGTGTCTGTCTGGTAAAAACGCTGCTTGAGAAGTCTGATTCTGCTCTCACTAACCTCTGTCTCTTGCTTCTCTGGTGTTTGTTTTCTCTGTGTTACAAGATGTAGGTAGCTCTTTAGCTCTGGTGGCTGAGATGTTAACTGTTGCACCTTTCCCTGGTATCTAGTTCTACATTTAGGGAATCTGAATTTTCCATGAGAATTTGGACTTGAGTTCAGCTTTCTGGTAATTTTTGTGGTGTCAGGCCTCATCCTATTGCCTGCTGGAGTCCTGGATTTCTAGCCATTTTCCCTGTCCTCCAGACTTTTCATATGCTGCATGTTTCAGAGGTCTGGCAAATCACAGGTTAACACTTTTCCACCCTTGGAATATCTTTTGTAAAAACAGTAGTTTGAATAAATGAATAGAAACTTTCATTTGCATTCTGGTGTTTGAGACTTCAGAATCCATTTCTTAAGTGATCCCCTGTGCAGCAGTGATGGCTGCTACATTTACATAGCAACATCCCTCCAAGAAAAAGTTCATACTGCAACTGATGGTGAAAGACTGAGCATCAGGAACTGTCTCATTCAGAAAAGTTTTCAAGAAGAAGTGATCTGGTCATGTCAAAGTAGGACAGCGTGTTCAGATTTAGGCTGACAAATGTTTCTTCACACTGCTAAGGAACTTGGAGCAAGTGTCTGAAATGCCTCTCCAGAGCCATAAGCTTAGTGGAATCCAGCATTATGGGAAGGCATCAAGGTGATTTCTGCATCCAAGCAACTCTTGGTACAAATAACAAATTCAGAAAAGGATAATCAAATTGTATTCTTCAGGTTGTAAGATGATACCTGCAGGAGTTGGGAAAGCTCTGCTCCCTAGTGCTCACCACTGGGGCTGGCAAGTGGTCAGGCTTTGCCATTGATTTGCCTGTCAAACTATTAGGGCAGCAGAGTTCCATTCAGTGTTGATAACAGCAATGAAATTCATTGCTCAGCTCTTTTCCTTTGCTTTCTTAAAAGCACTGTGCTTGGAGGTGGCTGAGAGCAGCAGCTTATAGAATGCAATCTGATCTTCTGAGCTTTCTACTCTTAGCCCTTTGGTGTTTTTTAAGCCTCTTGAGATGGTTTAGGCTTCCCAAAAGCGCAGTTCCTATGGGCACATGAGCCTTTTCGATTCTTGACTCAGGCCTGTGGTTTTATGGGAGAGGATCTTTCCTGCTGGGGTGCGCCAGCCGGTGTGGTATTTGACTAACAGTGAATTAATACCATGCCCTGGAGAAATAGCTGGTGAAACAAACTGTCAGGCCAGTGTAAGACTTCCTGTCGTCCAAGGGGATCTGGGCAAAGTCTGCAGCCACCGAACAGCAGATTTATACACAGTGCTGCTGCAGCTGCAGTAAATCTAATGTCAGCTGTAACATGCCAAAGGGAAAGCTTTTCAGGCACGTTGCAAGGTTGGCTTCCAGTGTGGCAGAGCAGCCAGCTCTGGTCCCAGGCAAACATTAAGAACTGTAGAAACATTCAGAAATTAAAAAGGATTCGGTGGGGGCAAGTTGCACCAAAATGGTTTTTTTTGGACTGGGATGAAGGAGGGAGGTGTGTTTGTTACCAGACTTACTGCTGGTTTGCTTGGTGCTCTTGTGGTTTTGTTGTTTTGTTGGTGTTTTTATTGTTTCCCTCTCCAAATGTGTTGCATATGCTTTCTGAATACTGCACTTAGGCTTTTAAACAGAGGTGAAGGTTCAAATATTGATTCAGTTTCGAAATGTAGGTAAAAAATGACCATTCCTCCCTCTTCCATCTATAACAGCTTGCTTACGACATTGTTAGCTGGAATATGTTGCAGTGATGTAGACCTCTGCACCTTGGACTTTCAGGTGTATTTTGCTGATCCCACTGCCCCCCAGCATGGACTGGTAGCAGGAATTTCATTTCAAGGGAAGGGAGAAACTCATATCTCCCCTAACACAGGAAAGGTATAAGTGCCGTGAGATTTGAGCCTCTTGGCTTCGTGACTTTTTTTATTGCTGGCTTCATGATTCACGGGTTCTGATCAAACCAATTTCCAGCAATAAACAGCAGGGAGGCAAAAAAATGTGTGTCATGTAGATAATACAATGAGTGAAGGGACCAATGACCCTGGGTGGAGGGTGAGCCAGTCCTGTTGCAAAAGAGATGGCTCATCCTGTTGTGTAGTGTGGCACTGCCAGGAGCTCGGGGCAGAGAGAGATGGGAGAAAGCACAGAGGGAAGATAGAAGGAAGAACCACAGGCTCTGGTTCAGGCAAGCATGAGCACTGCTCCTGCCTCTGCACCACGGGCACATTGGAGAGCAGGAGGATGGACATGTCCCACACATATGGGCAATGGGTCTGAGTGTGGGCACAAGGTATTTTGGTTTGTAGCTTGTGTGGTCCTGCCAGTGCCTCAGTGCCTCTACCTCACAATTTTAGGGCCCAGCTTGCTGTGCAGCAGCAGTGCAGCTGTCACACGCTCATTTGCCTGATGAGCCTAGGCCATCAGAAAGCAGGCACTGAAAGCAAATGTGAAGCTGAACTTTGACTTCATGGGTTCGACTGAGCTTGTAGATATGAATGATCAGCAAAGCAATCTTGATACAGCAGAATAGCTGTTTGAATTTGGGTTGTTGGGTGGATGTTCCTGTTGTGATTAGAGTCTTTATCTCCAATTGCGTTGGTTTTGCCCTCTGTTCTTCCTTATGGTGCCTATTTCTTCTCACTGATGGAAGATTCCCCAGCTGAAAAGATGAAGTGTCCAGCCTGGGTGGTGCCTTCACCTCCCACAGGCTCATGTGAGCTGGTTTCCTCAGATAGAGCCTTTTCCTGGAGTTCACAGGTCTAGGCCAGCTCTTGGAGCTGGGCCCTGCTCCCATTTACACTCGGGGTTCCACGTAGTCACTTGCTTTTCTCGTCCCTCTGCATGACATGCTATCATGCGACATCTTATCAACATTAGCATTGCCTTGAAGAGAGCTAATTTATGTGATAAGGCCTTATTGCTCATTTCTCAATCTGTACCAGCACTGCCTGCTCAAAAATAAGATTATGGTGATCAAAAACCTGCAGGACAATCACCTTGAATAGTGTTGTGCTCCTGAAAATGGTGTACGTGACACAAATCTTTATCAGGATGTCATTGAACAGGGAAAGAAGCTATTGTACTTCTACCAGCTTATACTGGGTATTTAACATTTTTATTGTGTGGAGTTTATTATTTTAATGGATCACCATGATTATGCAGCTGCACTGTTCAGCAATAAAGAGAGGGATGTTGCCTGGCTAAGTCCACTGGCCCTGGGTGAAGTCTCAGTGGTGGTTGTAACCACCAGCAGCACTAAAGCAGCACCGCTGTGGCTGCCTGCTGTCTAAGGGGCTGAGCTCGGTGGGAAAAGCTGGCAGGTTGTCCTGAAACAGCAAGCCCCAGAACTTTAATGGTAGCTGGTTTGTTTTTATGAACAAGCCAAATCTCTCTAGCTCCTCTTTATAAACAAGTGGTTTAATTAGGCAGTCTATTTATGGTGAGATGTGTATCTAAAGTGAAGGGCATTT
The DNA here is from genome assembly GCA_036023395.1 of Myiotriccus ornatus. Taxonomy (NCBI): domain Eukaryota; kingdom Metazoa; phylum Chordata; class Aves; order Passeriformes; family Tyrannidae; genus Myiotriccus; species Myiotriccus ornatus. The sequence continues at coordinate 15,028,440 of JAYRBT010000023.1, forward strand.
CTTCATCACCTTCCACTTTGCTAATGATAAGCACAGCTACAATAAACTGCCTGCCCTGGGAGAAGTATCTCCATAGATTTTTTTGTTTGATATGGAGGGTGCCCTTAAACTTTGCTTAACTTGACCTTGTGTTGTTAATTTTTCCCACCTGCAAAATGGACACAAAAAAAGAAGGAGGGAGGAGAAAAGTATAAAGTTAATTTCTCAGTTGCTGTGAACTGGCATAAACCTTAAAAAGCCAACATTTTTAATGTCTGGTTGATAGTAGCAAGCGATTTATTTGTGGGCATGTTAACCTGACACGGATACATTGGTCAGCTGCTCTGTGCTTTGGATTTGGGGTTTTTGGCAGTGGTGGAGAGGACATGCTAAGGGGAAATGTTGGGATCACTGGAGGCTCTCAAGGAACAGATTAGATAGACATCTGTCTGGAAAGATGCAGCTATAGTTGATCTACCCTGGGCCAAGGAAATGGATGAGACTGAGTTTGAGAGCCTTTCCTGTGCTCTTGTTCCAGGGATCTGGCTCACCATCTACTATTGACTAGGGAAGGACAGTGACAGGACTATTTGGGAAGTGTCATCAGCAGGTTATAGAAGGGGGTTGCTGAGAGAAGATGGGAATGCTGTCAAATTGACTGTGCCAGAGATGGCACATGGTAGAGCTCATTTCTCCTTACCCTTATCCACATGTGAGGCATCTGAAGGAGCTTTCCACCCACCAGAGGATGGTGTGAGCAATGCACTGTGCTCTGGCAGAGGGTACTTGAGGTCCTGTTGTCTCTGGTTACCTTTCCTTCCTCAAAAGGGAAATGTGGCTGTACTGAGCCAGGCAAGAGACCCATCTAGTCCTGTACTGGCCCTTGACAGTGGCCATTGTACGTAAACCAAGAGTCTGGTGACACTTCCTTCTGGGATGTGGTCTCCAATGGAGATGTGTCCTCTGCTTAATAGCTTCCCATGGGCTTCTCTGTGAATTTGTCAAATTGGTTTTGGAACAATTGGTAAGCCCTTGATATCCTCGGCATCTGCTGGCAATTAGCAGTTTTATAGGTTGTGGTTGAAGCCATCTGTGATACTTTGTTGTGCTGGTGCAGGGTCCTGTTCTGAAAGCTTTAATCATCCCTGTGTTGTGGCAAAGCCTGTGCTCTTGAATCTCCTCATTAGCAGGTCTCTCCTCTCCTTTTGTGTTAGAAAAAGGTGAAGTGCACAATGTCACTGGGAGGGCTGTGTTTGGAAGCAGGGGTATGAATTAGTAGCATGGGAACGGGCAGATAAGGTTTTTCCATGCACAAGTAGATTGCAGGGGTTTCGTAAGTCACCGCTGTATTTGACTGGCTCTGTTTACTTAAATATACGATTTCTCATATACAAAATAAATTTCAAACCTCCTTTATCTCACCAGTGATTGAATGAGAGGTCTGTATGGGAGGGCACTGAAGCAGATGAGGTGTGTAACTAATGGCATTCCTATGAGCACATCATGAGGGGTTTTACAACCTGGCTTTCCAGCCCTGGCTTCCCAGAAGAACTGTTAACATGCCGTTTTGTGCTGGCTTTGGATTTTTCTTTTCTTATCCTTGTTAAGGCATTACCCTAGGAACTTGCTCCTTCTCAGAAGCTTAGCAGAGACTGTGACCAGATCTGAGCCACCTTGGGCTGTGCAGTCATACAACAGGGCACACTGAACCTGAAACAGCAGGGAAACGTGTTGGGTTTTAGCTGCCTGTGAGCCCTTGCCCTTGGCTCCATGACTGCAGTTACACAGTTCAGCTTGATGCCTGGGGTGAGGCTCTCCAGGCAGGTTGTTTCGCTTCCAAAAAAATGGGATGCAATCATCTGTGTCAGGCAAGATGCTGAGGGGACCATCATATCTGTATGCAGCTGGTCTAGAACGTAACATGGTCTCCTATTGTTACTTATAAATTCTAAATGAGGAAAAACTACAGATTGTTATGAACTCCCAGTTCAGAAGTACACATAAAAATTACAGAAGTGTTGAAATTGTTTAGACTCCCCAAGTTCTGTTTTCAAAAACCATTTAGGGCTCCTGTATGCCTAATTACAATTTGCCATTAGGGATCTAAATGCCTCAGGAAAACAGTTTTCTTGGATTTTCTGCCACTTCTAGGAAATCGCACCCCAAATCTCCACTTGGCTCACATTGGAGTCAGTCCTGTGAAGGGAGACAGAAAGAAACAGTGGTCCTTGAGCTTGGCCAGTCTGCCCAAGGCATCTCTTGTTTCCTGAACAGTGAATAGGTACCTAAGCAGTGGCCCTTTAAAGTAACACAGACAGTCATGACACTTGCCTACACAGCACTCACAGGGACAAAAGAACATTTCATAATTGTTTGTCCAGATAAACAAGTGTCAAGCCTGCACTCTGAATTAGTGGTGGTGGTTTAAGTTAGCCTTTATTATCAGCAGAAGAACACTTGTTATTTGATCTCTCAGAAGAATGCCCGTGCTGCTCCTTTGCTCACACAGTTAAGTAACACAGGTGATAAGGTTTTCCTTGTGTCAGGTATTATTTTATACTACCTAGAGAAACAGATAGTTTGATTAAAAAGAAAATGAAGATTGCTTCCTAAATGCCAGTGGAGGTCAGTTAGTTTAAATCAGCTCTGGTACTGAGGCAGTGAAAGGAGTGTAACTCCAGACAGGGTTATTTTTTCTGTAGTCCAAGATGGTGAGTGGTAAGACTTGAAGTTGAAAGGTTGGCTAAGGCAAGCTCGTGGACTGTCAGAGACTTTACAGGTATAAGGAATAGGAAAGAAGGCAGGTTAGCTCTATTTTAAGATGATGATTATGTATGGAAGAAAAACAGATTTGTCTCAAAAAAAAAAAAAATCCAAACAAAAAACCCCAAAACAAAACAAAAACACAGAGAAAACCACCCCAAACTAAAATTGATCTGCCTGTCTTTAGTAACACCACTTTAGAGTGTATCAAGATACCGATGCCAAATGGGTGGTTCCAAAAAAACCCAAACAAGACCCAAACCAAAACCCAAGGTCCTGGCAGCCTTTCTCTTACCTTCAGTGAAGGAAGAACTGCTTGTTCACAGCCTGTGGCATGGGGTCATTCGAGGGTGGGTTGCAAAAAGGGGAATGGGAAAAACAAGGACATTTGAGCGGGTGTTGCACTGTGAGGGTATCTGTGTGATCACCTCTTCTAATAAACCCTTGCACTATGTGAATTGAAGCAACTGCCTTAGCCCAGTGTCCTAGCTCAGACAGGGATGCTGATAGAGATAGTGGGATTATTTGGCAGTAATGGAAAATGAAATTGCAGCCTTCCTGTAAGTCCCAGTCCTATAGAGACAGAGAGTCATCTTTATTGTGCTGGTGGGGCCGCCTAGGTGAGTAACTTATTGCTGGATAGTTTATTAATGTTGATGCAAACAGGTGTATTGGCTTCAGAAGACTTAAGATCAAGCTCCAGATTGAAAGAAAAGGCCCATAATCCTTATGGATACGTTTCATACTTCTGCAAAAGGTCAATTTTAACTTGACTATTGAAAAAACCTCAAAGTCCAGAAGCACAGTCAGTCTAAATGTATTCTGCCTGCCAGCTGGAGATAATTCCTTGTTGGCCAATATAGCTCTATTGGCCTCTGATATAGCTGGTGAATGGTCAGTTATGCAGACCAGTGTGGGTCCTGCTCTGCATAATAAGCCCAAATTGTTATGTAGCACTTTCTATTTGTAGGTCTTCAACCACTTTGCAGAAGTACATCTCGTGTTTTACAGAGGGCAGAAAAGATGTACAAAGGGCAGTTACTTAGCTGAAGTTTGCCAGTGGCAAGCTGTGGACTAGAAAACAAGTTCTAGTCTATTAGACTAAACATTTGAGTCTATCTAGTCCATTAGACTAGAACTTGCTTGTTCTAATCTAATCCTTCCCAAGAGATTGCACTGTTACTCCCAATATGGTAACTGAACAACAGTTATTTAGAGTGCGTAGGATAGGGAAAATTCCTCTGTCTATCTGATGAAGATCCCCGCTGAAAGCTAAATGAGTTCAGGCGAGGAGGAATTCTTAATGTATGGCATTGGAAATGAGCGTAATGGATGTCTGAGTGGATGCCTGGGCTCTGATTCAGTCCTGCAGGTGGTGAATGTGCACTGTTTGTTGTGGGAACAAGGCCCCTTTTGCCCCTGGTAAGAAAACCACGTCAAGGGGAGCGAGTGACTGCTAGACCTGTCCTGCAGTTAATGACTCTTGGGGTGAAGTAAACCTCACTTTCTTTTTTACTTTTCATGGAAAACATAGGGACAGAGACTCTGCTGAGAATTCCCCCTGCCTGGAGTGTATTGTTTGTGGCACTGCCAGGAAACCAGAGCTAAGCAACAGACTGAACCTGCTGAGTATGGTGTCCTGCCTGCAGTGCCCAAGCCATCACCTCAGCGGGAAACTGTGCAGTGTGAAACACTGATGATCTCTGCTGAGAGAGACAAGGCAGGTCTGGCACTTCTCTGCTCCTCAGGGGGGACATCCTCAGCTTGATAGCAAAGGAGAAAACAAGACCAAACAGCTCAAGATGCAAGGTGCTAAAGGTTTCCTATTCAGCTTTGTGGATTGTCCTAGGTTTTGGTACAGAGAGATGAAAGAGGGCAGGAAACATGGATCTTGATTTGTTTGTTTTATTTTTCCTGCTTTAAGGCAAAGGGCAGATATTGGAAGGTCAGGAAAAAATAAGTCACTTATTAGGAGGGATAATACTGCAGTTTTTCTCAGTGACAGCAACACTTTCAGCCAGAAGGCCTTACCTGTGTGTAAAGAACAACCTTCTTCACCTTAAGAGTTTACCCCTGAAACATGGGGCACAGAGGGAAAAATCATCCATTTGGATTTACAGACGCAGAGTTGAACACAGATGGATAACTGGCCTGCTCCAAACCACAGAGGTGACATGTTAGAGGAGACCTGGCCTTGCCCCAGTGCCACTGCTTGCAGGCAGCTTTGTCCTGCCCCTCCTCCTGCTCGCTGCAGCGCTGTAGTAACACGCTCTTGGAGCTGGTCCATCAGCTGGGAGAGGCTCACAGCTTGCTGTGCCTCTGCCAAGTGGCTCCATTAAGAATTGCTTTCATGATTACAGCGCTTATGCAAGCGGGGAGCAGGCTTTTGGGAGGATGTTTATATTGCACAGATCCTTTATCTGGCTTGACTATCTCCTCATTACCTGCATCGAAGAATTGCCTCCCTTAGTGGCCAATAAAAACTAAATTGCTAAATCCAGCTTTGTGTAACCCTATTTACCTTTTGTACCAGATTAACCTTTATCATATTTGTAAGTGTGTTGGGAAAGTAACATAAACAGAGGTAGGTGGTGGAGGCAAAGGCCAGCCTGAGAGAGCCAGCAGTGCCCTGTTTGCCAGGGCACCACAGATAGGAGGAGGCTTGTGCCAGGCAGGGAGTTGCAGAGAAGCTGTTGCCGAGCTTGTGCTGATCAACATGATGGTTGTAGGAGTCTTCCACGCCTGCTCTGCATTAGCAGAAATGGCTGGGGTTTAAGGTAAACAGCGAGGAGCCCAAACATTGTCGAAGTAGCTGGTGGGGAAATGAGTCCTGAGGGCTGGCCCTGGCAGGCAGCTGCCCTGGGTGACTTGGCAGTTGGGTGGGTGCCAGCCTGATGCTGCCATGCTCTTCCCAAAACACACCCAGAGCACAGTCACCATCCTGCCATGCTCAGCCTATACCTGGGGCACATCCAAGGCACCTGGAGAATCTGTTTTTTTGTGAGTTATGGAAGGACTTCAGGTGCCAGGGATGGTGGCTGTCTGGTGGGATAGACATGGCAGGGACCCAGGGGACTAGCTCTGGTGGAATGATGTGGCCTGTGTTTTTGCTGCTGCGTCCCTGCTAAAAGAGACAGGAGGGTTTCCAAAAGTTCAGGTGAGGGGAGCTTCCCTTTTTTGGGAGAACCTGCTCTGTGGGACTCACTTGGAGCAGATCTGGTTTCTTGCTCAAATTGGTCACATGATGGGAGCTGGACCAGCCCCTTTTATCTCTCCACGAGACAAAAAATTAAATTATTTTTACCTTCAGAATATTTATCAGTGAACCAAACAAGTATTCCCTGAGCAAACGATCCCCTTCCTCTCCCACCGCAGAATGTGTTCCTGTGCCTTTTGCCTGCTACTGCATTTGCAACAAATGTGTCTACACAAGTCCGTGACTACTACAGCCCTGGCAAAAATTTCTAGGATAGATCAGTCTTACAAATGGATCTCACATGCAGTTTACACTTTGGATCCTGTTGAGATCTTGCTGCTTTGAGTTCAGATGTGTTTCCTAGAAAGTGTGGTTGTACAGGGTTTAGACTGAGCAGCTGAGAAATCCATGGATTAGTAGATGTGTGGATACACGTTCAATTCCTTCCCTGCTGTTTTGTCCTTTCTAAGATTCAGAAAAAGATCTGAAGTAAAACATGCACGCATTTTTTTTTCACCAGTACTTGATTTCGTAGCAGTATTTCTGGATGTGTGGAATATTCAGTGGATTTGAGAGCAACTTTTTGCAGCATTTGGACAAGAACTTGCCATTGTGAGCTGTATTATCCTGGCACTGAGTTCACAAGGCTGAGTCCCATGAAAGAGAAACTGGTGCTACCCTTGGTTGTCACTCCTATTTAAATGAATGGAAACATTTGTCCCTCTCCTCAAGAGGCCACATTAAGCTAAATCCTGCAATTTCAGTGCTTTGCCTCATCCTTAGAAAAGGAGGTCCCAAAGCCTTTTTTCCAGTCGGGTCTAACAGGGCAGGAGAGTCTTCCTTTGATGCTGAAAGGAAGAACAAGGATGGCACAAAGCACTATTTGCTTTTAGGGCAAGGGAGTGCCAGTGTTTCCAGTGAGAGGTGGGTCAGAAAGCTCATCTCCCCATTCCTGACCTGGAAAACCCAGCAGTGACCAAACTCCCCTCATCCAGCACAGATGCATCCAGGTGGTGCACCCTGAATGGAATCGAGCTTCATCCAGTTCTGAGCCTGGGATGTGGTTTGGAAGTGGAGAACTGGAGCCATGTGAATGTGGCACCCAAGAACAGCTTGAACTTGAGTGAAGGCTGATTATTTTGAACTCCCTCCATCCTGTTGTGATGGAGGGCGACTTGTATACGGCTCCTGCTTGGTCACAGCCCTGGATCAGGAGTGCCAGGGCAGATGCAGCCAGGAGGGGAGAGGTGGAGCAGCAGAGCCCACATTTCCCTTGTGCCACCTGCATTTTGGGTCTTTAGCTGGGTGCTTGCCTTGACACATTGCTGGTGGCTCTTTAGAGAGAAGCAATGACTTTGTTCTGTTTCTGAGAGCCCTGGAACGTAGACGAGGTGAAGTCAGTGGGCAGATGGCCATGCAGAGGAAGAGCTGGGTCTCAGAGCTTCACCAAGGGGTGATACCCCTTCCTTTGTGCTGAGGCTGAAACAAGCACATGCTTAATCTCTTTGTGAAGAAAAACCTCCTGCTCCTTAGGCTGTTAGTGGACTGTGACAGCCCAGTCACAAGTGACACAGTTTACATGAGATTTTGTTAGCAGCAGGTTTGCATTTTTAATTTTTTTTTTTTTTAATAATTTAAGAGAGTTACATCACAGAAAATGCAAGCTCAGTGGAAATTTTACTGTCGTGGACTTTGCAACTTTTCCAGAGCAAGCAGCAGTGAAGCAGATAATCCCATTTTCTCGTATCTGTGATTTTGCCCTTCTTGCCTGGCATGAATTTGATCATGGTGTCTCTGCATGTACTGGCTCCTGTTAGATGTTGGTGGGGACAAAGAGTCTGGGAGGGTGTTGAAGAGCAGAAGAGTATCTGCAGCTATTGGTTAACCAGTCTCACTTGCAAGCGAGGCCCACAGCGAAAGGGAATGGTTAATAGCTCCAGAGACTGGATATTGGCAGGACTGGGCTTGGCTGTTGTTTTGCTTGAGTAGTGAAATGGTGAAATCATGTCTAAGTGTCTGTTCTGATGCTGGGAGGCAGAGGTACAGTCAAATAGCAGCCTCAGTCTTTTTCCATGAAGTTTTGAAAATCTTTGCCAGCAGAAATCAAATGTTAATTAGAGCATTTCCTATTGTTAGGTGAGAGAAAGGACCTTAAGAAAAACCAAAGTATAAAATTTACCTGTTCCCCCTACAATTACCGTCTTGTTTCCAGACCCATAAGGTGCATATTCTAGGAACAGAATAAAATGCAAATTGGCCACAAATGTTTCCATGAAAGTGTTTTTATTAGAACATTTTTGTTGAAATTGAGATATTTGTGGGAAAGGATCAGATTTAATGAATTTCCTGTTCTGAAAGTAGTTATGAAAACAAGTTTAAAGGCATGGACATATGATTCTATTTTTTATGAAGAGGGGCTTTTATTTCTTTTCCCCCATCTCCCATTTCAGCACAAAAATCCATCTGAATGAAACTTCATTTTATTTGTAGTTTTAACGAGTTCCTGGAAAAAATGGCAATCAAATAAGAGTAAAAGGTTGAGCCTTTGTGTGTCTGGCTACTTCTGGCTCCTTTCGGTGCTGCGCTGCAGGCCACTGAGCTGCCACTGAGGTCTGTCCCCTACCACTGGTGGCATGTTGACCAGAGCAGGGAGGGGATTAAAGACAAAACCCTGTGAACATAATCCTGTGTCAACTCCTCCTGCCCTTGGGATGGTAAAGATGTGATGCCTCAAGTTATGTAGGGGACAAACAGAAGCTGGAAGGACACACCACCCTTGGAATGAGTTTTGTGAATGGCTGTGTTGCATGGATGTGCTTTCCCACCTGTCTCAAGTGCTGGAGGCACTTCCAAGACTGTGCAGAGCACCAGCAAACTACAGGAGGAGTCTGTTTGGTCACACAGTTTAACCCTCTGCCACACTTCTGAAGTGGCCTTTTTAACACTCAGTAGTTGTCATTGTGTGACATGCTGAGGTTTACTGAAAACACAGATGTGTTTTATGGCTGCTGTCCTATCCCCTTCACCATCAGGGAGCGTGTCTAGATCATAGCTGCTCTAAACAGTGTAAATCCAAGAAGCTGGTGATCTTCTCTTCTTTTTCCTTAACTCTGGCTTGCTAATCAACCTGCTGAAGCCAGCCTGCAACTCCTGTTGATGGTAATGGATCATTTGTGCAGGCCAGATTTGCACTAGCATGTTTCAATCATGCCTCTTTAACATTTGGAATAAGCTTTTCCACCAGTTTCCCAGGATATGAGGTCTTGAGAAAATTCAGAGCAGCTCAGGCAGTATGTGTGTGAGTCACCCAGCGTGTGAAGGCTTTGCCCAGTCATCCCCAGATTTTCCACATGATTTGGAGCAGACAGGTTGTGTTATGGAACAGGAGCAGATGAGTAAGTTGGTTGTGGAGGTTGCTGTGACTGTCTGTCGTAGACACGTGTCTCCCTTTGCTCCTGGTGACTGACTTGTCCCTGTGGAGTCTGCAAACCTGGCCACAGCTGGGACCCACTCTGAGTGGGTGTTTGGGAGAGATGAATTTAAATGATGGGAAAGGACTCTTTGCTTCGTTCCTGGCCATAAAATACAGGCAGCTGAGGAGTTATGGCAGGGTTTGAGCAGACTCTCACCGCGTTCTTGCTTATTCCCCTCGTCTGCTTCCTTCACCCACGGGCTCAGTGGTCTGAGGTGCATCCTGAGAGAGATGATGTCCCTGGCCTGAGACTGCCACAAGTCTAAAGGTTCCCCCCCTGTCCAGGCCTGGCTTCCCACTGGCAGTGCTGTCTCCCTGCCAGCCTACAATGCATGGCTTAAATAACATTCCTACTGCCACTGTGCAGGAGCTCTCCTGGAGCTCATTGCAGAGGACTGAAAGGAATAACTAATTTGGGATTGCATCCCTGCTTGTGCTCAGCTGGTATCTGTATTCAGTCCACATGCCTATGAAGCCAAAAGGCAAAACTGTTCCTGTTTCCTGGGGCACCGGGATTCACAAGGGAAAGGATTACAAATATATCTTGTCCATTTTCTGCTGCAGATAGTCCTCCTAGATGGCCCATCCTGAGTGTGGGCATCGACAGAGGGATTATGAGGGATTGGTGATACCATGGCTCGTTGTTAAAGCAAGTAAGAGGGGCTCTGTCAACAGTGTAACACAGCAGGATGTGGAAAACAGAGTTTGTTTCATCTCTTCTTGAGTAGCTGAAAACAGGATGGGATGCTCTGAACCTTCTATGTTATGTCTATTATTTTTCTCTCCACTTTTCCTTGCACATTCTCCAAGCTGTTGGTATCTTGACTGTAACTGGTCTACAGCAGGAAAATGGAATTTGGCCTGAACCTTCATTTCCCTTTTATTACAGTCCACCAATCTTTCCTCTTTCTGTCATACAGAGATAAATATTGGTTTCAGAATTAAAGAGCATGTCAAGACTAGACTTTCTAGTTTGTCTCAATAATTTCATACAGTTTGTTTCATGTGACGATATTAATAAACATCTCTCATCTCAGTGCATACTCTGAGCACGGGTAGGACACAGAGCCATTCTGACAGCCACAGCTGTGCTGTGCTTCCCTCAGCTTGGGGAAGGTGTTGCTGAGCCCCACAGGCTGGTCAGGGACCTCCTGCCTTCTCCCAGCAAAGTACCCTGCTCTGGACCAGACTGGGTCAGGAAAGTCTATTTAACTCTATCTCCTAAATCACTGTTCTGTGATTACAGATTTTTCACAATTTATCCACTTAAAGGAGCAGAACACCAAAGGATTTTGGCAGATTGAACTTGATTTAGTAAGAGAGAGTGCTGCTTCTCACTAGAAACTTATCAGAGGCTTTAAGTACTTCATCGTGTTTCTTCTTTCTCTCCTCAGTTTTGCTAGCATCTACTTCTGCCCAATATTTTATGAAGAAAATGCTTTGTGGCAGCACTAGAACAGCTATTTTAAGCAGGAGCTCCTTGCAATCAAATCAGGCCACCACTGTCTTGCTCAGTTTCACTGTCCCTGTCTGAGGGAGAAAGGAGCAGAAGCCTCTTTTTGGCTTATTCCCATCACCTGGTCTTCAGCACTGAACTGTGCTGGGGACGTGTTCTCCCTTTGTCCAGAGTGCTTCTGCACTCAGCTTTGGCTTTTGAGGGCTGAATCCCAACTTCTCAAGTTCTGCCTCTCTGCTGACTAGAGAGAACACAGGGAGTGAGAGGTCCAGCATGAGGAGAAAGGTGAGGTTGTTGACTACCTGACAGGGACCCTTGTTCATGGGGGACAGCTGGAACCCCTGTTTGATCCTAAAAGAAGACAGTTCCTTGCTCAGATCAGGCAGAGTGGGAAGGTGCTTGGATTCTCTTGCGTCTCCCTGGCAGTTCCCAGGCAGTGCTTCCCCCTGTGCTCTGGGCAGAGAGGGAAGGAGGAAGAAGAGTCTGAGATGAAGGGTGAGGTTGTGTTGTGCTGAGGACTGCCCTGAGTCTGTGCAACAGGCTGTTCTGGGAACACCACCATTACCCTGGTCATGCTGCTTTTCCTGACCTCTGACTGATCTCCCTCCTCAGTCTTGGTCTGCAGGAAGTCCTTGTCTGCCTTCCCATTCCACAGCCAGGATGTGACCACCTCTTCCAGTCTCACCTGGCCTAGGCCAGCTTTCCTTGCCAGGCATGTTCCTTGCTTCCCCATGAAGAGGAGTCTGCCCTGCATCCAGTGGATTATATTTCACATCAGTGGTTTGCAGCATGTGTTCTGCTTCCTGCTGCATTGCTGTAACAGCTTGTTCCATCAATATATTTTACCAAAAAAAGGTGCTGAGAGGCAGAAAGCATGTAAATTTAAAGTAGTCCATGACTAATGAGGCATCTCTGAGAGACATCCCATGAGGCCTGTGACTCCTCTCTTCTCTCAGAGAAATTTCTGTTCTACCTACATTCTTTCACCACCCCAGAATCCCCTTTGGAGGATGGGAATGGTGGTTAGAGGCATTCTGGAACACAGCAGGCTTGGAGAGGGAAGTGGTTTGACTGTCTTGTCCTATTTAATACGTTGCCATAAAGTTATTTATGCTTCCTGCTTAGGACCAAATGAGATAATGAAGTGTATAGAGAGATAGAACTCCATTCATCTGAGGTTCTCTGTAGCTTGGAAATGGTACTGGCTCGTTTGTGAAGCAGGCACAGTCTCTTCTGTCGCCCTGGCTTTCCTTTAAGTGCTTTGCTTCTGGCACAGGTCACATGAAGACATCTACCTGCCTTTACCTGCAGACAAGAGCAAAGTATGTTGTCCAAGGCCCCAGGGTGAATCCATGGCATGAGCAGAGCCCTTAGCTATGAATCCCTGCTCTTCAGCCCTTCCCTTCTTGACCCTGGTGTTTCAAACCCTTTCACACACAGTCATTATCTTCTGTTTCTTCTGCCTGTCTTTCAGGGTGAGTGACAGGAGATGTGCTGCATGAGATAGTCAATTCACCTGTGACAAAAGCTCTGCAAATGGACTACCTGCCACAGCGTAGGAGAACTGGAAAAGTGTCATTAGTTCTCCTTTATAAGTCCTTGGTTTTCCATAGCAGAGCCTGGGACGTGCTGCAGAGGATCCATGACTAGGCTGTTACATGCTGCAATGTGTGATCTCAGGATGAGGAAATCCCAGTGGGATAGTGCTGGTACACTCTGGAAATACTAGACCTGCATGAAACACTGCGGTAACCCCCCAGTGCTGTATCCTGTCTTCCAAGCAGAACAAACACTTGCTTTTTCCAAGCCCCTTTTCTCCCATTCTGTCCCTGTACCTTGAACAACCAATTTATCTGTTAATTTTTGTCCAATTCAGGCTCTTCTGCTGTATCAGAAACATTAACCTTCTGGAAATGAAACATTCCTGGTGGATTTCCACCCCTCACAAAAGTAGAGTTCCAGTTCCTTGAGCTCCCCACAGCCTTTCAGGTATTCAGTCACTGGGCATTGCCATTTAATGGCAAAATTGATGCAAGTTTTGTTCTGTGATGCCCTGCTGCAATTGCAAGGCACCACAATCTGCAAGCATCCAGACTCGGACAGGCAGACCCATGTGTTGAAGCAAGGTCTTCTCCTGAGCTGTGCACCTTGAGGAGATCAGGGTGAATGTACACAATATTCCTGGCCTTGTTTTTCCAGGAAAATCAGAAACCCAAGCTATGCGTGAATTTCTGAGAAGAACCGTGTCTCCCCCATGACACAGTGTTATCCTTATCCTTTGGAGACTGGTGGATAAGTTCTACATTTTTAGTACCTTTCTTTTTGTAGGATCCAATGGAGAAAGCTCTACTCATGGAAAGAGTTCGCCAGGAAAGTTGGGAGATGTCTTTGGGAAGGCAGCAACTCCTTTTCCAGTTGGAAGACTGCTACAGTCTAGCTTTTTCTCTAGTGCAAATCAATCCTTTCTGAGCCATAGGTGTAGGAAATTGCTGTGTTGACTGATGTGGGTGCTTGAAAGCACACACAGGTACCAGGAGCCTGCAGTTATGTGGATGTGTTTATGTAGTTTAAGCACTAATTCACTTTTTCTGACATTGATAGGAAAAAACACATGCTCCCTGCTCTACAGCTGTGGTGGTTATTATTTTGACAACCTGATTATTGGTCTACAGAAGCAAAACCCCAGGTCCTTGACAAATTCTTTGTAAAAATGCTTCTGCCAAAACCAGAAATGGGTTTGATGTGCAGTCTGAAATATTTGACTGGAACATCAAAGTGGCTTTGGAGAGGAAGGGTTACTTGGTAGAACTGATGTTGCAATTTACCTGACTCTTTTCCAACTCTAGATATTTCTGACATGGATGTTGTAATCTCATTTCTAAATACCCATATTTCCTAAATACTTGGCATTTGGCCTTGTTTTTCATTGGATTCTTCTGAAAAGTCAGTACTTACCTAATCCCTTTGTCACTAAACAGTCACTAAATCATGACAGTGGTCTTCATTTATGTATGATAGATGTATATGGTCTTCGCATTTATATATGCTTACAGGAAATAGGGTCATGATCTAAAGGCTGTTCTGATCAGTGTTAGTGTGCAGGAAATTTGTGTAAATGTCTTTTTGGTGGTTATTACAGTATAACTGAGCTGTTAACAATAGTGCTCTTCCAAATCATTAAGTCTCCTTACAGCTCAGCAACAGTAACATCTTAGTTTGTTCTGTTGGTGCCTGCTGCCTTGCTCAGTTTAAGAGGCCAATCCAACCACAACTGAGGTTGAAAGAGATATTTTAGTTGGATTTGACTGGCTTTCATAGAAGTAAAGTTTTCTGGACACAGTGGCTGTAGTATTTTTTCTTTGAACAGAATTTTTAAAGGCTGAAGATGTGGGTGGAATCTTTCACTTACAGGAATACTTCGAGGTCTTCACCCTTCCCTCCTTCCCCCACCACCCATCCCTGACTGTAAGAGAGAACAGCAACTTTTCTGTCTGGCTTGAAGGTGGTTCTTTTAAAATCAGATACAAACTTATAGCCAAGCTATCAAGGCTGGGAATTATGTACTTGCTAGAATATTTCATGAAGAAAAAGCTGGTCAGCACCACAGTGAAGCTACCATGGGTTTGGAGACATCAGGGTACGTGGTTGGTGCCAGTGAGGACTTAGAGGTCAGGGAAGGGGCTAATGAGCTTGAGTGAGTCCATTTTCTGTCGTCCAGGAGGATACTGATCTTGAGGAAGCAGAATGACCCAATATCAGAAAAAGAAGTCCCTTGTGATATCTCAGATCAAACACCCAGAATGAATTAATTTTGGGTCCAAAATTAATTTGTGCTTGTGTGCAGGAGGGTGTCCTTTTCTATCCCACAGCTGATTTGTGGAGACAGTCCCGCCTAATGAGGGAAAAAATGAAGCACCCAGCTATTTACATGGCTTATAGTTGGTAAGCTAAGCAGTATGAACCTCCTGCTATGTCCCTCTGGAACAGGGCATAACAGAGGAAAAAAGGCTGGGAGAGTTGGCATGATGTTGGGCAAAGACTGATACAAAGCCAGTATGTTTGTGACCATGCACAGATAAGATCTTACAGTTAAATAACACTTTGTATTCAAAGGGGTCACTGAAGAAATGATATGCACACAAGATTTATCTCTCTATTGGAATGGTGTTCCCCGAGGCAGTGCTGACAAACCATTCAGAATAACATCACCTGGTTTAGCAGAACAGGGAGTGAAGAACGCTTGTTTCTTGCTTAAACTTCCAAAGTCACTAAGCTCTGGAAGTACAAACAGTAGCTATTTGCCTGTCACCAAGTCGCTGGGAACAGGCCTTTTCCCAAGAGCAGCCACAAAGTCTTTGATGACTCTGGTTGGGGCTGTATGTGTTAAATCACATTCAAGCCCTAGTCCCTGAAATAGCACAGTGCCCTGAGCTGTGCTCGGTGCTGCCTCGCTGTTGAGTCAGACACCACTTCCTGCAGAGCTCAGGTTCTCCTGCGGGATCTCTGCTCAGCACTGCCCACACCCTGTCCTGCTGTGCTCTGAGAAGGGCAAGGCATAGCCTGGGGCCAGCTGGTTGCCAGCTGTGCTTATGGTCTTTGTTTCTAAGGCTGCCAAAATTATGCTTTGCCATCCAAAAAAGCAGCCAGATGACTCTCCCTCCATCCCCTCTTCTTGCTTGTACACAGTTCTACTGGTCAGGACCTGCCTCTGAGTAATCTCCTTGCCTTCTCTGAAGGGATGTCATCACATGGTTTCAATAAAAACTTATGTAAAATGTCCTTAAATAACCAAGACAGTTGTTGAAATCTTATTCCTTAGAGCTGTAGTCTCCAAAATTTTTGACATTCTAGCATACTCCTTTTGCTCGAAAGTTGCCACTATAGGAAGAACATCCTTAGTACATCCACTGTGTAAACATTATCCATTATTCCAGTGCTCTATTCAAGAATTTTTTCAACTGGGTACTTCTAGTATCTGTAGAAATGTCTTTACACTGTTTGTTGTCACTTCACTAAGATGGTGTCTGTAAGGAAACACGATCCAAGATGGTTTAGATGCTTAATCTGTGCAGTGAGGTTAACAGAGAGAGCAGCTGCAAGTATGCAGTACTTGATGCCATTTCATCTTATCCTGTCTTTTGTTACCTGGGAGAAGAGGCTGACCCCCACCTGGCTACAACCTGCTGTCAGGTAGTTGTAGAGGTCGATAAGGTCCCCCTAAGCCTCCTTTTCTCTGGGTTACACACCCACAGCTCCCTCATCACTCCTTGCAGGATTTGTTCTTTAGATTCTTCACCAACTCTGTTGCTCTTCTCTGGACACGCTCCACCACCTCAATGTCTTTCTTGTAGTGAGAGGCCCAACACTGGATCAGAATGAAAGAGGAGTGAAGATGTGACAGAATCACCACCATTTTACACCCTTATACTGTGGTAATGCAATGGAGAAGCATCAACTCCAGTACAAAGAGTCTTTTTCCTGCTCTGGAGGTGCCACTTCCTAGCACAGGAGTCAGGGCCAGCCTGTTGCCTGTAGCCTGTTTCTGCCATGGAGATGGACAAGAAGGCAGTTCCTGCACTGAACCAGCTCCATTCCCAGCCATTATATGCTCCACACTGGAGAAGTGGCCACAGGCCATCTGTTTATCAAAGCAGTGATGAGGGGAGCAACTCCATTCTTAGTAGTCCCAGCTGACAGAAACAGCCTGTTCTTTGTTGTAATTAAGAAACATTCCAGTTGGACAGTCTGAGTTTCGGATACTAATTTCTCCAAAGCATCTGTAGTCCAAGAAAGTATATTAGATCCCTCTCCAAATGAGAAAATGCTGTACCGTAACCGACATGTTCATATTTTAAATAGTGTAATCAGTAACACTAAAGGTATATTGAAAAATTTGGTAGTGAAGACTGAGTTGTGTTATTTATGCCAGATTTATAAAGCCATAAAATCTACAGCTAATATTTCTTGCATAGATTACACTCACTATACAAGTGCAAGTGGTTTCTTAAAAAGCTGAACAAAGGGGAAAATGTGAGATTGGAGGCAGGGGGATGTTGCTCAAGAGGGTTCAGAACATTAGAATGGAAAAGCAACAAAAGCAGCACTAAATTCCCAAGCTAGTGGAAAAGTTGAAATATTGATGATGTAGATAACTTAAAAATATCATCTCAGCTGTTAACCATTCCAGTGCCAAAAAAGAGTATTCAGTTCTTGCCTCAGAAGTTGAACACTCCAGTGGTGATGATGATGATTGTGGCTGAGTAGAAGCAGCAAAGAGGTCTTGTACTAGAACATACTCAAAATCAGTACTTTGAGAAATTGATTGTTCAAGGAGGACCTGAAAGACAAAGATATTTCATACAGAGTTTTCACAGAAATACTTTTAGATAATGTTTATGCTGTACAGAACTAGACTTTCAAACAGTATCTATTGCTAAAATGTTCATCTAAATACTAGAAAGGCAAGTGTGCAACCAACCCCTTAGGAATATTCACCAGTTTTACAGCTCTTACTTTTCTGGACAAGAAGTGCCAGGACAATTAGAACATCAAACATGGGAAATGAGAAAAGAGTCAAGGTTTAGGAAACGTTTTCCAGAATGTTTGTGTCATCACAAGTGAAATACTGTCAAACAAAACTTGGTCAAAAATGTGGTGTAGTAGGTCTGGGTTTTGTAGTTTTGCAACAGTGGTGAAAAGTACAGGTTAGAGACCATGGTCACTGCCATGGAAAGGGGTAGAGTCTGTTAGAAGTTATTTAGATGAAAGAGTGATTTGAATAGATCAATGCAAAGTTTTACGTCAGCAGAATTGAGAAAGCCTTTGAAAAAATTTACACTTTTAAAGTGCATTTGCTGTTTACAAAATATAGTTAATCTGAGTGAGCAGGAGCAGTCAATATTGAACATAATGATGAAGAGTAAAAAGAGAAGCTATTTGTATTTCACAACTCTCCTACCACTGTTTTAGAAGAAAATATGGACCTTACATAAGGAAATGAGCTAAACAAAAAATATGAGTATATTCTTTTTTTGTTGCTTCCAGGACAATATGGAGCTTAGCACAAAATTATTTAAAATATTTTTATACACTATGCCTACTGAGTACCTTATGCATACAGTTTATATCTGTAAAATATTATCCACTCTAACATTTTCATTACAATCCTCTATTTCACTGAAATCCCCAAAGGTTGACCAAAAAACTGGGAAATGGAACTGCCTAGCCCGTATACTTTCTTCCCCTTTCTCTGAGGAAGCTCCTCTTTCTTCTCCCACCTCTTGCATTTGATGGTATAATAACTGTGCCAAGTCCAGCAGAGTCCCAGGGAAGGTTTGTAATTCAGATCCACAAAAGCTGGACTTTTGTAGGAGACTCTGTAAGTCACTTGCTGCTTGCAAGTCTGTTGACGAGCATGGTGACCATGGTGTTATTTCTGTGGTGTTAGGGGTGCACCAGGGTGCCAGAACCGGGCACAAGGGTTGCAGGCTGGCATGGTGAGTGGATGGGGATGCTTGTAAGGAAAACCTCGAGCTGTCATTAACTATTAAATACTGTGGGAAACTGTTGGGAAGGATGGGGGTTTTCCAGTGGAGGTGAGGGCAGGTACAACCCACAGGGTCTGTGGAGGTAGATAGGACTGGGTTGAGTTCATGGACCATCCCCATGGAGGGCCATGCTCCCTCTTTACGGCACCCCACAGGTGTTGTCTGTCCTGTTACAGACTTTCAGCTCCCTGAGAGGCTGGGGAAGTGTCTGGGCATGGAGCTGAAGAGTCCTGGGATGGAAGCTCTATGAGCACTAGTAGAGGAAAAGCTTTGTTGTAAGGCTTCCTGCAGTTTTAGAGAGAGTGGTGTTGGTGGCTCTCACATCCTCTCCTCACTGGCAAAGTTGCAGAGGAGAAGAAAATGGGCAACTGGCTCAGCTGTGTTTATGGCCTTCCCTAGCCATGTGCAGCTGGCTGGAATGCTGTGGGACTCCTGCTTGACTCTGGTACTTGCCCATTTTGATGGTGTCTGGCCTTGGCACCCTCAGATGTACAATTTAGTGTCCATGCTACTGGTGTCCTGTGTCCCACAGCAGGCTGGAAACAGTGCCTGCTAATAGAGTTAATGAGTTCATTAAAGCATGTTTTGGGGAAACTAGTGCATGACAGCTTTTCCTGCTGTCTTCCTGGGCACAGCTGTGGAGTCCATCTCTGTGGCACAGAGAGGCAAGCTGTCCTTCACTGAGTGGTTTTGAAATTGTTGTGTTGTATTTTTTGTCCACACGCCCATTACCACTGTGTCTGAACAACTGTGAGGAGCTGTTGCCACCAGGATGTGGTCAGGTTCAGAAGCACACAGGCTGATGACTATCTCCTTCTACCTCTTTAATTGCCACCCCACACAAATCTTTTTTCTGTAAATAAATCAAGGAGGGAGGTTGGTGCATGATTCATTATCATAATGCTCAGTACAGGGAAGGCAGGAGCGGGCAGGTGGAGACAGGACTTTGAAATGCTGTGGGAGCAACTCCCTTTGCAGCAGCCTGGAGATGACCAAAGCTTCCTTTGAGGCTGGTAGTAGGTTTCCTGTTCCACATTTTACCAAAGGACCTGGAGCAGCAAATCCCAATGTTTTTAGTGTAGGGTCTCACTGTCATCACCTTCCCCCCTACCCCAAGACTCTCTGGTCTCCCTATCCTTCCTATCTACCACCTACCACTGCTCCTGCTTTATTCCTACCTCAGGCTTCTGCTTTCTTGCCCAGCCCTGCTGTAAGTCATAGCCAGGCAAATGGAGATACTGAGTTGGTAGACCTGGGGAGTGCAGCAGCTTAAGCTCTGCTCCATGTCATGCTTCGGTTTTGGTTTGTGACCCTGGAAACCTGCTTACTTAAAAGAGAGATGCTTCCTGTAGCTCCCAATGAATTTCAGAGCTACCTGAAAAATCCCACGGTTGACTTATAAGATTACAGGAACGTGAAGCTGAGAAGTAAATGGAAATACTTAACTTTGTTACTTATATAACTGTTTACAAATGGGAGAAACTTGTCTCTGCTGATAGTAAGATGCCCACAGATGAGAAATGAGAGCCTCCCCAGGCCAGTCTTTCCATTGGGTGTAGCTTGGCAGAGCAGGAGCTCTGCCTGTGAGACACCCAGTCCCTCCCTTCACTGTCCCTCTGCTCTCTTGCCTCCAAAATGGGGTGATGGTGTCTGGCCACACTGGCACCCAGTGATGCACAATAGCCAGAATAAACATGTGTGAGGCCTAAACTCACCTTTGCTTTCAGCTTTTGTTTCTGTTTGACAAATAACTACAGCTAAACTAATAAATTGAAAATTAAATATTTCATAAGGAAATATTTAAAAAACCGATGTGTGGTGGTGTTCTTCCCTGGAGTTAGCTGGTGAGAGCACTGCTAGTTAAGGCTCAACACCTGGTTTCAAATCCCCTCTCTGTGTTTAGATGCAGAATCTGGATTTGAAAGTCCCCGATGCCACAGGAGGGCCTTGTCAGTTGACTGTGGGCTGTTTTGTAATGGGTTTTTCTGCTTTTCAAGCCAAGTCCTTGTGGAGGTGGGTGCAGTCACAGGGGACAATCCGTCACCAGTCTGAAAAATGACTAGTCTATCTCCAGTGCGCTGGAACAGCTGTCACCCGGCAGCCATGCCATTGCAAAACACTGTTCAGCTGCATATACCTTACTCATAAGTAGATGTTCCTTTTCCTCTAATTACCTCGGTGCTGTTGTTACTCCCAAGCACCTTGGAAGACTAGTAAGTAGTAATAACCACTGATACTTGTGGGAGAAATCAAGGTTAACGCATAGCTCATTAGGAGAGCTCCAGGAGGTGCACAGAAAGGTGGTTTTGTCTTGTACAAAGCATAAAGCTCCTGTGGGTGAGTCTGAATGCAGGCTCAGAAGAGCACTTTGGTCCCTGGGTATTTGGCTCTGTTTGGTCAGAGAATGACAGAGCAATAATTTCAAGCTGAGTCTCTGTGGTTTGTTTTACTTCTATATATATATATTTTGGTTTGCTAAATATCTGTATCATAAATAGGGTAGCCAGCAGGACTAGGGAAGTGATTCCTTCCCTGTGTTCAGCCCTGGTGGGTCTTTTCCAGCCTACCTGATTCTGTGATATCTAGAAATTTTTGAAACAAAGTGGAATTTCCAAACTGGTGTTGAGTCAAGCCCTTGGTCTGGCTGTTGGTATTTGTAATTGAGCTGGAGTGGTCAGGATGGGCTGTATCTCTCCAACCTGCTTTGTGTGCCATACCGCAGACCTTTTTCCTGTCCTGTGAGGAGTTTTGTGTCTCCCCGTTGTGCAGAGGCAGCAAAATGAAAAATGGAGTGAGCGGCACCTTTGCACAGCACAGTTGCATGAGGAAGTGTTTCTGGGCAAGAACACAGTAAGATGCTTGTGTTTCCACTGGAGCCCTTGGATTTCTTTCTGATGATGAAGGCTCTAGTCTTGTGATTTTTAACATGGATGTGAGAGCAGCCTTGTGTGCTGCTTGGGGCCAGAGTCTTCAACATCACTTCTCAGTGCTGCCATGCGTGGCCTTCTGGGGCTCCCTCCTTCTGGAAAGTGTGTGACTCTGTGTGTTTTGACATGTGAGGGCAGCGCAGGTGATGCACACTCAACCATAGCTTCTCAAAGTGCAACTTTGGGGCTTCCTGGCTGCACATCCAATCCTTCTCCTCCTTTTGCCCTTCTCTGAGAGAAGAACAGGCTCTCATACTGCTGTCCATCCATGTGACGTTGTTGCTTGCTCTAGTCTGTGGCATTATAAAAAACTAAGAAGGACATACCCTCTTATCACTGTGCTGGGGAAAGAACACAGTTGTATTCACATAGAACTATAGCAGTTTGTTTGTAAGACATGATATAATTGAAAAGTCTGGCACATTTCCCACAGCAAACATTGTTAATCCCCACTAGCTAGGATTAGTCACCACTTCTTACAAGCCTTGACACAAATCTAGCAAGTTATTCAGTTAATCCGCACTTACAGGATAAATATTGCATCCTATGGGAAATTAGGCAGCGTCTTCTTCCTCCCCTATTGTACAGTGATGCATTGTGCCCTTTACACCTGAAGGTGGAAGGGAAGAATGCAATAACGTGTGATGGATGTTAGCAGACACCTGCTATCACAATGCAGCTAGATCAGCAGGGAAATTTAGTACAAAATGGCTCACTGAAACCAGTCAGGGGATATAAACAGTATCACTGTGCTCTTCATGGCGCTGCAGAACTTCGCTGTTACACAACAAAAAGCACTCACAGCTGCAGGACTCTTCTAAGTGTTCCATCTTCCTTTTGACTGGGGTTTTTCTCCTTGTGGGATCTCACCCAAGGAGTTGGATGGTGTATTTCCCACCAAACTGAGGTCCTTGAGATTAAGGTCCTTCAGGCTCTGAACTTTTGCAGTATCCAAAGTGCAGCTCCAAGTTTTCTCATGGGCAATCTCTAAAACAGCAAGATGATACTTAGGAGGTGACCTGAGATCCTATTTTTCTGAGAAAAATAGCTGAGTGGATCTGCACTTTTGCTGGAGGAAGTCCAGTGTGGGTATTGCAGCATATCATCACAAACATCTTGTGATATTTGTGCCTTTCCCTCATCTGTTGCTTTACAGTGTTTTTTGTCTGCCTAGGAAAAGTTAGGATTTATTTCCATCTCATCATTAACAAGCTAACAGAGTTCCACACATGGTGTTGGAATTCCAGCAGTAAAATTGTATGAACACTGTGAGTCTAGTGGAACTGGTCTGGTTTTAACCTATTATTTCTACAGATTGTGGATGTGGTGAGTTGTCATGCTTGGTATCTGTTTAGGAACTCTCCTGCCTGTAGTTTGTATTTTTAATTCTTTGTTTCCATCATATTTCCTCAAGAAAGGGAAGGAAGCACTCAGCTCTCCCAAGTCCTTGCTGGCACTGGGACCGGCTTATCCCCACAGTTCTTTCTCCAGCTGAATCCTGGCCTGCCCTTCAGGGCCGAGCAGGAAGGCACCAACCCCTGCTGGCTCCTCATCCATCAGGCCCAAAGCTGTGATGTTCCTGTGCTTTTCTCAGAGTGCATCTTTTGTCTCTAATAAGCCATGTTGGTAGGGCTCTATCTGACCCTGCCCTACAGCTCCTGGGGGTAGGAGCTGTGTTTGGTGCCTAGGGGTGACTGGGGGGAGGTTACAGACTGGCTGAGATAAATCACTGAGTCAATTGGAAACTGCCAGCTGTATTTTTCTCCCCTTCTGTCCACATCCAGAATTTACACAAGAAGGTCATGTTACTGTTGTTTCCTCTTCTACATTCCCTGTCAGACAAGGTCATTTTTGAAGCCAATGACCAGTTAAGCTTTAATTCTGCAACATGGAAAATTATTATCAGAAGGGACAAGCTTCAGAGTAGATGATTAACTGGCACATCCGATGACTGGTTACATTTTAACAGGCTCTTTTTGCACAACCCCCTTCAGCTCTAGTGAACTTGAACTCCTATGAAAATGAGTTTCCTGTGAGATATAAGGGGTGATTCTCCTTTACAGTGTTGCTAAAGCATCCAGTCCTGGATGAATAAATAAATGGCAAGAAAAAGTCCCCTCAGAACTAACCCCTTGGAGCTTTCCCTGGAAGCCCAGATTTTGTTCCTGCTCCTAGTCCCTTGTGGCTGCTAGTATAATTTGCTTTGTTTTCTGTTGCCAAGGTTATGAGAAGCATAGCATAGTCTAAATTGTGCTGAGATAGGTGGTACAGCCTTTCATAGTCCTGGACTAGTGAAGGCACCAAGGTGGATTAGAGCCAACCCCACTCCTGTGTTGGCTCAGGTTTTGGAGCAGCTGAGAGCCAGGACAGGTTTGTGTGAGATGTAAATCATCAAGGAGGGAAGAGCATAGAAGTACATCTGTGCCTGGAGGAGCAAAATAAAGGATGGGTTATCCCAACAAGGCCTAAATTGATCCTTCTACTGCTCTGTTTTGGCAATGTTGTTTTCCAAAAAGAAAATGTTGCAAGGCTGTGTGGTGTTTTGGTGTGGAGCACATGTCTGATGTTTACAGTCCTCTCATCTGAATTAGCTGCAGGGTTTGAACATCTTATTTTTAATAAAGGAGGGAAAAGAAGGCTGACAAACGAAAGGGGAGGCAGCTACGCCATGAAACCTAATGGAGAGAAGGACACTGTTGAAAGGGGAGCTCTTTTAGTAGATTCATTCACTGCTTCATGTTTATACCACATCAGGCTTTCCTTTCACTGTGTGTGAGAGGTGCATTGAGGAACCTCAAGTCATCTTGCTCCAACCTGAAATGCAGCAGATGCTGATGTGGTTAAAGCCACTCAGATCCAAACCTCTGCCAGCCACTGGTGGGGGCAGTGACATCCAGGGAGCTCTGCCTACCTGTGTCAGCAGAGCATCTGGCGCAGATCATACCCTCTTGCTGAAAAACTCAACAAAGATGACTTTTTCACACTATCCTGTGCCACTGCAGCCACCCTGCTTATAGGTGTCTAGTCTAGCTCCTGTGCCACTAGCGTTGATGTGTCTAGACTGGCCGTGGCTGTCCCTGTTTGACTGCAGTCTAGTCCAGAGTCCGTCTGCTTACACAAGAAATAATCTGAATTTGCCTTGCTGGTGGTGCTGGAGGAATGCAAGATGCAGAGGCAGGTATGCATCCCCATCCTTGGCATTGTGCCCCAGACTCAATTATCTTGTCTTCCCTGACTGACCCCTTCCAGCTTGTGTACAGCTGAGGGCAAAAGTTGGCCTTTACTTTGGTTTATTTATGGCAGCTTCATTTTGTTCTGTTTCCCCTATTAGCAATAAGGAATTAATTCTGTTCTTGACTTAATCAGGGTAACTGTGAGCAGGCTCACGCCTGTGCACTTGGAGGCTGTTTTTAAAAGCTGGCTGATATCAGTGTTATGGTGTAAAGCTGACAAATCTTTAAAGAGAAGGTCACAGGGCTGCCTGCAGAGGCCTGACATTAGCTTCTACTGACAGTGATCGAAACTGGTGCTGTGTGTCTCTGTTGGATCAAAGAATGATATCTAAAATTCACCCCTGCCTTAAGGACTAATCTCCTGAAGTCCTTCTATGGCTTCTGAGACAGACTCGACTAGGGCAGGCATTTACATTTGTCCCACTGGCTGTGTCTGCCCTCCCCTTCCCCACAAATAGCTTTGAGTCAGAGCTTTGACAGTGCTGTATGCACAGCCCATTCAGAAACCAGAGCAGACTGGTGTCTCTGCTGGACAGCTGTTAATTGAGACCTGCAGTGCTGAGAGCCTCTGGCAATGAAAAATCTGGTTACAAGGGAGTTTTCCCTTTTTCTCTCTAACCACAGGAGTGGAAACTGGGATTCTCGCTTAATGATGTGCTTCCCCATTCCCAGACCTTATAATGAAGTCTTGAATGTTTGGACACAGGACCAGAGGAGCCAGCACTGGCAAATAGCTCATTCTGTTGGAGGTGATGTCCTTGTCCTGGTGGAGACAGGCTCAGGTGTGGGACCTGTGTGGTTACACTCCAGTGGGAAGTTCATTGCCCTTGTTGTCTGCTGTTCTAATTGTCTAACTGTTTGTGAGGAGTTGTCCAGGATGATAAACTGGGTTTTGTGCCTGGTAGCTTGTCCATAAAATGCAAGATGTTGAAAACAGGGAAAGAGAGGCCTATGTCTAATAGTGCCAGCAAGACAAGGTTTCTGGGAAGAATAGCTCAGAATAAATCAGCTGCTACAGCAGGAGATAAAGCTGACAAGAAATGGCCCTGGAGATCTTTCTCAGATCTGAAATAGAAGCTGATAAAGTTTATGAAGCTGTTAACTGGTTAACCATCCTTGGGCCACTGTGGCTACAACCACACTGCTGTAACAGCAGCAGCACAGGCATTTGCCAACCTCTTTCTCTGTAACTCCATGACACATTAGTCCCTTATTTCCCTGCTCTCATCAGCCTTCTGCCTTCTAAAATGGAGAGTGTTCACATAAAGACATTCGAAATAAAACAGTAAACCAGAATTGATTTTATATGACAGACGTTGCTGTCAAATTCAGGAAGATGTCCAAAAGGCTAACAGAACTGAAGAACAATTGAATACAAACATTTTCCAGTGCCAGCTGATCAACTGTGTCCCAGAGTATTATTTTCACAGCAGTCTTTTCTATGCCTGAACACGAGAGAGGATTTATCAAGGAGCTCAGGGAATGCCAGCAGGAGCAGCGTGGCCTCCAGCCCTGCCAGTCAGGGCTTTTTGAACTATGATTTTTCATAATTATTGTCTAGGTCCCTTCTTTTGTTGTTCCTGTTTGGATGAAGGACTGCACTGTAACTGCTTCCTGCTGGGAGCAAGGACCTATTTGCATTGTAGCAAATGATCCATTAATAGAGGATTAGACTTGGTGTATTCATGTGATATGCAATGTCTTTGAGGCCTCTCCATCTGACTTAGTTAAGACAGTTTACCAACTGACAGTGCCCAGGGCTGTGCAGAAAGACAGCACCCAGTGGTCCCAACCAGGAGTCTGTTTCCCACAGAATCAGGCAGGGCCAAAATTTGCTGAGCTTCAGGGACTAGAGCAGTGCTCCCCTTTTCCACAAGCTGGGGCTGATTTGATGAATGCTGAGGAGCTGGGTCAGAGCTGGACTTTATAAACCGGTGTGAAGCCACTGCTTGAATGGCTTTGCACCTGATTACACCAGGAGGGGCTTGGCTCACTCTCCTCCCATTTCCTCCTAGTCTGACTGCAAGGTTATAAATGTACTGTTTGCTTTTGTAGTCCTAACCTGATTTCACCGGTTTGTACTGCAGACTGTTAGTGGGAAGTACCCAGGCACTAAAATTTTAATGATAGATATTTCAGCTAACATGTTTTTGTGTTTTATTGTCTTGTTTTGTTATGCTTGTGCAGTTTGTAAAGGGCCAGGGGGATTCCATAAGAAGGAACATAATGTAAATCTGTATTGCTATATGTCTTCTAGTGCCAGCCTCAAGGAGATCCCAATTATACTTCTTTAAGGACAGGGGCAAAGAATCAGCCCTGTAGAAAAACTCAGGAAAGCACTGAGCAAGCTTTTTTCTAATTTTAATAATGAAACTCCAAGGAGATAATTCCTAAGTGTGATGGACGTGCCCTATGGCCTGTGCCAGCAGTCCCCAGATACCAGCAGTGCTGAGGGGGGCAAACTGGGCTGGGTGTCTGTGGTCTGTGCCAGAGGTCTGCCCTTTCCATGAGATGGTGGGGGTGGATCACAACCTTTTTCTGAGGCTTTTGTAGGACATTGCAGCTTAGTGTTGCAACAAAATTGAGCCTTGAAATGCTCTATGCAGCCTCTCTGCTGGCAACCACATCATCCCAATCAATAACATCAGTCCATCAGCCTTCTAGAAGCACTTAGTATTTTGGGCACAATCAGCTCAGTTCAAATACAGTCCCAGAGTTGTTGCAAGTTTAATGAAAATTGGTTCATCCCCAGCTGGTATGAACTGAACTTCTGCTGGTGTCAGTGGGTTGTGGTGATTTGAATGAATTCAGGATTTAATAGTAAAGGTTTTCTTGAAAATCCCTTCTAGGAGATGCTGCTGCTAACGTGGGACTGTGTCTCCACCTTGCCTGTAAATGCAGAGTTGACTGCTGTTAAGTACACAAGTGACTAAATCCTATAGGAATAGCAGCAGGGAATTATCAACTCTCTGGTCACTGTGCACTGCAGACCGATGGCTCTGGGGGCTCCTGGCTTAGCAGGGGCTAAGGAATAGGAGTAGGAAAAGCCCACATTTAACAAGAAAGTGGAGATTGGGAAACATCAACCCTTTTTTTAAAACCAAAAGGGGCATCAGCCACGTGTTTGGGATGCAAGCTCATCTCATGCAACATCTGCTGAAGATGTACAGCACAGCTCTGGCTGTTCAGTTATTAACATGATCTAGTGGAAGGTGTTCTTGCCAATGGCAAGAGGGTTGGAACTAGATGATCTTTAAAATCCCCTTCAACCTAAGCCATTTTATGGTTCTGTCATGTTCCTGATTGTATTTTCTTAGTGGAATGAGTTTCTGCGTCTTAGGATCAGGCTCTGGGGTGTTTACAGCATCACTGTCCACACCAGCCTCACAGCCTATGCTCACCCACTGTCTCAGCACGAGGGGAAAAGAGGCACTGGAAATCTTAGCTTTCCTTTAGGGTACCTAACCCAGCTTGGATCAGAGACCTCCACAGTGCCAGGGTGTTGCTCCTGGTCCATGAGCAGGCATCTCACAGCCTCAGGCTTTGTCGTGATCCAGAATTCAATTCCTCATCCTCACCCCTTGAACCCTGTTAGAAAACTCGAAGTGTCTCCTGCCACTTCAGGATGTTTTATATATGAGAGCTGACTTGTCTGCACCTAAAGGCAGTGGATTGAAACCTGAAAATATGTCCAGAAAACCAAAATAAAAACAGCGAGGCAGTTGGTGATGGTTTAGAGGTAGCTTTGAAGATGGGATTTTATCTTTAAAAGGGCATGTGTGGAGGACGAAGCAAATGACTATGAAGGACGGATATAAGAAGAAGCCTGTGGCATTTGTATCTGCAGTCCTTCCATTTTATTTCTTTTTTGGCTTTATTATCTGTCTGGAAGATGATGGAGAAACACAGAAACAAAATAGTCATTTGCTTTAGAAGTATTTTAGTCTTTAGCTCGAAGGTTGGGAGAGCCCCATATTGGCC
This sequence comes from Myiotriccus ornatus, assembly GCA_036023395.1. Classification (NCBI taxonomy): domain Eukaryota; kingdom Metazoa; phylum Chordata; class Aves; order Passeriformes; family Tyrannidae; genus Myiotriccus; species Myiotriccus ornatus. The sequence continues at coordinate 15,056,994 of JAYRBT010000023.1, forward strand.
TTAAGCCACATGTTTTGTTTTGTTTTTTCCCAGGGTGTCAGGGAAAGATACTTTTAGTTTTGGTTTTGTTTTTTTTTCTTACTAAGGTGAGGCTTGTTGGAAAAATTCCTCCAAAATGAAACTCCCCTGGGCATGGCAGAGTTACACTGGGAATAAAATGCTGTTTGTGGTGTATGGGGCATTGGGCAGAATATACGGCAGTGATTTCTCTGTTATGTCTAGCCGACCACACCAGGATTTCACAATTATTGCAGAACATAACTCAGTGTGGAAGTGATCCAACAAAATTTATTATATAAGTCTTTACGAAAACAAGGGACAGAAAGAAGGTCAATGTGCTCAGGAGTCTGAATGCTGGGTGTAGAGAGCATTTGGTTTATCTCTACTGACCAAAGTTCTGCCACAAAACCTGTGTGCATCAGCACAAATGACAGCAGAGTTGCAAGAGCCCTCTATGTCCAGCCAGCAACTTCAGTAGTCCAGGTAACATTTTCTTTTAATCTTCTCATGACACCTTATCCTGCCCTGCTGTTACTGCTGTAGGAATAGTTGGTTTTAAAACTCTAATTTGCTAATGAACCATGACACTGTTTTGGGTCAGCTTGAGAGTTAGCTCTCCAAATCTGCCCTGTGAAAAGAACAACAACAAAAAAAAAAATGCTTAGATTGGAGCCGAACAAAATAGTTTTGCTTTTTAAACAGCCAGTACTGGGACAGCAGCTCTTTGTCCCATTCTCCTCTGGGAGGCTCATGGAGAAGAGAAGACCCCTTTTCCATTTGGAAGAAGTGTGGTATATCAATAATGGATTTGAAGCCATTTCTTTCTTTCCTTTACTTTGTTGGGCAAGTGAAAATACTGGCAGGGTCATACACCTTGTCATGTGAGGGGCATGGGTTCTGCCCTGCCTGCCCTTCTGTGATGCCAGACAATTTCTTACAGATCACACTAAGCTCCAATTCACCAGGTATCAAACTCCTGTTATTATGAAGAGACTACCCTTGTAAGTTCCAAGATTTGAAGACTGTATTTCAAGAAGAAAACACTGACCCACATTACACAGAGAAGCTGCAGATGCTCCATCCCTGGAAGTGTTCAAGGCCAGGTTGGACAGGGCTTGGGCCCAAGAGGGAGGTGTCCCTTCCCATGTCAGGAGGGTTGGAGTCGATGACCTTTAAAAGGTCCCCTCCAACTCAAACTATTTTATGATTCTGTGATATCAATTTATCACCTAGTTAGAGATAAGACACAAAAGAGCTAGTCTGCCAAGGAAAATGAGATTACCATACCACTGAATGAAATACTATCTCATGTAAACTAAACAAAATGTGAGTCCTGAACCTCCGTGTTCAACCAAGCTACAGCTGTTTCAAAGTGGATCCAACAGCACTACAAAGAGCCTTTTTTCCATTTCCCCTAGACAAAGCACTTATCGTGGGAGTGAGAATGAGAATGAACAGGCCACTCCATCAGTCTGCTGCTAGATCAAACCTGGTAGGAAACCTGACTTCCAGCTGGCTTGTTACAGGTGGAGAGACAACAGCTCACCTCCCAAATCCCAGCTGTGCAATCGAATCCAGGAGGAGGCTGGTTCAGAGCAATTCTTCCCTGAAAACACTTCAGACAGTCACTTAATGGTTTTCAGAACCAGAGGCTGTTTGCAATGCACTTTTTCTCAGTGAATTTGTCTAAGTTGGTGCAAACCCTGGGTCTGGCCTCTACAACAGCCAGTGGCATGTGGTTGCACAATCCCACCGTACATGAAAACATACAGTTAGTTAAACTGCAGATATTGCTCCTTGTTAAGCAAACCACACCCCAAGACCTTGTTTATAACACGATGGGAGGGACCACATTTGAAGGCTGTTTCATGGCAACTGAAATCATAATTAGCCCAGCTATCTTCATATGTTGCAAGATATTTCTCTTCCGGAGGGGGTGGATGGTAAAGATTATGTAAATAATCACTTAAAATGAAGGACTCACTACTAGCTTGCTCTCTAGCTGTGATTTGGTAGACGAATTTGGATAACATGCCTTCCTGAGCTATCATTGCAGATAAAAATATGAAATGGCAAAGAGGTTTTGGAAAAGTATCTTCCGCTGCTTTCCAGTTCGTGTTTACAGAGGGGAAAGAGTTACAACTGCAAGGCTTCTTGAGCTGGGTGTGAGCTGAGCAACTAGTTTAGTGCTGCAAAGATAACTGTGTGGTCCTTCAGTTCTCAGGCATTGCTGTGAGTAAAAGTGAGTGATGGCACCGCAGCCTGTATGGTATTAGCTATAATTACAGGCTGCCACTGTTTGTCAGACCAGGAGCAGAAATCAAATATTTACTATCGGGGATAAATGGAGAAGGAGGAGGATTTTTTGAGAGTGTGTGTGCGGAGGGTGGGCCCAGTCCTGCGCTCTTTAAACAGGCTGATCTGAGAGGTGTCAGCCCCTGTTCCTGCTCTTTGTCAGCAGATGCAGGAGGCACAGCAATCACGTAGAAAGGTTCAGAGCTGACAACATGCCATGGCTGACTTTGGAGTTTTTTTGTATTTTTAGCAGTGCTGGTGTCAGAGATACCGACAGCAGAATGATCCCAGTGATTCTCACCAAGTGAGAAATGATTCACGCTCTGTAAAAATAAAGCTTGATGCAAGCAGCCCTGTGTCTGCTGAAATGGAGGTTGCAGCGCTTGGACTTCTAAAAGGATCTTTTTTTTTTTCCAGTTCTTTAGAGAAGACTTGCAGGTTTTCATGTTACTTTGGATTGCCTTTTCTGGACAGCTCTCCTGAACAATGCTTTCTGAGAGCACTCTTCTTTTGCCCTGGCCTGGCACTGAAGTTTAGGAGATCTTGAGCTCAGATTCCATTTGACATTCCCAATACTGATGTAAATTGTTCTGTTCTTCACTTCAGCCAGATGTTGGTCTCCTCAGTAAAGGAACTTGTAATAGTTAACGCTTCCCTCTCACCATTCCTCTGATGTGTAATTGAAGGGACAGTGTGAGATTGTGATACCAGAGTGTCTTGTCTCTGGCCATCTGCTCTGGGTGCTTTTTGAGGCAGAGAGAAGGTCTATTTCCAAGTGCTAAGTAGCACTTGGTTTCAATGGGAGAATCTGGATCTTTAGCAAAAGGTTTTACATAGAACTTGATATAAAGAAGGGGGAGGGAGTGTGAGTGGGAAAAAATATTTTAGTCATGCTTGTGGTTTACAAGGTCTTATGATATTTCAACAAATGGCATGTGCATACCGTAGAAAGGCAATCGTAGAAGCAAACTTCAGAGAGTTGATGCCTGTTTTAATTAATTAGTTAATTACTTGAGCTCTCTAAAAAAACGATGTTCACAGATGTGCCAGAGGCAGATGATTCTAGTACAGATGTTTGGTACTGAGTCTCCACACCTTTGCAAGTTGCTGGTCCTATCTAAACTCTGAGGCTCCGTCTGCACAGCGGCACTGAGGAGAAGGCTTGAAGTTTTGCGCTGGGATCTGCTGGGTGAGCTCTGATGAGGGAACGTCGTTCTTTCACCCTGAGCTGTGCACCCTCGCACAAACATCTTGAAATGAGTGGAGCAGCTCCTTGCATTTGCACGTGCAGGGAAATGCTCCCGTGGGACTGAGGTTTCTTGCTTGGCCGGTGCCTGCTCCCCGGTGGAGAACTGCTCTGCGCGCGGCACGGGAAGCGGCTCAGCTCTGGGAACTGAAATAATAATTCAACTAAAAGTTCAAACAGAAGTTGCAGGATGGCAAAAAAGCCTTCCTTGGACTTTCCACTGTTCCAACAACTACTTATGACCTTTCATACAGTCAGATAAGTGGCTTTATCAGACAAAACCTGAAGCAGGAACCCAGCTTGTTAACCGAATCACTTGGGTTGCAAGTGACATTTCTTTCCTTCCCTTTACAAGCTTGATTGCCGCATTTTAAATGGCAACATTTCTTCTGAGAAGAGTTGACTGAGACTTTTAGCCACATCATTGATTTATGCACCAGATACCGTCAAATTGTATTTGCATTGAAGAATGAGTTGTGAGCAGGGAACTGGAAACCGTAGCTTAAAAGGTGAATATCCCCTGGTTATCTAAGTTCAGATCTTAGGTCACAGCTTAAAATGAGTATTAACAACTGTTAGAGTCTACAGGGGGGTGTCTTTCTTTTCTTCTTCTTGTTTTTTGAATTAAACTCAGTTGAGTAAGTCAATGCACAGTTGGCACTGTTAAAACCAGGATGGAGACTGGCTGATAAGTCAGGCCAGACTTGAGGTGCATCTGCAGAGCAGTGTATAACTAAGTATAACAGGTTCTGTTTATCAATTGATTTATTAGATTTATTTGTTCATCTGGGGCTTTTGAGCAACCTGATCTGGTGAAAGATATCCCTGCCTATGGCAGGAGGGTTGGAGTGAATGATTACAGGTCCCTTCCAACCCAAAGCATTCCGTGATTCCTCTCCATTACAGGTACAGCTGCTAAAGGAGGATGATGCCCATGTACAGAGCAATTTAAGGTTCTTCAGAACTGATTTAATCCTTTCAAAAAATCCCAAACTTTGTCCAGTGATCATTGGAATGGATTATATTTCCTCTCTTCTATCTCATGGAGAGAAGCAAAAACTTAAAATGTACAACCAGAGGAATAAAGAAAGCAAGGAAAATGGCAACCTCTTACAGCTCTGTGCCTCGGGCAAACCTCACAGTGCTCCCAAATCACAAATCTTGTTCCAAAGCATACAGACATAAGTGTTTCTCACTGAAATGGTTTCCTAGTTTAGGTGGCATGAGAGAGGGGTTCAGGCTGTAAAAAACCATGTATTTTCTTAGATGTAATCTTAGAAATAGCTTAAAAATCCATCTTGAGGTAGCTGCCTGTTATGGAAAATTGCAGTACAAGGAGCTCAAAGTCAGCCAAGTTATGTGCAATAGGGAACAGAGCTGGATGCTTGAAAGATCCTGGGCAGGCTGTACCAGGAGCAGGGTAATGCAGTCTGTAACCTAAAGTATAAGTTACGTAAACATTGCATTTTCTGTAAGGTGAAGCATAGCTGAGAGCGTGTGATAGGGAGAGAGGGAACATTTAGCAGCTGCTGGTGTGTTTACTCTCGAGAAATTGTAAACGGATGTTAGAGAACCTGCTTCATGAATGCCACTTAGATTAGGAAACCAGGCAGATAAGGACTGCTGCTGAAAATGCTGAAATTGCCTGAGGGGACAGTGTGAAGCTGTGTCAGGGGAGGTTTAGGTTGGATAGCAGGAAAAGGTTTTTCATCCGGAGGGTGGTCGGGCACTGGGACGGGGTCCCCAGGGAAGGGGTCGTGGCCCCCAAGCCTGGCAGAGTTCAAGAATTGTTTGGACAATGTTCCTGGGGACATGGTGGGATTGTTGGTGTGATTTGTGTAGGGTCAGGAACTGGACTTCGAAGCTGGAATATCCAACTCAGGATATTTTATGAATCTCTTCTATGATTCTAAATGCCAAGGCCCTCTTACATTTAGGCAGCGTTCTTTAGGGAACCTGCAGGACAAAGAGAATCAAGCAGATACACAGACACCACCTTTACCTGGGAATATAACTCATCAGAGACCTAGGAAAATCAAATGAAGCTGAGCATGTTGTTATCTGGACTGTTCCAGCTCCACAAATATTCCCTTAAAATGCAGCTATTTGGTTAAAATAATTTCTTTCGTATTTTCAGCACAAACAGAAATCTATTGATTTTTTTTTTTTTTTGTTCTCCAAATAACTTCTGAGGTACTTATTTCTTTGACAGCAGGTATTTTAACACCATTTTGATTTCTCCTCTGTCTCTTCTGCCTGTAGACTCAGTAATCCTCCAGAGCATGTTAACTGAGAGGAACATCCACAAGGAGTTTCGGGACTATGATCCTCTAAACAAGGCTCTCCTGGGGCATCTACACAGAGAGGAAAGCCAGGAGTGGGAAAGGAAAGCTGGGTAGTGAGGTAATGAGGTTTCTGCAGGACTGCCTGGAGCCAGAGGCAGGAAACAGCAGTGGTTGCCTGGCTCAAGTCAGTCCATGGGCTTGAGTTCTTGCTTTTCATTTCTTTGAGGCTGTGTTGCTGATATTGAGGAGACACTGATATTTCAGGTCCTTTTCTCATTTTGCTCTTGATTATCTAAAGAAACTGGCCTGTTCTGACACTGGCTAGATCTCATTTCAAGCTGATGTTCAAACGTGCTCTGCTGCCACATGAGGACAGCTAGTGAGGATTTGCCAAACAGAAGCTGGGCAAACCACAACAGGCTGGATTTGAATGAGTGAAGTAAAAATGGAAATTACAGGAATGTAATTTTGAATGTCTCAGTGAGTCATAATCTGTTTGTTAGAAACAGAATGCCTTTGGGAGATTGGAAAAAATGGGAGGAAGAGTATGGGACATTCCACATCACCTTTGCTCACATTGGATAGACCATTATCCTTCTGTGAGACTCCAAAAGACGTGTAACCCAACAAGAGTTTTACTGGCAGAGTTAACTTCAGAAGCAGGGAAGGAATTGAATATGTAGCCTGAGACTTGAAACACAAAAGTCAAAATACAGCTGTGCTCTGTTCTCTATCCTAGATAGATCTGTGATATTTAGAGAGAGAAAGATAGAATGCTCTGAAAAAGTTGTAACTCAATATGAATCAGAAAGTAGATGGGAAGGAAAGCCCTGTCTAAATGAAGGTAGCTTTGTGGTTTATCCTTTAATAATGATCTTATCTTAACAAGGAGGCATAGCAGCCTTGTGATGATTAATCTCTGACTCTGTTTGGTTACAGAATGTTATTAATTTTAAAAAAAGTGTCTAAAAGTAAATGTATTGTGGTGCCTTGGACAGACTCGGTTTGGGAGCTGTTTCATTTGAAGACCCCATTTCCCTGGCACTTTTCAGCAATGACTGTACAGGAAATAGCATTTTTAAAGCATCACCTGGCAGATGTGATTTGTCATCTCTCCATATCGTCCTTCTGTGAAGATGCTCAGAGAAAATACAGCTGGGACTGTCTCTGTGCCAGTCATTGCCCTGCTCGGTCTGAGCATGGTCTTCAGAGGAACTTCTCCATGGCCATGAAGGACCTCGGTTTTTTAACATGTGCGTGGTGCTCCCACCCATCCAAAGCATTTGCTTGGAGCAATGTTGTAAATAGTGAGACTTGTGGGAAGGCAGAGAGTTTTCAATGACCTAATGAGGAAGGAAGACACTAATGCCCTAGTCTGATCCTGTCATTTGTGCTGATGCCTGAAGGAATCTGTTGGCTTGGAGAAACCAGGAGTGCAGGCATGACCTGGCCATGCTGATAATGATACTTCTCTTGAATGTCACATTCCTTTTTGTAATGCAAGACTGAGACTTTCAGTGAATTCTTTACAAGCTGGTTCATACTCTCAGTGAAGTAATCCATCCATTATTCATTGAGTTAATTATGACAGTTCCTAGGGACCAAACAAGAGCAGGGCTTAATTGCAGTGGGCATCAGAGCCCCTGTGCCCTGATCACTTGTACAGAAGAGAAGGGCAGGCAGGATGGGGATGGCTGCAGGGCACTCAGTCACAGACTTAGCCCTGTTCTCAGCAGTGTGTGTGACAGTGCAGCCTGATTCCTGCACTCTGTCTGCATTGATGTGGGGGCTGCAGAGAGGAAAGCTATGAAATGTGCCAGAACATGACATGAATGAAGAGTAGAAGATTGCTCTGTTCCATATCTCCTTTTTTTTTTTTTTTTTTTTTTTTTTTTTAAATCTTTTTTTCCCCTCTCCTTTCGTGCCTGCCACCTTTTTCTTCTTTTTTGTGTCACCTTTGGAAATCAGCTGGGTTACCTCAAGGAAAAGGTTGCTTTCAAGGTGTGGTAACTTATAAACCAAGGCCAGTCCTGCTGACCAGAGAGGCCCGATGTGAACGTGAGCCAGGCTGGTGGCTCCTGGGCTCACAGTTCCCTGAGGGCCAGGGAAGCTGTGAGGGCTGAGCCTGTCATGGGTCTGTATTACTGTTTGTAGCTGAGCTGATTTAATTTCTATAGAGTGAGCACTAAGATGTGCTGGCAGTACGTGTGGGCCTTGTGTGGGATTGGTGAGAGAAACTCTGGTCTGGGGAAAGTCAACCTAACGGACCTAAGTGCTAATTTTTCATATGCGTGTACAAGCTTGTGTTTGACTTCACTCTCCAGCTGGTGCAAATCTGCATGAGCAGGAAGGAGGAAGCATCCACCAGCTTTTCAGGGTCTTCCTTGCTCTTAGTCCCCTTCAAATGTACTTGGTGGTGCACACCCCAGTGCCACTCTGGGATGTGCTGCTCAGAGACCTGTCCTGCTCAGTGTGGGGTGAGCACCTGCAGGGTTGGATCATCCTCCAGGGCAGCTCGTACTCCCTTCATGGGACCCTTGAGACATCATGCCTTGAGCACTTTGGGAGTCTTCTTTTGGTAACTCAGGGTGGTCCTAACAGCAGGTGCAGGTCACTGTAAAAGGCTGGTTTTGTAGGGTGCTGCTTCCTGCAGCTCTTGCTGTCCCCTGCCCAGGGGTTGGGCTGTCGAGGTGGTATCCACCCAGCTAAGCCTTCTTCTGCTTTCTACTTAAGAGGTATCTGAGTTCAGCCCCCTGGGGCAGGGCCCATGGACTCAGAGGTGCAGAGGCTCAGCTGCTGTGAACTCTGTCCTGGTTTTGGCATTCCTCGTTGAGCATTTGAGGACTTTTGCTGTATAACATAGGTATGTGCTAGGTGGTGTTACTTATAACCAGATCTGCACTTTACAGCTCTTTTGGGATCCCTCCTCCTTGGGAGGGACTATCCTACCTTAGCCAGCGCTCAGCACACCTAAGAACTGGGGACAGAAGAGCCCCTGTCCCACTGGGCCCAGTGCCTCTGAAAGTGTGAGGAACTGTACTAATTTTATTAATAGAAAAGAAAACTCTAGAAATCTGTTTCCCGTTGATGTTTTGACTATCCCTTGCTGAATGTTTGTGTGCGGATAATTCTAGTTACAAAATATCTCCTTGCTTACAATTTCCTTATCAAAACTAGAGGGAATCAGAATTCTCTCATGTGCAATTGTACGGGGCCAGGCCAGTGCTACTTTCTTGCCAAGAGTTTTTCCAGAGCAAATAAAAGATCTAGCTGGCATTTATGTAGATGGAATTTTTTTGTGTGTGTGCTTTTTTTGATTTTGGTGGTTGTTGGGTTGGGGTTTTTTGTTGTTGTTGGCTTGGTTTGGTTTGGGTTTTTTTTTTTTTTGGCAATGCATTTGCATGACTTCATATGCTCATCCTGCTTAAGACTGTCAGCATTGTCTGGAAGTCTTAACTTTCTTAACTTTACATCGTCTAAGGTAAATGGTTGACAAGGCAGTTGTCCCCGTTGTTGAATATTTTTTATTCCTGCTTTGGCTACTGGGTAGTTGAATACTGGTCATAGTTATGTTTTTTGGTATCTTTTATTTCTTTGTCAGTGAATAGCAGATTAGCACTAGCGTCACCAATATAAAGTCCTGTAATGGTCTTAGGGTGCAAAATGCTGGATATGACATCAGTGGTGGTTCCACCAAGTTCTGGGGTGTTTTAGAGGTGCCAGTGATGCAGCCTGGGATAGAATAGACGTTCACCATTTGTTCCTTTGCCACAGCAGGAGCAGTGGGGCTTTTCTATAAAAATAAAATTCCTCTTTCGGGTCTCTGTGTCACTGCAGAAAATACAGAACATCCTCTTTCACTTTTAGAAGGAAATGATCCTTAACAAAGCACAGCCTGTGCTGTGGCCTCTAGGCAGATGGCCAGTGTCATTATCCTTTAAGGGCACAGTAACAGCAACCTTCAGTTCAGAGGCTCTGAGTTGTATCTCTCCGGTGAGATGCCAGAATGGGGACGAGGAAGGGATCCCTCTTGTGTTGTCAGTGCTGCTGGATCAGACAGTGTCAATGGGAAAAACATTTATCCTGCTGTTTGCCTGCCTTCTGGACAGGGATTTGGAGAGGACAATGCTGCAGATAAATGGAAGCTACCAGACTGAAACAGCTCCGAGACCGTAGGCTTTTCTGCAGCCAGATGCAGTTAATAGATGTCACCCTCCACTGCATGTTTAGAGGCAGGCACAATCTTCACAATAGACCAAAATCACGGGCTTCTATTTGCACCATAATCATCTCTGGAAAGAAGTTTCTCACTGATTAACATATGCCCAGAAGCGTTTGCAATGAATAGACCCCACAGTTTCGCCTTCTGAGCAACACAGACGTTTGGTCGTATCTTCAGCTGGTGAAAACTGGCATCGCTTTGTTGCCTTTCCAAGCCAATTTGCAATGAGTGAAGATTGATCTTTCTGTTCTCCTTCACATGAAGGTCATGTAACTTTTGTGGCTTTGTGCAATATGTTCTTTCTAAAGAGAAATGAATGTGCAGTTGTGTTTTATTTTGCAATGTTCTTCCAAACTACCCGGTTCAAAGTTTGGGCGTGCTTGACACACTTTCCACCCATTTCTTTCGAATTAATAATCCTCTGATGCCTCTCACATGATCTGTTGGTCCTGCAACAGTTTGAGCTTTGATGGAGTAAGAGTCTTTGAACAACAAGGGAGCACTGGAAAATCTGGGGAACTTCTGTTTCTGAGGCTTTGATACTGTGCTGGTACGCTGTCCTACTGTTAGGCTGCTTCAGTGTTTCTAGTCTCACAGGGTCATTTCATAATAGATATGGGAAGGTTTCTCACTTGCATTGTCTGCATTTTTCTTAGTCACCTGGGGGAGACCATAACTTAGCGGGTAAGTCTACCAGTACCTTGTTTTCAACAGGATCTAAGAGCAGGATGCTTCAAAGGAACAATGAAGGACGTTGGAGAGGAACGAGTCCCCGCTGAGGGAAGTTCTCATTCTAAGGCCTCAGCAAAGAGAGCTGGAAGGCAGACATTTTTCCATCCCCCTCCTTTCTTCTCTATGATGATTAACAGTGTCAGCTGCTACTCACTGTGAGCAAAGGTTTAAGAATTTCTCTCACAGATAGTGCAGACGTGAGTTGTTCTGCAGGCCTGCTGAAATCAGGACTCAGCTTCCTGCCCAGTCAGGCTTTGAATCAAATCCCCCAGCGTGGCAGGGAAGTGGATTGTTAGCTGTGTGTCCTCCAGACCTGCCTCCAAAGGGACCCTGAAGATTGGAGCTCAGAGCACTCTAAAAAGCTGGAGGTGTCCCTAAGCATTTACAGGAACAAAGACTTGAGAGGGTTTCAGGCACTGCAAGCAGTGAGGAGGAAAAGTCTCCTTTGAAAGCCAGTAGAGTTTGGGCTCCAAAACCCAGCAGAGGTTTTCAGGAAATACATCCCCTCTTGAAAGAAAAACCACAGAGTTTCAGCTATGAATCCACAGCTGCCCCCAAGCTCTGGATAAAGGCAGAGCATCTTTAAAGGCCAAGCCCAGCAAACCTGGTACAAGTGGTCTGGGAAAGGAAGTGTCCTACAGGACAGGATCTCAGCTGCTTGAAGAATATCAGGGTGCACCACAGAGTAATGGGGGCATAAACCAGCTGTGTCACAAGCAGCATGAGGAGTCAGATCTGCTTTCTACATGTCCTTCTGGGGATTCTTTGGTGTCAAGGGAGAGCTCAGTTTGTCAGCCCTTCCCTTAGCAGGGAACCAGCAGAGACTTCTTGCTCTGTTTGGCTTCCAATTTTCTCAAAATTCATAGGAACTTGGCTTCTCTTCTTGTTAAAATAGGACAACAATTCCCAGAGGCAGTGGGGCACATGGAGTTGTCTCCCTTACGAATTGGGAAGAAGTGGCTGCAGATCACTTCTGTGAAGTTCCCATTGTCATAGGTCTGATCTCCAGGAAGAATCACCTCTAAAGAGAAAAGGGTGACTGCCCTGTGACACGGAGTGCATCTGTCAGTGCTGTTTCACTTTAAGCAGTCAGTAATTGATCTCAAAGGTCTTGTTTGTGCTTGATGATGCCTCAGAAATCCTGAGTCACTCTTTACCCGAATTCACCCTGGTACATCTGTTTACTCTATGGTTGTATGATGGTTGGGAAAGTCCTCAAGTATAAAGACTGTTAAAATTATCTTCTTCCTTAAAAACGTAGTCCTACTGCTTTTATGATAAGAAATAGATGTCACATTTCTTGGTAAAACACAGCTGTGTGTGAGTCCCAGCATTTCTCAGGTGTTGAGACACAGCTCAGTTCTGCTGTCTGCTTGTGCTCAGAATCTCTTGGCTGTTAAACTGCGGGAGGGCCAACCCAGATTTATACCTCCAAGATGTTAAGTACCCATTCCATTTATGTCAAACGGAAACATCTTGGACTACCCTCTCAGTCCCTGCCCTTGACACAGTTATAGGTCTGTATCAATGGGGAAGGACCAAATGAACATTTTTTTCCCCCCATTTTTGACTTTGAAGGGTTTTTGGGGCCATGTCCAGCTTGGCTCTGCCCTACATTTACTGCTGTCTCTGTGCCTGCATGTCTGTGTCACTTGGATCCCTCTGTCTTTGCTAAGGGTTATGATTATATACACAGTTAGTTGCTGGGGTCATCTGAAGTGCATTTGCATTCATTTTGCAGTAACTTGGTCATGAATTTAAGCTCTGAAGGGCACTAAGCAATTGTGTTTATCAGTAGGAGCTTTGCTTGCTACTGGATCCTTTTCTATGTTATCTTCAACCTCAGTCATTGCTGGCATCCTGGGAGCTTAACATCAGACAATTGTTTGAGTATTCATTAGGCTCTAAGTACTTAAACAGTGAAACTTCTACAAAAGCACCTCTGAAAGCTGAAGAAGAAAAATATAACTGCCTCTAACAAAACTTTCCTGCTGGTAGCCATAAATCAGTAGGTTTTTAGTGGCTTTTGATGAGCATCTTAATGGGGACTATCAATCTGACTACTCCTAAAGGTTCAACCATTGTTACATTACTCAAGTGATCACAGATCCACTGATGACAGAGATAAACCCATATTCTGTTAAATCTTTCTTAAGTTATCTGAAACTGTGACTTGACAACTGCAGTGCCTCTAACTGCCAGAAGTTACTAGTGTGCATCTTTCCAGGATGCACAGTGACTGTGCTGATGCCATTTTGTCTTTTGTGGCAGCTCAGTTATTTGTCTTCCCATGTCTCCTACCTTCATTTTCTACCTGTATGCAATAGCATTCACTCCTGCCACATGTGGCCCAGGACGCCTGGGCTTAAAATTCAGATAAAGGAGAGAAACTAGAAAAGCAGTGTATGAGCCAAAGTCATTAGGAATTTGGGATGGTAGAAAATTTGGGCAGCTGCTACTGCTTCCCAGTCATTATAATTCACTTTCCTCTCTCTAGCAATAGGTGCAGTAGAGCTACTTGAGGGTCTCACCCTTTTTATTTTGCTCCTGTTTCAAAGCTAACTGAAAAGCAAAAAGGTCCTCATGAACGTGCTGTGGCTTAGGAATGTGAGAAAGCATAAACTGCTAGTTTTAGACACTTATCTTCAAGCAGCTCTCCTGAAGGCTGTTTGAGCTGTAAAGCCCATCCATCATTTTGGCTACTGATGCCAGTGCCTGTGCCAGAGAAAGATCAGTCAAGCTGGATTATCAAAGTCAAAGCCAGAGTCAGCTCTTGTGGGAAGTGGTTGAGAAAGTCTAATGTCTCAATTCCTCATTGCATAGGGAATAAAAAGGGGATTGTGTGCGAGGGGTGGGTATACCCTGTTTCTCATTATCTAAATGCGTGGTCTTGAAAGAGAGGGTGGAGCCCCTGTGCAAAAGATAAATCATATTAATAGTTTGTTTCCCTGCTTTTGCCTTCCAGTGCTCTCTTCTGGCAGCTGGAGTCCCAGGGCTTTGCATGTGACCTCCTACACGGCTTATAGTAGTAAGAGTGGGTTGGTTTTTGGTTTTTTTTTTAAAAGAAAAAGCCAGACATAGGGAAATGCAAAATCCAGACCTGGCAAATGGAGTGGAAGCTTTTTCCTCGTAAGAAAGTGACCACTGTGGCTTCAGAGGTGCAAAGCAAAGGCAGTCCCAGATCTCTGTCCCTGTTCGGCAGCGCTGGCTGCGCTCCGGGTGCTGGCTGCGAGAGCCGTCACAGCGGAGCTGTCACCGGCACTGACAGGCCGGCTGTGCCACGGGGAATGGATGTGACTGGTGCCATCTGTCTGTGCTGGCAGTGGGGATCCCCTCCGGGCACTGAGTGGCCATGGCAGCTTAGCACGGGGTGCAGCCTGGGAGCCGCAGCTCTGGTAGGTGGGAGGAGAAACGCCTGGAAGTGTCTTAGGGGCACACATGTGAGCTAGAGGCAGCGATTTGCTCTGGTCCACGAGCTGCGCTGGAGTGTGATTCACTCACCAGCCCCATCTCTTGTCTCAGTTCAGAGCATAAAGCAACACTGAAGCCTTTCTTTTGTTTTTTTTTATTTGTTTGTTTACTGGTTGGTTTTGTTGGTTTTCTTTTCATTGGAAGCTGGGGCTTTTTTATAGATATGGGTGTTCCAAACCCAGCTATTTCTGTCAAGACGTTCCAGGACTTTTGGAGGGAGTGTGTGTGAGAACAGGTTTTTGCAACCAAAACACAGCTTTTCCACATCTCTACTGCCCCATGTAGGATTTCTTGCGGGGGGATGTATGTGTGACTCACTTAGATTTTAGGAAAGAAAACTTACCTGAGAACCAAAACCTCCTTCAGGAAAGTACTGTGACAAACTTTTTCCAGTTCCATGAAATGTTTCTCAGAAGGCAGGAAACAATTTCCTGCCTCCCTCGTTGTGGTTAAACAAGGCTGAGCAGCGGATGGGCAAGATGAAGCTCGATGGGGGTGAAGGGCCCTGCATGCCCCGGGGCTGGCGGGCACAGGCTCTAAGCTGGCAAAACCAGCAAGCTCCCACCCACGCCTGCAGAGAACCAGGAACTGCAGCATTGGGAATGTGTCCCAGCAACAGCTCAGGAAGTGCTGAACGGGAAGATATAGGTCTTTGCTAAAGGCCAGGTACCTAAATCTGTCTTCAGGGGGAACTTTGTGTAGAAATTCACTGAAAACCAAGAATGTAGCATCCTTTTTGGACCTGCAGGAGACAGGTCAACACTATCTATGTCAGTTGAGCAGGGAGGTGGATTTCAGTAAAAGAATGGAGCTCAGAATACACAGCTTTAGCTTGCCCTGTACAGTCTGGTAGTGCCAAGATACCCTCTAAAAAGTTGTTGAAGCCTCTCTGGTAGCAGACTTTTAGGGGCACTGACATGAGGCATAGCTGCAGTGCAGGTAACGTGCTCACTGCTTCCTGCACAAATTCATCCCTGGCTACTTTGTCCCTCATCAGATTTGATTTAAGTCTCTCAAACTACATTAAAAATGAAAAGAATGGTGCTATTAATTTCCACAGCTGCTGACTGCAATCATCTTGTTGCATTAGGCAGTTCAGTGGTTGGGTCAAGCTGCGGTGTCATTATAATGACAGAGCGAGATGTGCTGTGCAGGGAAAAGCGAGCTGGGCTCTGCTCCGTGGTGACTCCCCCACTCCAGTGAGTCTTGCAGGAATGGTTTGACTTGCCTTCCCCATGGAAGGGACATCATGTCACAGTGAGTGACTTCTGTAATAGCTACTGGTGTTGGCTGTCTTGGCAGAGTGGCCAAAGACTGAAGGCACCATGGGGAATGATCTCAGGGCTTGCTCTAGAAGAGACCTCATTAGTTAAGGGTCAGGGCACATGGAGAGGCAGCAGTAAAGGGGGACTTGGGGATTATTTGTGGACAGACAGCTGACATCGACTTGCAGGGCTGCTTATGGCACTGTAATTTAAAATCTGGTGGTTTTTTAATGCTTAAAAAAAACACCAAAAACAAAACAAAAAAAACCAAACCAAAACAAAAAAAAACACCAAAACCTGAAAGAAAGCTGCAGGAAGAGGGTCTGACATAAAAGGTTGAAAGAAATCAAATGAGCAGTTTCCAGGTGTTACATGTCTGGATATTGCTCTGGGTGGAACATGGCTTGTTTTCCAAGATTAGCTCTCACGTTATGCCCCTGTAGTGGAGCACCTGTACTGGTTCACCTTAACCTAGTATATTGTCCTGGACTGGAACTAGTTCTACATGCTCAGGGAGAGCATAAGAGAGAAACTGTTTGTAGTGTGATCCTTCCTCTGGCATAACCTCTGGCTGATGGTCCCATCTGCTGGCATCAGCATCCTGATGTTTCTTCGGTGTACTCTGTTACTGCAGTGGTTCGTTTTTGGGTTTGATCAGGGTTTTTTTCGGTTTTGTTTGGGTTTTTGTTTGTTTTGTTTTTTCCTTTTTGTGAGGAGACTGAACACTTGCATTTTAGTCAGCTTTCTGCCCTCTATGTCTCTACAGACCTTGGTCACCTCCTGTGCTATGTCTTTTCTGAGTTGAGGCATCCTCCCACACAGGCAAAGGAGCTGTGCAGTATGCAAAATCACTGGTCAGTCCATTCTTCTTCTCCATCCTATCCTTTCCAAGAGAGAGTGATGAGATGCTCCTCCCCAGAAATCTTGACTTATGTGCATGACAGGGCCATTTTTTCATGGTGGCTTTAAAAAAGGAAGGTTTTACCTTCCTTTTCTCTACCTTTTCAGTAATACTTTGAGATCCTGCCTTTGTGACCCATTCCTGAGCCTTGAGATTGAAATTTTAAAGCATTATCAGTAGCAACCCTGAGAAAAATGATAGATGACTCTGAGAGCAAGTGAGTGAAGCACTGGGTATGCCCAAAAAGTGGAGAACTGCATATGCAGAGAGACACTTTTGATTTTATACACTCAGAGCATGGCCAGTATCCCTTTGGGGCACAGTCTGCTTGGCTGACCTTAGAAGTGGCCTGACTGCAGCAACCAAGACAAGGAGAGCAAAGCATTTCCGAATTCTTGGTCATATTTGAGAACTCTCTGAATTACTGGCTGCCTTACGTCGATGCTACACCAGGAAGAAACGGGAAGCATTGTTTTAGGTGGTAGGTTGCAAGTGTCTCAGAACAACCTTGTAACCTTCTGGGTGTGGAGTCTGCCTTGTATCAGGCACTGGTGCTGGTAACAGCAATGTAATTTGGCCCTGGGGTTATTCCATGGGCATCCCCTGCTCCTTTTGTTGTTTTGAATTTCCCTAAAAGAGTTTTTTCTCCTATACTTAAAAATGCCCTTTGTTGCACTTTTATTTCTTTTTGTAGGTGATATTGTCTCCCTGAGAAAATGAATTTGATTATGAAATACCACATTCCCACTTCTCAGTTATCCCTCTCTGTGCCTGGAGACCTCTGTTCCCTTCTGTATATGTTTTGATATAAAGTTCTTGTACAACACATGTGTTACATAGGCATGTGCTATCTACAGATTATACAGCTTCTACTTAATTGAGGTGCTTATTTACCTGAATTTATACCTGTTTTTTAAAGATGCAATAAGTCCACTTCTTGAGGGTTTGACTTTATCTATTCAGACAAACCTTGCTGGTCAGGGCGCTCTATCCATTTTTATTCAATAACAGAGTTAAGCTGGTCACTCTGAACTGTCCTTCCCGGGAAGCAGCCTCTGACATGGCAAATAACACACAATGTGGGTGTCAGGTTCGGGTCTGTCATTTGGATTTACTTCTCTCTTCTCTAGGGAGGGGAGCTATTCTTTGTCAAAAAATAAAAATGCATTGATTTAGACATCTAGGCAATATCTCTAGAATTAAAACAATGGAAAACTTCAAGTGGACCTAAGAGAGATGGCAGTAATACCCCCCTGGGCTGTATGCAAGAGGATCTGTTGCATTGGGGGAAGAAGAGGAGGAAGAAGTGCTGAGGTATTTAGATGACTGTTCTGTTTTGCTTCGTCACAGAAGGAGGGATGATGTAAAGGGCAGGGTGGGGGGCAAAACAGCTTTTATGTTTGGGCATGGGCAGGGAGAAATAACATGCTGAAATATTGCAGCTGACACTGCAGAGACCCATTTGGCTTGGAATATAGGGCAATAAATGCAGTCAGGTGATTCAGGGGTGTTGTGCATAAGTCTGCCAGGTAGTTAGGGGAGAGCGGATAAGGAAATAATTATGGCTGATAAGGTGAGCTTGTAAGGAGGCCAGCACCTTCTGTGACCATGAAAGGGGTTAATGATTAACTGTTTTGGAAAAGCTAGAAGCACATTCTCCCCTTCCTTTGCAGTCACACCCAACTGCTCTCCTGCATCATTAACCTGAGCACAGCAGAGCTGAACACAGAGCGCTGAGCATGAACCAGCTTTAATTCAGGGCAACCTCCAGGATGTGAATGGGGAGGTTGGTTGGTTCCGAGAAGGGCATGGTTGGCAAGGTGCTGTCAGCCCAGGTGCCTGGATCTCCTGGACTTAACTCCTGGGGAAATCCATATAGCTCCTGGGGAAACTGGGGGAGATTGCTGTCCCCTGTATATCACAAATGAACCCCCACCCTGGCAATGGGCTCATGTGGGTGGATGACAGAAAGTTGTGTGGCTTGAAAATGGGTTTGGGGAAAAGATGTAAGAGGGAGGAGAAGGGAAACGTCCTGTACTTTGAGTAGATGCATCAGTGTGTGACTCAGGTGCTTCAGGACAGGTACACCGACACAGAGTGCAGCTTCCCAGGACCTCATCTGGATAGTGGTTTAGAACATCTCTTTTCCTCTATTTCCACATGCAGTGATGAAAATGGCAGATCCCAATAAAAGCGGTTCTTGCCACTGCAATGTTGAATTGACAGTCTGTAGCCATTCACCTCTCCTCTCACAGAAGGTTGTTCCCCCTCTCTGCTCATCCTGCTCAGCATTTACAGCACAGTACAACCCTAAAGTGTCACCTTGCTCGTGCTGTGTGCTCTGTGTGTTCCTAGGGCTGGCCAAGGGGAAGCAAGGGTGGGGACCACACACAGCAAGGTGGCCATGCCTCTGGTTTGGATCAGCCTTTGCACCAGAGAAGAGCACCATCCTCTGCAGGATGGCTCTTCCTTCTGCCCGCAGCTCTGCCTGGTACACTGAGGGCAGAGCTGTGCTTAGTGCTTGGCAGGCACCAAACTACAGTCTTGCGATTCACTCCATGTAGGGAACTGGCCCTGAATGTTAAGGCACTGGTGGTGTTAAACATATACAGTGGGAATGGTGCCAGAGCCATAATTTGGGTCTGAAATAGAGTTTCCTTTGCAACCTTTCTGTACAGCTGTTAGAGTGTTTGCTAATGATTTTACTTGATTGATGCTAGCTAATAAATTTTTATTAATTAGGTGAGGTTTAGTGGCCAGTGTCTTGGTTTCAGCTGGGATAGAGTTAATTTTCTTCCTAGCAGCTGGCAAAGTGCTGTGTTTTGGATTTAGAATGAGAATAATATTGATAACAAGAAAGATGGAGAGGTGATTTTTGCAAGAGCATATAGTGACAGGACCAGGGGGAATGGTTTCAAACTGGCAGAGGGCAGGGTTAGATTAGACATTGGGAAAACATTCTTCTTTGTGAGAATGGTGAGGCACTGGCATAGGTTGCCCAGGGAAGTTGTGGATGCACCATCACTGGAATTGTTCAAGGGTAGGTTGGATGGAGCTCTGAGCAACCTGGTCCACTGAATAGGGTCTCTGCCCATGACAGGGAGGTTGGTACTAAATGATATTTTGGGTTTCTTCCAACCCAAACTGTCCTGTGATTCTATGATAACCCACTGATCTTTCAGTTGTTGCTGAGCAGGGCTTGCCCAGTGTCAGGGACTTTTCAGCTCCCCACCCCACCAGTGAGGAGGTTTAGGGACACAAGAAGCTGGGAGGGGACACAGCCAGGACAGCTGACCCCACCTGGCCTGAGGGATATTCCAGACCATGTGGCACCATGCTCAGTGTATGAACTGAGGGAAAGCTGGCCCATGGCCACTGCTTGGGAACTGGCTGGGCACTGGTAAGTGGGTGGTGAGCAGTTGCTTTGTATATCTTTTTTTTTTTTTAATTATTATTATCCCTTCCATTTATGTGCTATTAAAATGTCTTTATTTCTACCCATGAATTTTACTTTTTTCTTAATTCTCTCGTCCATCCCCCTGTGGGGGGAGCGAGCAAGTGGCTATGTTGTGCTCAGCCACCTGCCAGTTTAAACCACGGCAGGCCCAGCTATAACCCTCTGCACAGTCCGCCTGCAACTACCACCAGTTCTCCTTGCTCACATTTGCTGCTGGCAAGGCAAGGTTCTGCCAACCCATGGACCCACCATGCCGAGCCCACAGGGCAGGTAAAGGTGTGTTGTCAGGCCTGGGGCAGTGGGAACAAATCCACAGACTGTTGTTGCTGTATGTGTAGGATAGTCTTGGCCAAGATCCAGACTCCATCATCATTTCTGAGAAAATGACATCACTAATGTATCGTTGTGATCGATAGGCCATGGCCCTGATTCAGCAAGACACTTAAGTGCAGGGCCAGTATCCATCACATAGTCTGGGACCTTGAGGGGTTGCTTTATTTTTTTAAGAACCTACTTTTGCATTTAAAATCTGATTTGTGCGAAACTCAGCCATGTCAGCCATGTCCTGGCCATGAGGTGCCATGTGCTCACAGTACAAATGGGGCCTCAAAGCTGGGAGATGCCACCACGGGGACAACAAAAAGCTGAGAAGAGCCCAGAAAAGGGAGTGTCTGTTACCAAATGGTGCATTTGGCCTCTTGTGGCCCTCCTTACCACACAGAAGGCTGATGGAGAGATCACAGATTTTAGAGTGGAAGGTGTGAACTTGGCTAAATTACATTTGGCTGTCCTTAGTGTTGGCTGAGCACTCAGTGTCCAGGAGACAAAGAGAGAGACATAACCTGCTTAAGTGGGGAAAAAAGTGATTGGGGAATTTCTTACAATGCATACTGGAGGGAAGCAAGAGCTTGGAGTTATTTTCCATGCACAGATTAAATGAATCCGTACAAGGATTTTTTTCCCCTTAACATTTTTATTTTTAAAACATTCTGTAGTTTTGAAAGTGTTCTTTTTGGTTTTGGTTTTTTGTTTGTTTGGGTTTTTGTTTGTTTGTTTGTTGTTGTTTTGTTTTGGGTTTTTGTTGTTTTTGTTTGGATTTTTATTTGTTTTTTTAAGGATGATTTAGGAACAGTTGTGAAGCAATTGTTCATTAGACTTATAGCTAGGTTTCATTTATTTTTAGTTCTGTTCAGCTTGGATAGCTTTTCATCAGTTTGGTGCTTATCCTCATGTTTCACTAATTGTTATTTATCCCACTCAATCATGTGTCCTAAAAACATTAATTTCCCCTCACAAATCTCCCATAATGACCTCTAGAAAACTGAAATGAAGGCAGAGAGTTTCAAACCACCTTGAGAACAGCTTCCAATGACCACCTTAGCCTGAGCCGCAGTGAGCAGCAGAAGTGGAATCCTATAACCTCTTGGGTGCTTTGGACAAATTACTTCTAAACAGTGAAGCCCAATTAAGTAAGTGTTTAAAGAGAACCTCACTTTAAAGCACACAGCCAATGTTGTCCCTATTTGATAGACCTATGCTGGGGGTTCAGTCATTACTATCATGTAGGGAATGGCTGGATCCACTCACCTCCTGGGAAGCTTTCCTGCAGATACGTAAGCAAGGAGGAGGAGGAGGAGTTGAGTTTCAGGTGTTGAGCTAGTGCCACCTGGAATTCTATGTTGACTTGTAGGGAAGTGGTGTGATTTATGCACCCATCAGAGTACTCAGCAATGGTTTGGGGTTTGTTTATGGTTTCTGGGACTTAAAAAATTTAAGCAGCTTCCTTTCTGCTCCCAGCTGTGACCATCCAATTGCTCTGCTTGCAAGAACTAGAAAAAACGTGAGACAGCAGGAGCTGGAGACAGAGCAGCTGTGGAACAGCTTTGACAGGGCTTGTCTTGAGCTGGACCACTTTATGGTCCCGATCTTATCCTGGACTGGACTTATATGGCAATTACTCCCTGGCCAGCCTTCCGCTAGTATGGCTCAAGGAAGAATGATCTGCTTGGCACCAAACCCTCCTTCCTTTCCCAAGAAACCCTTTTGTCCAGTGGCACTGAGTGCTGTAAGGGGCCTAACACAGAGCTTGTGGCCCCTTGGGTTTCACTGAGCCTGAGGGTCTCTCTTCAGCGTGTGTAGAACCAAATTGAAACCCAAAAAGCCATCCTGTCCCAGGGCTGGCTGTTCTTGCAGCACCCTGCTGCTTCCCGCCACAGCACCCTCAGAGCCGGCACAGCTGGAGCAATCTCAGTTCCTCTCTTGTGGGAAGGCTTTAAGGTGGTTTTGCAGACAGTGAGTATATCCCTGGGGGAACTACACATGGTCATTTTGCCCTTAGCTGGAGCTGGTGGCTGTGCTAAAACCAAGTGATTCAGAGTCAGGCTCTGAGAGAAACTTCCCTAATTCTGCATTCAGCTAGATCCAGGGGCAATGCTCTGCCTTGAGATTCAAGTTAGCACTTTTATCTCCATTGATTCTTATCTGGAAGAGGTGTGATGTATCCTGAGATAAAAGGTTTAGTTTAAACGCATACAAATCTGCTAATGTCCCAGTACCTTGCCTCCTGTATGCCATCACCCTGTGATTTCAGTGGCCTTGGGGCCAAGAACCTAATGATGATGGGCAAGGGGTTTTACACTAAAGTGTAAAATACACTTTAGTTGATGGTTGGATTTAGAAGTTGAAATTATTCCCCTGCTGTTTTGGTTTTTTCAGGCAGACATCCCTGCTGAAGCACCTGAGTGTTAGAGGAAAGTGACCCTCTGTGGGCTCTGGGGTGTTGGGTCAACAGGATGAAGTTTGGACAATATTGGAAGAAATAAATGTGAAGGGCCCAAAGCCTCGTGTCACAGTTGGAGATGGCTTGTATGGACCTTGCTGAGAGCTGTTTGATGCTGTGTGCTGGGGCACAGCTGTGTCATATCTGGCACCAGCTGTTGGGCAGCTGTAAACTCAAAAACCACTGTAGAGCTAGGAAGGCTTTTCCAGCCCTCTAAGAATTCCCACCTTCACACTGTAGAAGCACAAGCCAAGACCAGCCAGGAGAGGCTAAGTCTGTAGTAAAGAGGAAATGTTTTTTCCTTTGAGCTTGGTAGCCTTCACATTGCTGGAATTTGCCTTAAAAATGGGGGGAAAAGAGGTTTTCCCTGGATTAATATCTCCCTAGACTTGATTCAGCATGCCTACAGTTCAGAACAATCTGTTTGTTTTTATTTGGTGGAGAAGTTAGGAGAGCCTGGCATGGCTGGACATGAAGTCATGCATTCATGGTGTTTATGAATTCTTCTGTGAATGTATGGAAAACATGTATCATTGTTTCAAATTCCAGTCCTGGAAATAGTGCAAATAAATGACTGTGAGTCAGAAGAAGGTGAATCACTGTAAGGTAGCTCTACTGTCAATCATTTAAGAGCACACATATGATATGGGTGATGAATTGGCTAATTAGAGCAGACCTTTGAGCGTTGAAATCCGGGGTTTTCAAAGGGGCCTAGCAAAATTAGGTGCCTAAGTCCTTCTGCTATCAGTGGGAGATGGGTATGTACTTCCTTTAAATGCTCAGCTTAGCAGAATACCTAAAGAGTTTTATTTAGATGTTTAGAAGAGAGCAGTGTTTCCCCTGAGTGCTTGGGCAGCACGTTCCTAGCAAGCAGGAGGCACAGATTGCCTCTAGACAGAGACCCGCAGCCTGAGCCAGCCCCACTTCAGTCTCTGTTCCTGCTGGAGCCCAGCATGAGCCCATGCAGGAGCACCATGCCTGTAATGTCACCTAACCATGGCAGCTCTGTCCCATAATCCTGCCCAACACTGCCTGGAGGGGACATCTAACTGTGTGAGCAATGGCACTGTCCAGTGTAAAGTGTGAGAGGGGAGGCAGATAATCCCATGGGACAGGTCAGACTGGGTTAGATGGTTGGTTTGCCGATGTGCAAAGTGACTCTTGTTTATCCAGCAGTAAAGCTGCACGTTTCTCAAAGGGGAAGGGTTTGCCCAGACACCGACGCTTCCAGCAGAAGGTGCTGCTGTGTCCCCAGCTGCAGAACTGCTGGAAATCTTTGCAGCCTACTGATTTACTCCCAGTCTCCACTTCTATCCTACCATAGCAGAGTGCATGGATTGGTGCTGTGGATGTCAGCCAAGCAAGGGTTAAATGCAGTTGTGGAGCAGATGGCTCACCTTTGAAAGCATAGTGGGAGACATGTACCTCTGATCTTGTACAGGATCCTGTTTTCTTGCTGGCAGCACAGCCTGCTCCAATTAGAACACAAGGGCTGAAACAAGGCCTGGAGTCTGTCTATCCCCTGCTGCTGTGGTGGCACTGTCACTGCTTTTGCGGTAAGTAGGGCAATTCCAGTGCCAGTCACCTCTCTGAATGCAGCTTTGCAAAGACGTGCAAAGTCATTGATTCTTCTTTAGCCCCAGCGTGTTTTCCCTTTGTGAGATCATGGAGCTGGCAGGACAGCCCTGCCTGCAGAGGATTTGCTTCCACTTGGGCTCCAGCCAGGCAAGACAGGAATCCTAAGTGCTCACTGCTTGATGGCTTCTCTAGAGAAGCAAAGCTTGGTGCTTTCTTCTCCAGTTCACCCTCTCAGCACAGGGTGGCCCAGGGGAGTTGTTTGCTTTTTTTCACTGTCAAGTGGGTTTACCCAGGGCAGGCAAAGGAAGAACAGAAGCATCTTCATCACATGGGTGTGATGGTCATGTCTTGAAGGTCTGGCAAAGGCACAAGGCAGCACAGACACACAAACACCACAGACAGGAGCATTGCCCTGGATGCTGCACTGTCTGCCACCAAAGTGTCTTCATGTGGTGGGTCAGGAATCAAGGTGAGGGGGCTGAAGTGATGTAAGGCCACAGTGGAAGTGAGCAACAGGTTTGGGAACTCAGTCAAGTTCCCAAATGGCAAAGCTCTCCAGCATTGCAGGCTCTTCCCATGCTGCTTCTGTTCTCAGGAGTTTTCAGACTGCTAGTAGAATCTCTGCAGATAACAGCCCTTCATGAGACCCTCTGACAGACTTGTTAAGGCCAAGCCTTGAAGGCACGTACAAATCTAACCTCCTCTGGCGATGGACTGTCCATCAGGGAGTTGTAGTGTAGGAGAGCTGATTCCAAAGACTGCTGGAGGAGTGCCAGGAGCTTGTTGTTGAGGAGAGATCTCTGCCTGACCTGAAATTCCTGCTCAGGAATCTTTTGGTACCCTAGTGAGTAGACAGGACCCTACTGAGGTCCTGTGCTGTGTTACACAGATAGTCAGCCAATGCATCTTCCAGAACCAAGACTTCTAATTGCTGTCAAGAAATGAAGCCCAGGCTGCCCCAGCCTCCCTAGCTCTGCTTGATTTTCAGTTGAGATACCTATGTCCAGGTCTGCCATCAAATTCCTGCATGGCTTATGGATCCCAGCTTATTTGAAATCCCTGCTCACCACTCTGTAATAAAGAACAAGAGAGAGATTTGCTGTTAATTAGCTTTCATTG
>JAYRBT010000023.1:15082443-15101621 GCA_036023395.1 Myiotriccus ornatus
CAGCTTATTTGAAATCCCTGCTCACCACTCTGTAATAAAGAACAAGAGAGAGATTTGCTGTTAATTAGCTTTCATTGACCCACTTTTGACCCTCCAAATGCCGTTGTGGTGCACTAGGTCTCTGAGAAGGCATGTCATCCTCCTCTCTGGGGAGAGATTAATCTTCATTACTGTTTTGCATTAGCCTGGCTCCCTTCATTAGCTTCTCATTAATGTTCTGGCAGATTGCTGCTGTCAACTGAGGAAGGAACATTCGTATGGAACACTGTTGGGAAATACAGTGGTTTGTTATGATACAGGAATGGCCTAAGGCACTGCTGCCCAGCCACTGTGGCAAGGCCCTGGCCATTGCAGATGTTACTGGTAGCAGCAAATGATGGTCACGGACAGCATGGCATGTGGAGCAGCAGCAGGTCATGTTAAACCCTGTTTGGTTTGTTCCTCTGCTCACCTAGACTGGTGTCCCTCTTGATTGTCTCCTCTGCATCTTGCTTCAAGTCACCAGGGTTTCTGGGTCCTCCTTTGGTTAGGTTCCCACTGCCACCCATCACAGAACAGCCCCTGCTTATCTCCATGGAGGGCTGCGGCTGTAATATTGGGGACTAAATCAGATATGAGCCCAGGTTTCCTATTAATCAGGACACAGCCCTATGGTTTTTTACCTGGAATGAGAAGGGAGGAATGCAGTGAGAGTTCCCTCACAGAAATTTGACCAAAGTAAGGATCAAGTGGAGACCCTCCAGCCTTAAACATAAATTCCAACTGATATTTGCCAAGAGAAATGTCAGCACCAAGAATTCACATTGTTTTGCTGCTCTGTGGCCTCCCTGTGGCATCTAAACTGGGAGAGGGGCTTTAGTTAGTTCTTTACCACACTCACATGGGGTTGCAGAGGTGTGCTTGGCTGTTGTCTGTGTCATGGTCCTGGTATGAGGACAACACAACTAACAAGGAAAAATGTGATGGTGTTTGTTGTGAGTCCCATGCGCGGGTCACCCCTGAAGGAGTGACCCTCCCAGCCTGTTCTGTGAGGGAGAAAATGAATCATTTCTAGTGGCTTGCCAGGATTGGTGAATGAGTCAATGGACAAGTCAAGAGCCCATCTCTCCAGGCTCCCAGGGCTGGCTGGTTTACTCAGCTCTGGACTTTGGAGAGCAGAAAACATTGCTGGTGTCACCTGGAAGTGCTGTGACTGACGTAGAAGGGCAGCTTGCTGTTCTCTCACAGCTACTTCAAAATCCCACGAATCATTATGTAGAAGTGATTAATTTCTGTACAAATGCTGCAAGTGAGATAAGTATCAGGGTTATAGCAGTCTGTTGCAACATTACGTTGAGTTTCATTGAAAACCTAAGGTCCTGGATCAAGGGGTTGTCTCTTTTCAACACCACACCTGGTTGCTGAAAGAAGCTGCTGAATGGAGTCCTTGAAGGTTGCAAAATTCAAAGGGAAATAGCAAAAAACCCCCATGTATTTAAAAAAAAATAAATCCACCATTGCTTTTAGATTTCCTGCATTCTTCTTAAATTGTGGGGCCCAGAACTGCACACAATAAGACATCTAACTCACCCAATGGCCTTGGGATTTGGTGGCCCTGTCCCTTAGTTTAGACCAGAAAAGAGCAACCCCCTGCTTTTCTTGGGGTCAGGCAGAGGCGTGAGAGGGAGCTGAGGACCTGTGTGGGTGGGAAGTGTGAGTGGGCACATCTGTGTTACCCAGGGCTGTGGCACTGGGCATGGACAAATGCCTGGGACTGGGACCTTTTATTCTGGGCAGCAAAGGCAGCCTGGTCAGCACCCCAGGCTAGGGCCTTTTCCATTCAGGGACTAGAATGAAGTTAAGCTGTAGGATGCCCATGGATCTTGTTAATGGGCTGGGTAAGATGAGAGTCCTCAAAATACAGGCAATCTCTTCCCAAAGTGCTTGTTATCTTGAAGAGTGTGGCATTTCAACACCAGTCAGACTGGGATGATGTGAGGAAGCTGGGAAGGAATCGGATGTGATGCTTTAAATGTATCTCAGTGTCACTGGTGATAATTTGTTTCTTGTGGAACAAGAGCCTGGAAAGCCAGGAAGAAGAAATGTGAGAGAAATGTAGGAACTGTTGGGCCAGCTGGGCTGAGGAAGCTCAAAAATACAAGTGCCTTTGTAAACATGGGACATGTTGCCTGTGAGTGGGACCTGGATGAAATCCTATCAGTTTAAAGCTATTTCCTCCTTTCTCCACCTACCCGGAGTGCCCTGGGGCCTTGCACTTGCTGTGTAGGGTAGTTGTTGGTGAAGGTACTTGGGATTTTCAGGGTGTGCAAACACAATCTTCAGATCTGTTGCTTGGATTCGAAGTTTCGATGTTTGGACACATCAGGTATTTGGTATGTTCCTAATCTCCAAGTGGATGAGGGTAGTTCTGATGATCAGGTTGGAGAGGCAAATACTCACCACTACATATTTCAACCTTACTTTGAACAAAGGGCTAAAAAATGTGATCTATTGTCTCAGCAAACATTCCTGCTAGGGAACATATTTGCTAAATTGTTGGCAAAATCAAGATCTGAAGGGATGTGAACTCACTGCAGGGTAATTTTGTTTACACATTTCAAATACACGATTGCAAATAATTTTGCTTTCTGCTCCCTGTGCCCCAGTGTGCACTAGCCAGGGGAAAGAGTTTCCTGCCAGACTCAAACAAAACTCTAACCTCTGTCTTAGTGTGAGCTGAAGAATTGGGCTCATTCAAACTGGGGTTGGGAAGACTGGGCCTTTTGCCCATGGAAAATGGGGCTTTTGCAGCAGTGGCATGATGGTTCAGGACTCTTAATGGTAGTTTGAAGTACTGCTGCAGCTCCCAGTGCAAGTTCTGGGACAGCTGCAGTTTCCTTGGTGCTGCACTGGTTCAGCCCTTCCCTGGGGATGGAGGCTGTGTTGGACAGATCTCCAGCAGGTCTCCAGCCGTGTGATTCCATGGTGATATCACATAGAGAGAGAGACAGACAGGCAGTGGAAGGTAAGACAGACAAGCCACAATTTCCAAGAAATAACTGTGGTCATCTTGCCATATGCAAACAGTTTTTGGAGGGCAAAACAACAACTTTTTATTTTTTTTTTCATAAAACAACGTAGTGAAAACTATCCCAAATGTACTTTTCCTGCTCAAGCCTACTGCAGTGGAAAACTTGTGATCACACCTACCTATTAATTACCTGTGTTAATTACTGTAGCATCCTAAGCCGTTGATCATTAGACATGGCCAGTTTTGGTCACTGCAAGTATTTCCCATTAAAAGGGAACCTTCACCCTAATTAAGTAACAGTTGCAACATTTAAAGAAAAAAAAAATCCCTCAATGAGATGAAATGCACAGCTGGAAGGGATAGAAATAGCACTGGCAGAGGAGGGGCTGGAATAAGGACTTGTGAGGTGGGGGGTGTTGAGATCCAGGATGTGGTTGTGGAAAGAGGAGAACTGCTACATCTCCCATCTGCAGCAGCTAAAAATGAGGTAAAGGTAGAGTATGTCAGAAATGTCTAGACAAGGTGGAAAGCTTATTACAAGTATTGGGGAGGGGGTGAAAAAAAAAAAGAAAGGGAGAAGAAAAGAGAAACAAAGAAGCCAGTAGATTGCATGATTATACGCTGCCTAAGGGAGACAGGTTGAGATTTATATAATTCTCCAGGGAAACTCTGCATGAAGCAATTACATGTTCAATTGGGTGCACTATGTTAGTGGTTTTTAAATTGAAAAAAAAAAAAGGAGGTTGAATGCTCAAAAAAGTGTGGAGGAGGGTAGTGAAGTGCTGAGCTGAAAATCTTTTTTTAAATCTTTATATGTGCTGCATAGTGGGGGAGAAAGAGACAGCAGAGGAAAGGATGCATTTGACACACGTCAGAGATATCAACAGCTCCAGTGACAATTTCAAGGAAATTAAATGGAAACTAAAGGGAAGCATTTTAGAGCAGAAGTCCCAAAAGCACTTAAAAATGTGGAACATCAGAAAAGCTCAGTGTCTGCCAGCAATGGGGGATCAGCTCCTCCCATGACCCACATGAGACGCTCAGTGGGCCAGGCCTGTGTCAGCCCCGGGACACCAGGACTCAATTTGATGCACATCAAAAGCTGGGCCAGAGCGCCAGAGAACCTCCAGGGCAGACAGGTCCTTCCAGAAGGCAAAAGCTCTGAATTCCCAGTGTCTTAGAGTGAAAAGGGGAAGAATTGGGACACCCTGACTTCTTAATTTCAGTTTCTGATGTCTTGCAAGGCCATGTAATACAGTGTTGGGTGTGCCAAGTGGTCTTCCATTAAAATTCAGCTATCACTGAGCTATCATCCCTTAACCATAGCACCATGGAGCTTCTCTTTTTTCTCATGGGTATTTTCACCCTTCTCAGTTCTGCCACACCAGTGACACAAGCAGGCTTAATATCACCTCACTGTTACTTTCTTTGGAACCCCACTGTGTATGTGGTCCAGGAAATCAGGCAGCCTGTGCAGCATGACCCAGGGAGGGCCCACAGAGATGCACACCAGCATCTAAGCAGGAGAACAATGAGTGTATTCTGTAAGGAAGCGAGAGGGAAAGACACTAGAATGTTTTCATTTCCTCAGAAACACATCCCCCCAAAAAAAAACCACCACACAAGAGGGTGAGTCATCCATAGAGGATATTGACCTCTCTGAGTTGCAGCTGCTAGTCTTTAATTATATATAATTTTAATTTACCAATAAAATAAAAGAAAGAAGTCATGACTGGAAAGGATGCATACCATTGGCTCTCTGTAGGATTCTCCTTTTCCCTACATGAATCCATGAGATTGGCTGTTGGATCTGGAGTCTTTATACTAAGAGTTGGTGATGACCCAGGTGAAGTTTGTGCAAACACATCCGCAGGCTTCAGGTAGAGGGGCTGCAGCTGGGAAGCAGCTGTGCAGCGGAAGGGCTTGGGGGGGCTGTCAGACACCAACCTGTCCATGAGCCAGCCACGTGCCCTCATGGCAAAGACAACAACTGGCATCCTGGGCTGCATTAGGCAGAGTATTGCCAGCATGGAAGAGGTGATCCTTCCCCTCCACTTAGCACTGATGCTGGACTCACAGTGGAAAAGAGATCTGAACATACTGGAATGATTTAAAGATAAGGCCAAGGGTAAGAGTTGGAATATTTAGTGTGTGAGGAGAGTCTGAGAGAGCTGGGGTTGTTTGGTCTGGCAAGGGAAGGTTCAGAGGGAGATCCTGTCAATGGACATAGACTGAAATGCAGGAAATTGCATTTAAACATGAGAAAAACTTCATTGTGACGGTGGTCAGATACGGGAACAGGTTGGGCAGAGAAGTAGTAGAATCTCTGCCCTTGGAGATACAACCCGACTGGATGTGATCCTGAGCAACCTGCCCCCTGTAACCCTGCTCTGAGCAGGAGGGTTGGGCTGATCTACAGAGTACCCTTCCGACCTCAGCAATTCTGGCATCTTGTTCCCAGTTGTTACCACTAACTGCATTGTCCAGCTGTCCATCAGTCGAGATGATCTAGTAAAGAACTGAGTGATTCTGTGTTTAGCATAAAGCTTTCACTGGGCTGGTGTGGGTTAGCTGAGTTGGACCACCATTCTGTCAACTGGATAAATACTCCTCTTCCATTTGTGCCAAGGTCCTCCCTTTGGCACACGCTGAGCTGTAGAAAGTCAAGTGCTGTAGTGTAGAACAAACCCAGGGAGAGTTTGTGATCTCTAAGTCTAGGAGCAGTTTTTGTTAGATGAATAACAAATGGAAGAGCAAGGCTGTAGCAAGATCTTTTCCATATGTCAGGTTAGAACCCCTTGAGGTGTCAGAAATCTCCTAGTCTCAGGCTTGGCAATTTTTCAGCCTTTATGCCATATATAAGTATATGCAAGTACAAGTTGTTGGTTGCAGGCACAGCAAGGGATGTTGGCAAAAGAATCCCAGTAGTGTGAATACCAACTTAAACTATTTCACTGAAGAAGGAAGCAGTGTGGGAAGAAAAGGAAGGCCAATATTGTGAATATTTGATCATATTTTGTACTATTTGTCTAATAGAAATTCTGCTTGTTTCTCCAATGGCCAGTCCAACCTGGAGGCTGGGACTTCAAGGTCTTACTCCATTAGAGATGATGGGAGAATGGGACTGAATTTTCATTCCTGGCACCTTCTCCAGGGCACTGAGGGAAGTAGTTTCAAGATATGACTAGTCTGGGGGCCTCAGGATGGAGAGGGTAAGGGAGTCATAAAGGTCAGACTGTAAAATGAAAACAAGTCTGAGGGGACTGCTTAAGGTACAGGCAAGTCAAGGGCTCTGTAAATCTGAATAGCTCAAGTGGCCTACTCTGAGCTGGTTGGGTCTAAACTGGTACCTTAGGTAATGGTCAAGAATGGAAACAACACAGCTCCTGCCTTGAAAGGTCTTGAAAAGCCAAGGAAATCATGACACTCTCAGGTAGTAAAAAATAAGCTTGCAGGTCCCTCTTTGTCTTCCTTACCTCTCTCTGTGGATAGGAAGATGTGTGTTTCTGAATGTAATTTGAAGTCGAAATGCAATGTCCCTATTCTCCTGCACCCTTCAACTTACTGAATTAAGATAAAACACAAACCACTTTACTCTCGGTAGTGTTTGAGAGCCAAGGACTACCTTATGGCTAAGACAGGTTTGACCACCAGCCTCTTTTTCAGTCCCAGCTCTGCCAGCAGCAGCCTGTGACACTGGCAAATACCATTTCCCTAGTCTGGGAACCCACTTCTGCATGAATTTCCCTGGGCTATACTCCTGTGTCATCGAAGGTAATCCTGTACTTTGAATATGATATTGGATGAGGCTCTGCTCTTTCTCTTTATTGATGTACAGAGTGAACCAGAATGGCAGCCTCTCCCCCTGTCTGGGTTTTGTTTGTAGGTTTAGACTTTTAATTTCCATCTGAAGGTACAAACATTTCCAGGGGCTGCAGCACAAGCAGATGTTGGTACCCTCACAGCCGTGCCAGGGCGTAAAAAGGTTGCCAGTATGACCTTGCTGTCTCACCTACTGCTGTTGTCTCTGATAGCTCTAATAAAGCTGTCAGAGAATACAAGAGCAAGGGGAAAAGACATTATTCAGTCTAGAAAGAAAATTGTAGTTCTCAGAAATGATGGGGAAAGGAGTGCTCTGCTCTGCTGTTCAGTGGGGTGTCAGGCAGGACCTGGACGTTAATGAACACAAAGAGGACTCGAATGTGGCAACTGTTAATTGCAGACAACTGTGGGAGTGATGATGCCAAGATTGTCACTGTAGTGCCAAAAAAGATCCAACTGGAGTGCTCAAAATTCAGTCATGTAGGATTGTATTTAGAACCTGTTCTCACCTCTCCCGGTGGCTCTACGCAAATCCTGCTGGATTATCATCACTCTTCAAAACCAAGCGCGTATCTCAAGTTCCTAAATCCGGGTAGAATTTTAGAATTCTTTCCTATCTAAACAGGGGTTGTCTCTGGATGATCCTTTTGAGTGCTGGTATCTCATCTTACCCATGAGGGTGTTGGAGGTCCTCTGCAGTGTGCCCAGACTTCTCCCCAGAGCCGAATGGCCTTGCAGATCACAGCATCCCTGTCTGGCAAGGGAGGTGTGGGGACCTGGTGGCAAAGAGACCCAGTTTCTTCTGCCACCCAGGATGGCTGGGGAAAGCTCTGCCTTGTCTGTCTTGTGCTTTGAAATACCTGTTCAGGGCACCACTGATTCTGGAAACAGCTGTTCCCTTGGAAGAAAGTAAATCAGTACATAAAAATCTCTCCCTTCAAGCTGATACAGAATGTACCATGTTTTTATATTGCTGTTGGCCTCGGTGTTTTATGTATAGTTCCTGTGTAATATTTGGGTGAGGTAGAATTGCAACAATTGTCCCTTCACTCAAAATGTTGCCCTGCTTCTGAGGAGCTGATGCTGGGCAGTAGAAGAGAGCAAATAGACTAGGGGAAATCTGGCACAGTGATTTCATTGGCCTCCCATTCAGTTGATCCTCTGGGGACTTGAAGGGAAATGTAAAGTGGTGCCAAGACTTAATGTCAGAGCATAGCTCCAGGGATGAGTCCAGCCCCTACCTCAGTCATCGTATGGCTTCCCTAGTCTGCCC
This sequence comes from Myiotriccus ornatus, assembly GCA_036023395.1. NCBI lineage: Eukaryota > Metazoa > Chordata > Aves > Passeriformes > Tyrannidae > Myiotriccus > Myiotriccus ornatus. Next base: position 15,090,549 of record JAYRBT010000023.1, read on the forward strand.
TCTGGTAAACCTGCACAGGAGCCCAAGTACTTTAAACACTGTCCAAGAAAAGGCAATACTGCAGAGGTGTGTCTGTGAGGGTGGATGGAAAGGTGCTCAGAACATGCCAGACTCCTCCCAGAGTAACCACAGGCCATCACAAGAGCTCTTGTTCTGGCTCAAGGAGTGAGTTGTTACTGGAGGAGGAGATCACTAAGTGTTTGCAAGGGTTAGAAGTGGAATGGAAGTCAGGGCTGGACCCAGCCTGCCCTCTGCCTAAAGTGCTGGGCCTGAGATAAGTGGATGTCAAACCTCTCTCCCAACTGCTGCATCAAGAACAAAATGTCAGGGCTTTTCCCCCGTTAGTTTAGCCAGACTGACCCTTGATTTTTGATCAGGGTCACGTTACATGGGCAATCAAAGGATGCTGCAAGTGTCTGGAGCCACAGCCTGCAAACCTGCCCCTGCCAGCGTGTCTTCATCCTGCTCTGAGGCAGCAAAGGTCTCCCCAGAACCTCCTGGGGGCTGCTTACGGAACAGGAGGATTACATAAGGGCTCAGTCCTGGCTTAGTACCCTTTGGGTGCTAATGGTACCTCTTAAAAGAGGGTTAGGAGACACATTTTCTCTTTTGTAGAGAATTTGGAGAGTTCTGGGTTTTTTTGTTGGTTTTTTTCTTTTTGCAAAACAAAACCCCAAGGTTGAATTTGTGGTGAAGAGCACTGCAAAAATCATAGAGGCCATCAAAACACAGTCCTTATTTGAATTGCATTTTTTCCTAGAAAACTGTCAGAAGCTAACAACTTAAATGTACCTTTAGAGTACAAAAATGCAGGCATTGTACAAGGGTACTCAACAGGTTTCTAGTTTTCCAACTGAAAATGTAAAAATCTTCTTTATACAAGATGTGAGCTTCTGGTGACTGCTGTTGTCCTGCCCAGACAGCTGGGTTTGGTCAGTCTCTGACGAAAGTAACGTTGCCATGGGCAGCCTCTGCCTCAGCACCACTTGGGCCACTGCCTTCATCTTGCAAAGCCTTGCCCCAGCTTCAGCTCCCTGGGCTTATTCCACACCCTGCTGCTGGGATGGGGGCTGATGTTGAGTGTTCCTTAAGGCAAAGGGGTCCAGGGATGTGTAGTTTGAATTAACTGAGAGACACAGGAGGCTGAGTATAATCAGCAAGGCAAGGGGAAATTTGGCAAGGTGCTGGGAAGGCTTCAGGGAGATCGGGAACAGCCAGGACACCCCTGACAGAGTGAAGTACCTCCCAGAAGGGAATGGTGAGTTACTCTCAGCACCTGAGCTGAATTAAGCTTTGATTTAGGACAAGGGTTGGGAGTAAATTGAAGAGTAAAGCATAAAGCAGTGGCTGGGAGAGGAGGAGGTTTTTTGTGTTTAGCAGGGGGCTGATTCTGCTCTCCCTTCATCCTGGGAGACCCTGGGGCCAGGAGAGTCACAGTAAGTGTGGGGTTGCTGTGCTCACCATCCCGGTTGTGCTGGCCTGGTGTATGGAGAGCAGTTTATCTGAAAAGCAGTGGCTCCCCTAGGAGGAGGAAGGCAGTTGAAATTGCTCAGTAGGGATGGGGCAAGGGAGGCCTGGAACCAAGCAGCAGCTCTGCTGTGCTGTCAGAAAAGCAAGGCTCTGTCTATGTGGCATGTAATTAGCTCTACAAGGCAGATGCAAAATCAGTTGAGTCTTGGCCACTTTGCTTTGGGGACAGCCCGTAAGGAAGTAAGACTTTGCTGTCCTGGTTGGCTCTCATATTGGAGGGCAGTTTTGCCTGTGTTCTGCGAAAGAAAGGAGTTAAACTCGAGCAAAAGCTTGGGGATGAAATGTCCCAAGACCCAGAGCACACATACTGGTACCAGCACTGGTGGAGCACCTGTAGTCTGCAAAGGTGCTCTCTCTCCCCCACTGCTGCTGAGTCTGTTCCTGAGTGGAATGGGCTGTGCCCAGAAGCACAGCTGTGGCCTTTGGACAGGAGGAGGAAATCATGTTTGTGACTAGCTGATGGCATTAGTGATCTGGAAGGGGATGAAGGAGGAGGTGGAAGTTGATGGAGTTGTTCTGTGCTCATCACTGCAAGTTTGTGGGCTCATAAGGAAACATGAAGTACTGTATGGAGCTGAATTGCCATAAGCCAGGGGAACGATGCCTTGGCTGTAACTTTGGTCTGGGTACAGAGCTGTGGCTGGGGGAGAGCTGCTTCCTCACTCATACTCAGCTACTGAAAGGGGTGTGCAAGTGACTTTGGACTGGCAAAAGTCCCTGAGCCTCCCTGATTTCTCTACCGCATGCTCAGGGCAAGAGAACAGTTGCTGGGAAGCAGAAGATCTGGTACTGAGTGGGTTCTTTTGTCTGCTTCAGATGCTCTGTCTTCAGTGCTGGCACTGAAGGCTCAAAGTGGTCCTCAACTTCCCACACACAGGAGGAGCACTGCTGTTAATGAGGGCTCTTGAGTGCAGGGGCTCTGAATCGCAGCTGACTTTCCTCTTAGGAGAGCTTAGGAGCTGCAGGGGATGATGCTGAGTGTGAGGAACAAGCCTTTAACTCACTGATATGCATTTGGGCTCCAACAGTGTCTCGATGTGACATGTTTTATTGCTTTAGTGGCCTGTGGCTGCTCAGTAGAGCAGAAGGCTGCTGGGATGTTTTGTTCTGGTGCGTTACCCTGAGTCCCAGAAGGACCTTAACCAGGCTGGGCATCCCCCAGCAGAGGAGGTGCCTTGGGCTGGGAGCTGCTGGAGAGCAGGACAGAGAGCTGTGTGCTGGCAGGTGTGGGCATCAGTAGCCAGCTTCCTGTGGCCATCTCCTGAAGGCTCAGAAAAAGGGGCAGGAAGGATGGTCTAGTGTTTGATGTGAGCAAACACGTGAAAATTTCCAGAACGGTTTCTTGCCTTTCCTATTCAGGCTCATTTGCTGGGCTAACACATTCTGTAGGGTCAGAGGGATGTTGAAACTTCAAAAAAGTGTAGTGCTTGTGGGCTGAGTTGGAGGAGTGTGTATATGCACAGGCAAAATCAATCCCTGTGTATATGGCTACAGGACCTGAATCAGAGCATTCATCCTGTAATTTGTATTTCTGCACATAAGCAGATATTACTATATTTGGTGTGAGGAAAAGAACTCCAGTGTGAACACAAGAGAATCCCATATGGCTGATCTGAAGAGAAAATGTGGAATATTAAGTTGTCTTTAGTGTCTCTAGTGCTGTATTTGTACTGTCATTTGAGGTAAGGAGAAGACAATAAAAAAGGCACAAAAAAAAAAGGAAAAGACACTAGAATGGAACTTTTAAGAGTATGGGCCAAGATGGAGGTATTGAGACCATGACAAAACTGAGCTGCCAGCTGAAGAGACAGATGACTTCGACCTGTTTCTCTTCTCCCAGCCTTTCTGAAACACTGGAGACCCTCATAGCTGTAAATACTCACCCCTCACAGTTGCCCTTGCATGTCACTGGAAGATAAAAAAAAAAGCTTTTTAGTGGGTTGATCCGCTTGGTGCTGGTTTCTCATGGAGAATGAAGGAATTCTTTCTAAACCTCAAAATGTCAGTCTTCATGGCTGGCCAAGAATCTGGAGCTAAGTGATAAATGGGGCGTATTTCTGTCTTGTACTGTTTTGTTTTGGGTTTTTGTTTTTGGTTTTGGTTTTTTTTTTCCCTAATGCTGTAAATAGTTTAGTGTGGTTTATTTTTGGTGGTTTGTTTGTTTTTTTTTTAAGGACCAAACTAGTCAAATCCAGATTTGGAAACAGGATTAGTCAAGAAGTAGTATGGAACTATCAACCAGAAGAAAATGGTTTCCTGGTTCTTGTTTTCAAAGTGATTGTTTTGATTTTAGATAATGCCATAAGTATTTCTAAATTTGTGACTTAATGGAATCCACTTTGCCTGCTTCTGCATTAGATTGTGGAAGGTGCCTTGGGTAACTGAGCTGCAGGAGCAGCCAGTGTCACTGGGATTTAGAAGGGGCTGGAACCTTTGAAGAAGGAATGCAGCCTCCTGCATTCATAGTTTTAGTTTCTTAGGCTTTTCCTGCACCCCAAATAGGCTCAGCAGTGTCATCAGCACTGTGCTAATAATGCATCAGCTGTGCTAATAATGCAGGGTGGGATGCCTTGGGCTGGCAGGAGGTTGTTGGAATGGTGGGGCTGGATATAAGTGTCCTGACTGCAGCAGAATCCTCCATGTCTGCTGGCTGTTCACAACATGGGAAGGATTGATTCCTGAGGTGTTCTATAGGGATGGAGGGAAGTCAGATCTGGAGTGGCTTAAGCTGCCTTTCTTTTCCTGTAAGGCTGTTGAATGACAAACTGTGCAAGCAAAGAGAGGAGGAGAGCTTATTAAAACACATTTCAAAACTAGCCAAAAATTGAGCATGTTTGGATTTTAATGACCAAATTCATAGGACCTAATGCCTCTTCAGGCTATAGTGGAAGAACACAGCCATCCCATTTGCCCACCAGTGTGGCAGGTCCAGCTGCTCCATGGTACCACCAGGCTCTTGCCATAGAAGTGTCATCTCCTGGGTGCCACAAAGCTGGACCAGATCCAAGCTGTGGCCACAGTGGTGGTGCTGCTGCTTTATAGAGCCAAAGCTGCAAGACAAAGTGCTCAATAGTGAAAAATCAGTCTAGATTTCTACACAATAGCATCCTGCTTAACATAGTCCCGTCTGCCTTGTTTTGGGGAGGGAACAGCAGGGTATCAGGGCTGGACAGGCTGGGGACCAGGGACAGTGCAGCTGCAGGGTGAAGCTCAGCCTTGCTGTCCTCCCCTGTCTGGAGTTCACCTCTTGTTTCTCCTGAAATTCACTGAGCAGAGCCCTTGTTCCCTGTGGTCCTCACATGTCCCACTCGAGTTCGGAGAGCACTCCTGTGCCTCTCCAGCAGGTTGGGCACCGCTAGACTGACCTCACTTGAAACCACTTCATCCCTCGCCGAGGCTACGGCTGCCCTTGGGGTCACCTCAGCAGCCCTCTTGAACTCTGTGCTCCTGCATGACTTTTCTTGGAAGGATTCGAGCTTGTTGTCCGAGACAAGTGCATGAATGAGTTGAATAGGCTGCTCTAACTCACATCAGATGTGTTCTTCTGCTTTGTCTGAGAAGGACACTGAGGGCTGGCTTACCACCCCCAGCTCCACCCTCTCTGCTTCCTCTGCAAGGGAGAAGAATCCATGTGAAGGGAAATATGGTGCCATTTTCTTCTCACCAGCACAGTAAACTACAATTATTTTTGTGTCAGAAGCCCACAGACCTGTTATGGGCCACAGAACAGGCCTTTGGAGCCAGCATCACTGCAGGTGGAGGTGGATAACTTGGAGGGGTCACAAACTAGCTCAGTACAGAGCAGAGTGGGCAATACTGAGGTGTTTCTGCACACTCATGTTTCTCCTGATGATGGTATGAGCTCTTCAAAGTGGATGCCAAGCTGTGCCCACTTGGTTAATGGTGCAGGAGGGCAACAGGAAAGGTTTTGTCCTTAAAAACATGGTCAGGCAGTGTCTGAGGAATCACCTTGAGTGTTTTCTTGCCAACTACAGATGCTGAGGCTGGAGGCACAGAATTACATGAAGTAAATCTTGAAAAGCTTTCTCAGACTTGGTAAACCAAGCAAGGACAAATAAAACTGCTCACTGATTCTGACGAGAGAGAGCGCTTTGAGCTCAACTGAAATGTGAATAAGAAGTCTAATTTTCTACCTTGGTGGCATCTTGTGGGGGTGGTTTGAACAGTGCACTGCTCTAAGTCAGGCATCAGATGTCTGCAATAAGCAGATAAGCTGGTTTCTGCACAGTGAGCTGGTGTGACCACGGTGCCTTTGGCCACATGGTGCCAGAGCTACTGGTTGTGGTATCTGTCAGGGCATTTCCATGGGGGCAAAATCAATCTGCTACATGTGACAGAACAAGTGTATGTTTAGCTTTTGTAAACCATTTGCCTTTAATCTCAGAGATCTGATCCAAACCCATCAGAAAGCAACAGAAGTTTCCCAGGAATTTGTGTGGGTGGTAGAGCTGGCTCCCTTGAAACACAGGCTGGGACAAATATTGGCCCAAGCAGCCCTGATGGTGAAAGCTGGACAGTGCTGTGTCTCTGAACTTTGCACAGTAGCTGGGGAGCTTCTGTAGCTGGGGAGTCCTTGCAGGCTGTCTTGGATAATGAGTTTAGTCCGTCTGAGCAACTTTGTGATCCAGGGACAGTACTTTCTGTGAGATGGGTCAATTGACTTCTCTGCTTGGTGCCTCTGTTACAGAGGATTTGATGCAAATTAAAGAAAAAGGATGGAAGTCCTGCTCCAAAGAGCTGTAAAGTGTGTGGTTCTGTTGTCTCCTCCAAGTACCACTGGGCTCCATCCACTGCCTGCATCTGCCCAGGCTCCTGGTGGGTCTTGGAGACGTGACTCCTTCTTGGCTGAGTGCATGGGGTGACTGATGGAAATGTAGGGAAGGGATTTCTCCACCCAGATGCTTTTCTTCATGTATTTTTCTGCAGCCTTGGTCTTCTGTGGCAGCTCAGGTTTAACACCTGGTGCTGAAAGTCACAGGGAAATGTATTTCCCATCCAGTCAACTTTATGGTCTTTGTCTTACATGTCCTTATAAAGTCTTCAGTTAAGACTTCAAGACTGAGGTAATATCTGTAGCCCAAACTTACTCCCAAAGAACTGCTTAGTGCTGGTATTTCAGTCAGGAGCAGCCTTTTCAATTGTAAGCCTTAGCAGTTTGACAGCTCAGGTCCCTGGTATCTCTCTAACCATGCTCTGTCCTCGTGAGCTCCCCATTGGAGCTGCTCTCACGGTAGGCTCAGCTCGGCTCAGAGTGCTGCTGGCTCTCCAAGAACTGGAGCTGAGCACTTGTGTTTGACAGAGGCACAGCCAGCTTCTAAAATTGTCTGTGAGATAGTTTTGCACGGGTTTGTGTCTCCCAGATGGACAAACCGGGTGGTATTTTATATGGTGTCATTGTTTGTTTAGCTAATGAAGGAGGGAAAAACAAAGAGCTGGGATCCTTGGCTCTGTGAAGCAGCTGTCAACAGGCAGCCCCGAGAGAGCGGATGAGCAGGGACCTCGCAGCCAGGGCACTGAACCGGTTCTCCGAGGGATGGTTTTGATTCCTGACTCAACACAGTCACGGATGAAATGCAGAAAAGGATGCCTCAGCCCCAAAAGAGGAGGGAGATGCTGGGAGCTACATACTTTTGCTGGTTCTCTCCCAGGGAGCAGCTGCTGCAGGGGCACACGGTGGAGACCAGTTTTTTTCTGCCACTGCCCACCTGGAGTGAAGGTGTGACCTTCCTCTGCAAATGTTCTGAGTCTTCCCTCTGGAAGAACTTGCCCACAGAAGGGTGGATTCCCCCACTATGCCTTGTGCCCTACCACGTGGTGCAGGGCAGTTCCTTTAGTTGTTTTTTGTCTGGTGCTGAGAAGGCTGGAGAGAAGCTGCTGCCTAGAGGAGCTCTACTGGAGAGCAGAAAGCATGAGGGAAACAATAAAATGTCTTCTTGCATCCCCCCTTTAGTTTGCCATTTTGACTTCAGACGCAAGCTGCCATCGTTTCCACATGGGGCAGCCACATGAAAAGCACCACTAAACAGTTCTTGGAGTTTCTCAACAAGAAACGCAGCAGCTAAATATATTTAATCTGTGGGTATTGTTCATCTTGGCTTTAATTTCCTGTTCTCAAAAGGTTTAGGAATTTAAACCCATGAATCATTACTGGAGCTGTTAATGGTTGGAGCCTCTTTCAGAAATGGAGATAAAGGAACTGATGTTAATACCAGCTTAGCACAAATTCAGCCAGAACAATTCCATGAAAAGTTCCTGCCATCCCAGAGCTACTGTTTGGTTTCTAACCGTGACAAAGGCTGCTAAGAAGTGGGTAGGTGGATGACATCATTCTCCCCCAGGTAAACAGAATGCTTCCATTTAAAAATGTCTCTCTGGCAGGTTATGGGCTGCATCATCCCCATCAGTAGAGCTCTAGTGCACTGTACTCTTCCTCTTGTTTCTAAAATTGCAGCACCTATTGAAGCAGGGACTTTTTCAGAGTGTAGTCATGAGATTTCTCTGGCACTGGAGGTCATGCACTTACTCATGTTGAATAAAAGATTGGGAGAAAACTTTGCTTAGTTCCATCTCACTGGGCTGTCAGGTAACTGCTTTTATACTTGCAGGATGTAAGCATCCTCCCAAAGTCCTGACCTGAACAGGCTCCCAGATATGTCATAAGCAAAGTAAGATGCTTCAGTGGAGGATGTGGCTTCCATTTCTCTGCAGATGGAACAGGATTTACGATAAAACAAGTTATTCATCCTCTTTCAGGCGCCTGGTTTGCCTGGATCATACCAGACTTCCTTTGAATCCTCTGGGATTGAACGCTGAAGGTCAAAACAGGAAATCCAGGCAAACTTAGAGAAAGGTCCTAACTAATGGTTGTAGTAAGAGAAGCAAAAACTATGTGGAAATTGGTTTATTTTTGATTTGGCTTTAGAATCATAGAAATAGAGAATTATTCAGGTGGGAACTGGACTTCTGGAGTCCCCTACTCCCAGCAGGGCCCACTGCCTGGATGATAATGTTGATAGATATGAGTGTGCAAAGAAGCTACATCATTCTTTCTTGTTTGATTTGTACTTTTGGGTAGCAGAGAAACTACAAGGCAGCTGCAGGAAGACTTTTGGAAGGAACAAGCTTGATCCTCCTTAGCAGGCTTGCTCTAATGATTGCTGTTTTCCAGATGGAAGAGGAATGGCCTGGTTTCTAGCATCTTCCTTCCTCCACTTCTCTCAGGAAAGGGAAAGCCCTGGTATAGAGGAGGTGGTCCTGCTTCATCTTGCTCCCTGGACTGGGTGTATGCTGGAGAGCTGCTGCTAGCTGGGATGGGGGATTGCTTTTTGTGCATTCCTGCTGTGACTGGAGTTCTTGCTGTCCAACAAGTGTATGGTGGAAAAAGGGCATGAAGCACAGCAGCATTTTCTGGCAGCTCAGGCAAGTGCTGGGTTGCAAAGGGCCTGGATGTCCAGCTGTGCTTCACCAAGTCACTCCGTTGTCTTAGTGCTGATGAAGCTGCAGCAGTTTCGTGCCAAAAAACTACCTGGTTTTCTATCCTATCTGGGAAGAATTCCACTAGTTGCTTATACATAGGAAAATACAGGTGAAGTCTAGTGAGAAATGGAGACATTCTGACAAACACAGCTGTAATTTACATTTGTCTCATCTAAAACTGTCTTTAGAATTTGAGACCTACGAAGCAAAATTATAAGAAATGCACCCTCTGAGAGCTGCATCTTCTAGTACCAAAAATCTGGTACCCGAGTACCTGAGAGTGTTCCTTGTCATCCTTTCAGCAAAGCACCTGTGAGCCTCATCTGGGCAGTTTGGATTCCCTCTGAACAGGAGGGAGAGACAGCAGAGCCCTGTGTAGTCCTTGCTCCCCATGAGCTGCTTGTAAGGAAAAGGCCTCTGTCCCCTTCTCGCCTCTACTCCTTCATCAATGAGCTTGAGCCTCTGAGGCTGCAGCCCATGGCTGTATCTCTTTCTTTCACAGAGTGCTCTGGAGCCACTCCTGCTCCCGGAACAAGCACACTCAGAGCCAGAAAGCATCAGGCTCCATCGGAGCCTCTGGGGCTGTCTCTCCATCTGTTTGTTTAATGACGCGCGGCAGCCTCATCTCCGACTTTGCACCCTCAGGACAATAATCCACTCTGATGTTCAGGCCAGCTAGCTATTCTTCCGAGACAAGACTGCAGCTGGTGCACTGCAGGCCAGAGAAGGCTTAAAATTCTTTTTCTGTGTTGCTTTGTGGCCCAAAATATTGCTCTGAGATGTGCAGGATGCACCCAAATCTTGCACAGGTTGGCTTGTTTCTTTTCTGCTGAAGGAATGGATGAACCTCAAAATCCTGATACACTTACTGGTGGGGAGAACACTAGCTTGAAGGCTGGGAACAGAGGACTTTCATCTAACTCCCACTTTTTCTGAGGTGTCTTTCTCCCCTTGCTTCTGGCACAAGATGAACTACTCAAATACTTTGGGGTAGGACAGAGGAATGAATGTTTGCAGTGTTGCTGTTGTCTGTAAAGCAGGATGTGGATTTGCAATGATTGTGGTGGCACTAGTGCTGATTTTTAAAAGCTTATTGCACAGTTTTGTGAAGCAGTGATGGATAAGTGACTTGTCACCACTTACAATCCAGAACCACCAGGATCAGGAAACATCTGTGGTAAAATGGATGTGCCAGGGCGGTGTTGGAGTTGCCCTGTGCCCTGTGAACGCTGTGTGGTTAATAGAGGAAGGAGGAAAAAGAGGAAAATAAAACCAAACCATACTTGAAAGGGAAGATCAGCTTGAGTTAAGTGCTTTGCCCTGGGTGCTTTGAGCAGCTGATACCTGTGCCAGAGGGGGAAGCAGGTGAGCACAAGCAGTGCAGTGATGCCAAATGATATCTGAAGGAAGTTGGCCTCTGAAATCACCGTGTGAGAGTGGTGAAGCTTTAGAGAAGAGAGACTTCAGTAGAGTGCTGGTTTCAAAATCCTTTGCTTTAATTGCTTAGTTCCCAAGGACTTTTTTGTTGGAAGGGTCCTGGCTCCTCTCTATACAGAGGCCCAAGTATTGGAAGGGAAAAGTGGCAGGGACCCCAACTCTAAAATTGTCCTCTTGGGTATGCCCAGGTGGTAGCAGTCTGAGTGAAATAACCCCAAGAAAGGAAGGACATCCAGGGGTGTGCTTTGGGTTTAATGTCCTATTAAATAAGGGGAAACGTGTTTCTGGGATCAAAAAAGGAAAATATCTGTCTTTCCCATAATCCATTACCAAGTCTTCCCTTTTGTTTTGGAGGTGGAGATCATGTGCAGTAATTCCAGCACGTTGTACCTCATATCATGCTTCAAAGGTAAACCAAAGACGTTACCCAGCTGGTCTGGTTCTGTGCACGAGGCCTTGTACAAACAGGGGTTCTGTTCTGCCATGTGCAGTCCAGGCCCTGGGCACTGTGCGTAGGACTTTCTGAAGCAGGTTATATGGCCTCAAGGTTTTCTGCAAGCTCCATGTGGTCTTGACTCACCATGGGACCAGGAGAAGATGCTTCAGGGG
>JAYRBT010000023.1:15112813-15251442 GCA_036023395.1 Myiotriccus ornatus
GACAATGTGTTACTTCGCAATGCAGAACATGACAGAGCCCTTGGCTGGCCTGAGACAGGGAGAAACTTCTCTGACACCCATATGAACTCAAGGAATTTGTCAATAAGCTCCCACCTGCCTTGGAGAGCAGTTTAGGAGCATCTGCTGAGAATTTGGCAGGGAAAAGGGATAGAAATCTGGCCCCGTTGACTTCTGCAGTGTGACCTGGTCGTTGGCAGAGCCTTCACTCTAAGGCATCTTTCTCTCTCCAGAGTTTGTATGTTGCTGGGCCTTTTTCTCCTTTCTTTTTTTCTTTTTGTCCATCTGTGATTGCTCTTGCACAATCTCCTCGTTAAAGTTGCGTATCAAAATAATCGGGTGAAATTGGACGCTTCCTTCGCAGATGGAAAATTTATTGTCCGCGCGTGCCTTTGCGCTGAAGTTGGGATCTTGGGTTTTAAAAGCCCTCCTTCTGCTGGCTATGTGGGAGTTTCCCCTAAAGATGTGGAATGTTTACTGCATACCAAGGGCAAGACATTATGCAGACACGAGGCTCACAACACCTACAATTTCTAAACCGCATGTGGCCTGTGTGGATTTCCTTGTGCTGAATTCACATGGAAACACAAACACATGTGGCATTTTTGTTGCTTTTCTAGGAAATCACTGAGCACAGCCCTGAAAAATAATACTTCCTACTGTTGGATCCAGTGCGTGAGGGGGAAGGTACTGCCTTTGTATCCTGGGCTGTTGGAGCCACATGCCAAGGCTCCTGAGTCATTCACCCCGAGTGTCTGGCTTTCCAGGAAGGCAAATCCCAATTTTAGAACCTCTCAGGGACCGAAGAGCGTCGTGGGAAATAATAAAGGAAAGGTCATCGAGTGTTATCAGGACTTGAGGGGATCATGCCAGGAAATGCACGATTAGAAGTCAGAGAAACTGCGTTGTGTCAAGACAGTTGAAATAAAGCCAGCAGGATGTGAAGGGGCTTCAGCCTGCTGTGAGGAAGGGTGAAGTGAGCTGGCAAGGCACAAGGAGAAGGGAGGTTGGGGGGAAAATGTGCGCAGTCAATAGCTGGCATCTTGCTCTGTGTGATCGATAGCACTGTACAGCTCTCAGCTGCTCCGTCACGGCCTGGGGGATGTGGAGGGATGGGGCAGTGCTCTTGACTCGTGGCTGCCAAGTGAATATCAGCACGTGATGATGTTCCTCAGGGCTACCTGATGTGCAGTCAGGATCTCTCAGGTTGGCACCCAGCAAGGTGGTGCTGTGTGGTCCTTGGATAAGAGGTGTGCAAGTGGAGGATAGGAGGGGCAGGAAAAATTGTTGCTGCAGGGAGATGTCCCTCTGTGCTGGTACCATCAGACTTCAGCCTCTCTGATGAGGGAGATATCTTCTTTTTCCCAATCGATAAGGCTGAAAAACACAGCAGTTCTAAGGGAAAGCAAAAGTCCTTTACTTTCCTTGGCGCAAGAATGCTCGAACTCAGCATCCTGCCCAAATTGTGATGTATCCTCAGTTGTTCTTTTGATATATTGAGCAAAATACATGTGCACCACCAGCAGCTGCAGGACTCCACCCCAGAGATGGCTCCATTTCAGTGGTGAAATCGCACTGGAATGTGCTTCTCATCCAAACATTAACCCCATTTAACCTAAAAAAAAACCAAACAAACTACACCAAGTTTGTCCTGCTTGAGAACAATTTAGTAGCCTGCTTTTCTGGAACATAGGGACTTGAGCACTCTGTTTATGTCCCTGCTGACCCACTGTGGCTCTTTGTCAGAAAGCTAGAAGGCTCATACTGGTTTGGGAGAAAAGGCATCTAAATGGAAGAGAGAGAGACAATTGACTTTCTTTTTTCATAAGTCCACTTCTAAGAAGGTTACTGAAGGTGTGTACTTTATATTATCTACCCTTTGGTCTTTTATAGGCCTGTTCCGTGGCCTTTGCAGCTTCAGCAGAGTTATTCCAGTGGGGTCTCCTTTCCCTTGGTGTGCCCTCAGCCTCCTCTGCTTCATGTTCAGTTTTAAGCTTATATAATTTGCATATCTCTTCACAAGAGCCCTGGAAAGCCTGACTCCTACTCAGACATATTCCTACTTAAACTGGTTGAGATGCTCTGCAGAGTTGGTACTCGGAGCAGAACTTCAAGTGTCACCTTTAGTCACTTCAATGTGTTAATGGCTTGTGCTGCAAGACTTTGGTAATGCTTTCATATTGTGACACTGTGAGTAAGAAGTTGGCACGTGGTTCGTGATACCCTAAAAAGCTCCTGGCAAGGAACTGCATCCCTCTAAGTTTCTCTGGGGAGCAAATGCAATGTGGCCAGATGCATCTCAGGGCTTGGTCACACAGGATATTGGGGCATAAGTATTTCACTGGTGAAAGTGATGTGAGTTACCAGATGGGGTTGCTTCATAGTTACATCACCAGGGAAGAATACTGGAGATGATTCCCAAGAAACTCACCATCCCAAAAGGCTCAGATTGTTTCAGTCAAGATTGTCACCTCTCCTATGGTTTCCTTCTACTTCCTACTAAAATCACTGAAACCTGTGGATTGCTGGATCAGCACATTGATAATTTAAAAAAGTAAATGAATAGTCTTTCAGTGAGTACATCAGTTTCTCAAGGTTTGACTTGAGTTGTGTTTTCCATCACCTGCAGTAATGACAAAGCACTGATGCTGCTGATGGCTTTGGGACACATCAGGGAAATTTAAGTCCTTACCAGTGAATAACTTCAGAAGTCTTTGTTGCTTCTTTGCTCATTTTATTTGGATTTTTTTTTTCTGTCACTGTTATTCTGGAGAAACAAGCTGTTGGGCATGTTGATGAAACTTCTATTCACAATTTACATCTAATTTGGGAAAGGGCTTGAGCCAAAACTGAGGGACACCAAGATTCTTGGTATACTTTTGATAGTATTCAAAAAGACACAAGGAATGTTGGTGACATGCTAAGTTTTCAGATTTCTCAAAAGAAACTAAAACAGGAGGACCCTAGTAAAAATATGAAGAAAGAAGCAAAAAAAAAAAAAAATTAAATGGGGGCTTGAATTGGTGGCATAAATATTTCCAGTGTGCTGTTAAATTTTTCAACTAGACTTGAGTCATAAGCAGGTGACATAGTCTAACCAAAACACTGTGGAATTCAGAATACTTCAACACAGGAAAGCCAACATCATATTAAAATGCACCATCTGATTAGGTGACAACTGCAATTTATTCCCAGGGAAATCCATTTAATTAGTTGGAAGGAGTCAGGATGTTTGATCTTCCAGGAAAAAGACAGTTCCAAGGGCTGGTAAATATGAATTCAGGAGAGGGATTTTGTGAGGGGTTCACAATGCATCTGTTCACTGAAACTTGTAAAAAATCATTACAGCACTCAATTCTCTTGTGAGTCTTTGAATGTAATGAGTGCTCCTTCCAGCAAGAGTTTCAGGTTTACATTTCATCTGCAGTCAGCCAATTTTTCCTATCCAGCTCCCTCAGTTCCCAGAGAACTCGGAAAGATGACCCCGAATTGGTTCAGAAATGCCACAGCTGAGTGGGGAACCTCCACATGGGCTGTTGTCCACCATAATCTGGTGACACCGTGGTTGCAGACTCTGTGCAGTGTGACTTCAAGGAAGGAGGTTCCCTCTGCCTCTAACGATGCTGGCAGTTTTGGGGATCCATTTCCACAGCTGCAGCTGGTGTTTGGCTGCCGTGGAGATGGATGATTTGCCACTTTACCCAAATCCCCCTCCCTTCTGTGCCAAACCCAGCTCTCCTCTATGCATATTACCAGAGCAGACACTGCTAAGTCTACATTTCCATCTGTGTTCTGCATTGTAGGGAAACATGGGGTTCGATCCACGGCCCAAGGGGAGTATGGGATCTCTGCACACCTCCATGTACAGATATGGCACAAAACTGGATTTTGAGAAGTCTGGGAAAATGGTTGTTCATTTGTGACTATCTTTAGGCCACCTTTCCTGCTCTCCCTTACAGTGCTTTAATGAGCACGATATAGGAATATATCTACCCCCTTAACTTGTTTTATTGGAACTTTGATTCAGTATCGGTGTTTTATTAATTACTTCATCCTGTGGTATTTGAAGAGGGTAAACTCTCCCACTGCATATTTCATGGGCACTGAGTAATGGATTTTAGTGTCATTGTGTCATAACCAAACCCCATCAGTACATGTATCCAGAACAGTTACATGCAGAGGTTTCTGCATGAATGAGATGATGAGATTATTTTGGAGTATCCAGTGCATTGCTAGTCTGCCTGCCACTAAGTGATCTGAACTGCCCCTGCTTTCTTTTTTATAAAGCTCTAGCCCTTCACCCATGTCTTCCCTATGCTAAATATTCCCTCTTTGACTGGGAAGTAGCTCTGTGAGGCTTTCTAGGAGAAAGGAAGGGACAGCTAATAACAGCATTAAACCTGACCTTCTGTGTGTGCCTGAGCCTGCTTTCCCCAAAGCCGTGCATAAATTAACATTCTGGCAATAAAACTGAGCCTGTTTAATTTTCTGTTTGACTAGAAACATTGAGAAAATGTCATGATATTTGATTTCAACTTTGTCTATTTTTTGCCCCTGCTGAATGCAGCTCATTGGACTCTCAAGACCCGAGAGGCACACGCCGTGTCTGGGAGCACATAAAGGGGCACTGTCCCTCAGGCATGTGCTCCTCAGCCACGCAGGAAATATTGGGTTTTATGTTTGAAGCCTGGCTGAGGTTCCCTAATGGCTGTTAATCCTCTGGTTTCTTTGACTACATCCTGTGCCAGACCCGGTCCCCACCTCAGCAGGTTTGAGGTTTGTGCTTGCTTCACATAAGTGTCCAAAAATGCGTAGGAGGAGGCTCCCTACCAGACTGTGTGTGTGTGAGGGTGGGATGGATTGAAGGAGCAGCTACAACAGTTAAATTTTCCTTGCTGAAACATGGAAAAGTTGAATGTACTTTCAAGTGACGAGCCACTTGGAAGGAAGAGGAGCTCTAGCCCAAAGGGGCTTTAGGTGAGAGGCAGCAGAGGAAGTTAAGCAAAGTTTAAGGGTGGGCTTAGCGAATCTGCTGCCGGCAGTTGTAGCTTCACTGAAAGCTGTGGGAATTCTTGCCAGATGGAGACATGGCCTTGAGCATTGTTGATATAAGGAACAATTTTCCAGGAGAAAGGATAAAAAAAATTAACCTGCAGAGACGGCCTAACGTATTGCTATGGTAATGAATCCTAAAAATAAAAAGTTTTGGAAGGATATGAACCCTTTGCTCACAGTCATCCTTCCTTTTCCTCAAGGTTTGTGAAGAGTGCTGTTCCCCCGAGTCCAGTGCTGCTCCACTGGCTGCAATCCCATGGAAAATCTGTCCCACCAAGGCATTTTTCCTTTATCTGTCCTTAGAGTCTTGCCACTATTCTCTCGGTGCTCACCTCTTACATTCCCTTTCCTCATGGCTTCAGGTGGTCTTGTTTGCTCTGATGGGACTGATCAGAAATCCTTAATCTTGAGTAAGAGCTACCAAAGAGGAAAATCAGTGGGCTTGCTGAGTAAATGGGGGAAACTCTTCCCAGCTCCCAAACTGTGATGCTGGTAGCCAAGACCTCTGAGTTTCTGAAGAGAAGCTGACTGAAAGGTGTGTGTGTGTGTGTATTAGAGGCACATTTGCCCAGTGATGGCTGTAGAAGCTGTCCCAAAGTTTCCCTGGTCGTCTCCCAAAAGATACTGTAAGGTGTTATGGTCCTGCCCAAAATGTGTGTTCAAGCTGCTTTAACAAAGCCATGATTTCCTCAGACCCAGGGACCTCCTGTGTGCTCAGGCAGTGACTGGCTCACTGACTGATAGGTGGGGTTTGGGATGCTCTGGAAATGGCTGGGAAATGAGGTACAGCACCTCGCTGTGTGTCAGACTTGTCTGGCCTCTGGGGGTTTGTTGAAGCTGTTAAATGGTTGAAGCTGGTTAATGCATTTTTTTGACCAGGATTTTGATGTTAAATGCCTGTAATCATGTGTACAAAATATATTGTTCTTGTGCCAACGTGAAACTTGCTGAGGACTTTTAAGCAGAATCTGTGACTACTCTCCTGGGTAGTGGGAACATGGATATGTGTAAATCAAGAGACTTGAGATTAGCAGCATCTCCAAAAAGTTGTTTTAGTAGCTGTGATTCCTTTCAGTGTTTTATTAACACATCCAGACTCCTCCTCATACTGTTTCATTCCTGCCAAGAAAACACAGACATGTTTGACGAGGGGGTACAAGGGAGTGTTTCCTTTTGTGTCTCTGTCTACACACGTAGATGCTCATCAGCATTTCTGTTCTGAGACTGGCCACCCAGGATGGGCAGAGCCCATGGGGAAAAGAAAGCCCTGTTCCAAGGGGCTTTTCTTACCATGCAAGACAGCCAGAAAGACATGGATTTTCCTTTTCTCTTCAACAGGAACACTGATTGTGTGGCTGGTGGAGAGCACACAACAGGAATGCCAGCACGAGAAGTGGAAGAGCAACCTGGGTCTCCCAAGTACCAGACTGGCAACCTCTCCAGGAATTGCTGGTTTTCCTCTGGCCGCTGTGTGATGCTCAGCTCTTCTGTTCATGAAGTGGAGACTGTGCTGGGGCTCAGCTGATGGAGAAAACCCCCACATTTTGGAGGTGAGCTGCTCAGGCATACTCTCTTCTCAGTGTTTCCTTCTACGCAGCTCTAGACGTTCAGGATTTTGTCTGTGAGATTGAATTTCAACTTTTAAAACGTTATTTTAAATAATTTTTTTTTGTTTTACACATTAACTGTGAATCTATTTTTACAATTATACGTTTTATATGGATGGCTCTGAGGGGTTATTAGGAATTACTGGCCACTGCAAATAATAGCCAGAACATGAGTGAAATTCTGACATTTTCCATAGCTCCGTGTGCAAAGTTGGTGGTAGAATTGACCTGGTAATTAAACCATGTTGACCTCAGGAAGAGAATGTGAATTCACCTTGTTAATTTTATATTTAATATAAAATTAGGGTCTCAATTTTGTCTGACCCTCTGGTCTGGTTTAACATCAAGCCTGAGGTGTGCTGCTCCTAACCCTTGCTGCAAGGTGTGTTTGGGACATGCAGTGTGTGGGTTTGTGAGGGTCTGTGGAGCTGTCTAGGAGTGAGAAATCCACTCTGTGTTCGGCAGTGCAATAATACAGGGTTTGGTTGGAGTGTGGTTGGAGGAAGTCAGTAATAATGGAAACACAGAAAACAAAGGTAGGAAGGAGCCTTTGCAGATCTGTGTGTTAGTGATGATGGTAAGGACCTCTTGCTGCTTGGGACTGATGCTGCTGAGAAGACTGTGGAGTCTGGGAGCAAGGCCAGAGGTTCTGTGTGAGGGGAAGAGCAGGTCTCTTAAGTCTGGGTGTTGTGTTTTTTAGTGGGTATCAATAAGCTGGACTTGAAGAGCCCACAGCAGCCAGTGGGAGGGAGCAGTGGGATGGAAAGGTCTTGCCTGGCAACACATTTGTGGGGCTCCATTGTCACCTTGGTGACAGTGTGCCAAGGACTCCACCTTGTGAAAAGGACCCGAGGGTCTCTCACCAGCCCCTTGCCCAGAACAAGTTGCCTGTCTGGCTCACAAACACTCCTCATCACCTGCTGAAGTAGCATGCAGCAGGGAAATGGAGGAGGAGATGCTGGCAGGAGTTCCTATACAGGGCCACATCAACCAGGACTATCAGGATTATGTGCCTGGGATGGCCTGACATGGTGTTTGGGTAGTGCCCAGCCCTGTGGAGACGTGATCCACACCCAGAGCTCCTCAAGTGATGCACATAAAATCAGCAGCAGTTTAACGGGGAGTTACCGTGCTGAGCGATCCAAGGGCCCCTTGTCACTGCACATGAATGGAGTCTCACAGATGACAATTCATAAATTCTGAGTTACTTGCTGCATGCAACCTGCCCCCCAGCAGTAAATCTTATTTTCATTTACCTGGAGTTAATTTCTTTTTAGAAACAATGCCTTTGCCTGTGAGCCTTTCTGAAGATGTATCAGTTTGTGAACTTGTGGCTAATGGATGGCTTGGATGGGTGCCAAGACATCAGGAAATCGGTTGTACCTGTCCTGGCTAAGCTTGAAAAAAAAAACGTCAGTGTTTAGCATTGCTATCCAAAGGCAAGTAGAAAGATGAACCTACAGACAAGCAGGAAGAAAATACCCTCTCCCACTCTGGTGCGGCCCATGTAACCGATCCAGAGAGGTACTGTGCAGGAAGTTGGAGAGGTTATTGTGTAAAGCAGGACACCCCCCAGCAAGGTGTAGTCAATTGGGAAAACAAATGGGATAAATCAGTGTGATACTTCAACGTCACAAGTCAGGAAGGGGGGTTAGAGACTTCAGGCTCAAGGACTCAGAAGTGTATTTTGCCCAAGTTGTATCTGTAGAAAAACATCTTCTTTGACTGCCAGATTGCTTTGCTCTTGTTAAAGTCAAGGGCTGTATTCCTAAGGACTGCAGTAGGAAAGGACAATAACTTCTATATGTAAATAATTTTATCTGGAAACTGAACATACAAGGAGATTTAAAAATTTAAAGGCCGTGTTCTTTGGCCTTTTATACCAATAAATTGCTATGTAATAAAAGCAAGGCTGTACCTGAGATGCCTACAGATTGCAGGCAAGGACTTCTTTAAACTCTGTTCTCTGAAATAATACACTTTGCAAGCTCTGTTTCGTTCTGTATGGGAAAAGCAATTTGTTGCAAGCACGGCCACTTTGCTTTAAGGAGCTAAATGGGCTGAGTGTAGCTGTCTGCCTGATGCACTCCGGGCGTAACCAGGTCTGCTGACAGTGTCAGGAGATAAGAGAAGAAAGGCAAAGCACTTCTGCTCTCTACCCCTGTGCATAAAGCAGGACACGGTGAACCCATTTTGTCCTCAACAGAAATGCAGACTTAAGCAAATTGCTTGGCCTGTGTTTTTCTTCTTTTTTTTTTTTTTTTTTCTAAGAGCAAATCTTCAGTGGTTTGCTGCTCAGGTGTTTATAGTCTTCTATACCATCATATTTTCAGTAGTTGCACTGAAACCTCTCTGTTTCAAGCATGAATTAAAACCCAGAAGCACATGAATAGACCCCGTATCTAGAAAGATATGATTTTTGATACACCACAAGCAGCAAAGGAGACTTCTGTCAGTGGAGTTCCTTGTAATACAACTACTCATAGTTCCAGTACAGACCTAAGTGGATCAAAAACAAAATTAGGTAGATGTTAAGGGTTTTAACAGAGATACAGTGAGCATGAAGTATGAATGATTTTCTCCAACCCTACCTAGAAACCCTGTTAGTTTGAGCTGTTGTGCAGCGTGTCATGTCCTGTACGGTGGAATTCCTTGTCTAGCTGGGAGATGTGGCTGAAAGGACAAACCTGACCAAGTATCACGGTTCAAATTTATACAACCTCTCCTCTGCCCTGGGAAAATTAAATTGGCTCCTAAGGAATGGCTGAGCCTGAGCTTGTGCACCCTGCTGGGTCCTACCAGCTCAGAGGCACATCCTGCGGGTCTGCTCAGCCTTCCTGCTCTGCCAGAGGAGAGAGTTGCCTCGGGGCAGCCTTGCCCGAGGGGTTTCTGTCTATCAAGCAGTACAAATGCATTTCCCCTGAGCCCACCATTTCTGAGGATTCAGCAGTGAATTTGTTAGAGGGGGTTTCACCCCTTTTCGTGTGGCTTTGCAGTCATTGCTTCAAAGGAGGTCAGCCCTGAGTCATGTGGGATTTCTTCAGTGTTTGTGTCCCAGTGACCTGGCAGGCATGGTGGTGTTGTTCTGGGGATGGTGCAATGAAACTCTTTCCATGCTCCTGCTGCTGTGTGTACTAAAATTGTGTCCTGAGGCCACAAACTCAGTGGAGACCTACCTCATTGCAGGCACTGTCCCACAAGTGGTAAATTAGTGTTGTGGGTTTTTTTTTTCCAGAAGTGGTTATAATAAGGAAGGGTAAGACAAAAGGGAATGTGTAATTTCCCTGTTATAGATGGAAAAAGGAGGAGAATACCTCTTTTGTTACAACTGTCTTAGCAGAAATAATTCCTATATTGATGGCATGGGTTGCACTGATAGAAAGTGTTTGTACCACTTCAGCTTGTTCTTCCAGGGCAAGAAAAGTTGCAGCAGCAGGGAGGCTCTAAGTGCAGGTGAGGGTTGTGCTGAATGAGATGAACCTCTGTTGAGCAAGTGCACTTTATCATCTGAAGAGAGGGCCCAAAATGTCCTTCCAACCCACACAGAAAGGTCTCCTAACCCACTTCTTCCTTCCCCTGCTAGCTGATGAGCTTCACTGGGCTCAGTTGTTACACCAAAGTAAATTAAAGCTAAAGAAAACACAACAGCAGGGAAAAGTCCCGTCATCTCACAGCACGTCTCCCCTGTAGTGAGATATTTTCAACAATTCTGCCTCTTTTTTTTTTTCCTAATTAGAAGTAATGATGTGTTTTTCAGGTCAAGAAGACCTCCTTTGCTGTGAAATATTAGGCTCATTCTGACAGTGTAGCTAAAAATAGGCATGTGCACACACGTGTGTCTGCATGCACATGCGCCAGCAGGAATAAACATGTAGTGCTTTTCCCTTAATTACAAACACACTTTCCTCTGGGGGTGGGGGAGTGCCTTTGCCTCCAGTTAATTGTTTTTCAAGTAAATAGAGAGAAGTTTTCTGAAGAACAGATGGGCTGGAATGAGGAGTAGAAATATTTTCAGTCAGAGAGGGGCCAGATGATGTCATAAGCCACAGGAACAAAGTTCAGTTATTTTATGCTCTCATCCAGACCTCAGAGTGAAAATGCCTCTGTTGGTAATTTCAGATTCATTTGCTTTTGAAGGCTGGCTCTGGCTTTGGATGCTATAATATACACAGAGCTAAACTGAGCAAACAGCAATTGAGCAATGATGGAAGAACATATTTGTCAGCACTGGAAGCATTTGGGTAGTGTTTGCACTGCAGATGATAGGCCAGAGATGCATTTGGTTATTCTGCAGGGAAAAGGGTGTACCTTGAATAACCTTAATGGACGTCCTCAAAATTTGCCTCTGCCTGGTGGAAGTGAGATTGGCTTTTGAGGGCTCAGTAGCTGCTCACAAACACTTCTGCAAGTCTGGCTAGCTCTTACACTGTGACTAAATTCTCTTTTGCTCCACTTACTGCATAGCTCCTACTGTGGGGGCTCATAGGTGTGTGTGTGTCCACTTTGGGGTGTTGGTTATTGTTGTACCCTCTGAGAGAACTGCTAATGAAGCACTTGCTGTTACCCTGAGTCATAGACTCTTCATGCAAGGTTGAGTGTCAGCAGACTTGAATTGCACTCCACCAGGCAGAAAAGAGTTTTGTGCAAGGCCAAGACAAGAGAAAGAGGAGGAACAGAGTCTGATGGAGACCCTGCTGAGGAACCCAGTGCAATTTGATACCTCCAGTGATGAAGAATGACTATGAAAATTAAAGTTATGGTCACTGGAGCTGTTGGAAGTGCAGAAACTCTTGCAATTGGTCCAAACATTGAGATTTTTCTAGCTGTGTGGGCAGAGAAAGGTGGGGAAAGTGTGTGTGAAAATCACCTGGTGGCTCTGACAAGCTGGTGAAGAAAATGAGGATTGGAAATGCTGCAAAGAATGACAGGGAAGACTGTGTATGAAATGAGGGGCTTGGGGTGGTCCCATACCTGTGGAAATGTACTCCCTGCCTCTACAAAGCTACTTTTCAGGAGTCAATTAACTTATATGTCAGCTGGAATAAAATTCTTGCTGTTTGTTTCAGTATTGATCAAATTGGTCCCAGTTGTTTGAGCAGCACTATGTGCTAGTCCTAGTTACGTTCTGGTTAACTCCCCTCAGAGACACCAGTGATGCCCATGAATCAAGCAGAACAATTTATCTGCCAAGAGGAGCCTAATGGATGGTTTGGACAGCCTCCAGAAGTGCAGCTCTCCCTGCCTGAACAGCCTGAAACGCTTCAGCACTGGAGAACAAAATCCAGAGATGGGCATGGCTTAGAGCCGCACACAAAACTGACGGACAGATTGCTTTTTCCTCTCTGTGCTTCCTCGATCACTCAGGGAGACTTGACTCCTAAGAGGGAAGGGTTTGGGAATACAAATCCAGTCCAAATGTCATTGCCCCAAATGCACAGCTTTGCCTTCTAGATGTCAAAGGTTGAGCTCCAGAAAGTTTCTGAAAACTATTTTGATGCTTTAGAGGTGTCCCAGGTCCCTGCAGGGCTTTAATTAGTGTTTATTCGAATTAGCCTGTTCTAAAGTCCGAAGTGAGGATGAGATCTGAAAAAAATCAGAGTGCAGGACAATTTGAGACACTGCGAAAGGAAAGTTTTGATTGATACAGAGTGGGTTTAGCTGTGGTTACAAAAACAACAACAACAAAAGTTCAGTCCAATAAAGATTAGTCTGAAAACATACTTTTGAGGGGTTTAGGGTATGATAGGTTGACCCCATCCAGCACCTGAACACTCACCTGACCACTTGCTCATTCCCTCCCTTCCCAGGGAGAGGGAGCAGAGGATTGGAAGAGCAAAAGTGAGAAAAACTCCTGGGTCAAGATAAAGACATTTCAGTAACTGAAGGAAAACGAAGGTGGGAGGGCAGTAAGTGCTGCAAAGACAGTCATCCACCACCTCCCATCAGACTGATGCCCAGCCAGTCTCTGACTAACGGCTACCCTGGAAAGACTAACCTCCCTTTGTTCCCACCTGAATCCCCTCCCAGCCTAATCCCTGGGTGGTGGAGTGAGGAGCAGGGAAGGTCTTAATGCTCTGTGAGCGCCGTTCAGCGGGAGCCAGAACACTGGTGTGTTATCAACACTGATCAAGTCACAAATGTAAAACACAGCACCATGCGGGCTGCCAGGGAGAAAATTAACTCCTTCCCAGCTGTATCCTGTGCATGGGGTTTTGTAAGGGAGAGGGCTTTGTCAGGCATGTCTCTTTAGACGTCAGCAGAAGCTGGGGAACAGATCCAAGAGGCTACATAATGCTTCCCAAAAGGGCAGTGGAAAGGCACTACTCCAGCTGTAGGCCTGGAGAAAAAGCCAGCTTTGACAATTTCAGCAGTGATTTTGTTTGGTGGTAGTCACCCAGGATACATGGCACAAAACAGGAGACAGAAAACCAATACATCAGTTCACGAGTTAAGAGGATGGAGTGCGTTTGGGCAGGGGCAGTAGCACTCACTTCCCTTTGCAATGCTGTTCTGCCCAGACAAAGGGAATTATGCTTTGTAAGGGAAGGTGGCCTGATGTTGTCTAAAGTTCTGCAAGTGGGTTATTTCCTACAGAGCCCAGTTTTCATCTGGGAGGGTCGACTGAGGGAATGTCAATTTAAGAGGCTGTTTGTGACCATGTTGCCTTTCTGGCAACAGCCTGAGTTTGGATGATGGGTGCATTCTCAGGAGCATAGTATATGAGAACATTGGACAGCAAAGCAACATAGAACTGTGGTTCCTTCGCTGGGCGCTGTTAGGAGAGGTCATGCAGTGAGCAAAGAGGGAACTTGAAAATTTACTTAGCCAAAGGTCAAAAAGTTTATTCTGTGTCTACTCTGTGCCACAACTACTGATCTGTGAGTTAGTGCTGGCTGGTGGGGGAGTCTCTCATCTTGGACACTGTCATAATTGCATGCTTATGGTCACTTATCCTTGCACAGTTTTGTTAGGAAAATGCCAAATGGGTACCAAGTGCTTCCAAACCAGTAAATAACAGTGATGGTTGTGTGACATTGCAGTGGGACAACGTGCTGAAGTGGAGAAATCTTTACCCAGGCTCCTTAGGAGCCAAGGTGTGTCTGTTGCTCCATCCTTTGGCTGCTGACAGAAGGGATCCTCGTGTGCTAAGTGCAAATTCCACAGACAGAGACAGACAGCATCAGCAGAAGTGCACACAGGCAGAAAATACAGGAGAAAAGGCAGGTATGTGGTATGAAGTCTTGAATAGCTGCCAAGGAGCCGGTGTATGCATTTAATCACTCGGAGGAGTCCCAGAGCCTGTGTGGTACAGTGAGGGTCCCTCGAGATGGAGGCATTACTGCCTATAAGTAATGTTCCTATTTACTCCCACTGATGCTTTATGTAACAATCCTCCTCTGCCCGTGACTGCCTGTCAGATCTGAAATAACTTTCCTTCTGATGGATGTCTTCATGCTGAAGGGGAATTGTTGGGATTTTCAGTATGAAATGGCCAGCAGCAAGAACAGTTACTCTCTCTGTGCTGTCTTTTAGAGGAGCATGGATGCTTGAAGGTGGATGATAAAGATCCAGCCGCTGAGCACTGCTTTCATTTTTCCTGGATGTTTCTTTACCTGAAGTAGAATTAAGAAAACGAGAATCTTTTCCTTTGGGAGACTGAGATCAGTTAGATGTTTCCAGGGTGTTTTCATTAAAATACGAAGTACAAATCCTATCACAATAATAATCTTGGCTGCTCTCTTTACATGGTGTTTTCCAACTTCTTCACTGTGTTGTTTTTCCATTAAGCTGTCGAAGGAAGGGCCGTTTGTGGTAGGAAGATGATGCAAAGTCAAATGTCCAAGTATGTCCATTGTACTTAGGAACTGATGATTATACTCCAGCCACCCCCACCCTACACCTCAAATCAACCACTTGTGTAGCAGCCTCAAAGGGAGGGATATTTAAATTGCCTTGAATCTTTTAAAAAATAACCTCCCCTTTCAGTCCCTATCTGCAGATAATGCTGTATATTTTCCCCTTTTTGTGAGAAGTGGAAGGGGCAGCTCTTGCAGTGAACCAGGGGACCCACTGTGTTGTGGGACAGGATGTGAAAATTCCAGCAGCATCTTAAAACAGTTCAAGGTGTCAGCAACCCGGTTCCCATCAGGAAAGATACTTTGAGGATGCAGCAAACTGATCTGTCAGGACTTACTGAGTTCATGGCTCAGCTCGCATTTAATGTGCAGTGAAGTTTGTGGTAAACATATACGCTCCGAATATTTTCAAATTTTCTACCTTGGTCTGAGATTTACCTGCACAAAACTCTCCCTGAATTATTTTGAGCAATCTCCTTTGACTGTTAGGTAGGGGAAGAGAAACAGCAGGTAAAACTTGACCTTGCTTAGAAGAATTCTAATTATTTATGTCCTTTTTATGGACTGCTGTTGCCAACCGCTGTCGCTCACTTTGCAGTTGTGGGTTGCAGTGCCTGCTGCTGTGTGCTCAGCTGGGCTAATACCACATACCATATTCCATGAATATGTTCCCTTGATCAGAAACCTGAATTTTTCTCAGCTGTTTATTTCTCTCTTCATCTGCACTGTCTCCATCCATTCACCAAACCCCCAGTAAGACTTATTACTTGCTTTTTCTTGAGACTAACATGGTTTCAAAATGCAGTTGCTTTTCATTTTATGCATGTGAGCAGACCTCTGAAAGTCTTCTCTGTTTTCACCCCCCTTCCTCATGTCTTCCCAGTAAGCTGTTTTGAGATGTGTCAAGGGATAATCCTGAGTTGCATTCACCTATTCCAGAAAATGTGGGGTCTTGGCTATACCATGAACACCTGCCCAAAATAGGACACCAAAGATTGCTGCACCCAACAAATGCTTCCACATCTGGACACAGATGTGCTTTGTACTGCCAGAATGTAAAGGGAAAAATTATACCATTTTGCAAACACAGACATACAGCACAGCACAAGTCATCTTTGTTTAAAAAAAAAAAAGAAGTGAGGGGGGTTTTTTACTGGTTTAGCTGTATCTACATGTGGGACTGTTTCCAGCACAGCTCCGTCAGTGCAGGATCACACCTCTTCATATCCCTGCCTTGCAGAACTGTGCTGGTAGAAGCGCTTGTACGTACATCACCAGTTGTTGCCTGATTTTTGCCTTTCAAAGGACTCTGCTGATGGAAAACAGGGAGAGCGAGAGACCTGGTGTGAATTCCTCTGCTTCACCCACGGAATAGCTCCCGTGGGAGAGGAGAGACTAACAAATGGGGTGTGAGTTTGAGATACTGGTCCCCTGACAAAAACACACATTGGCTGGAATGGTGTGAATCCAGGCTGCTCTTGTCTCCCTGGTATTGTCTCAGTTACATGATTCTCCTTGCAGCTGAGCACAGCCACACATGTTTGGTCCTCGGTGGGAGAAGAGAGATGTTGTGTGGTCCCAGTTCTCTAGGTCAGTCCTGAAACTCGTCCTTGCTTCAAGGCTACGTGGGCTGTTTCAGGCTTGCTGGTGGCCCACCTGGCTTTCTTGAGTTTAGCAGAATCAAAGCTGCAACCTGCAAGGTCACTCGGTGACACAGTTTCCTGTGGGAAAGTTGCCTTGGTTTAAGCTTGTTTTGGATACACATTAATTTGGCATACAGTATTTTAATGTATTTATGGTCATGTTGAGGTAATCCTACACCTAGTGCAGGGTGGGGTCTGCTCCTGCCCCATATAGCTAAGAGTCAGGAACAACACTCGGTGGATCATTAATGTAGGATTGAAGGTATTAGCAAAGTAGTCCAGTTTTCCAACATCCTTCACCACACAGACAAATTCACGTGTTACCAAAGCCCCTCTTACCCTCTTTCACATCCTACATCCTATGTGGGCCGTTTCCTCTGCAGGGGATGAGCTGGGAGATGGTTGTCCATGCCATCCTCAAAGGAGACATTTTCCTGCTGGCATCTCCCAGGTTCAGCCCCTGAGCACCAGGGTCATTTATTCCCAGATGCATCTTCTCATTATCCGCACAAATAGATAAACCCCTTCTTGGATTCTGGCAGGATGCCGATGCCGGAGAAGCTTTGTTGCAGCCATTTCTGTAGCTAGAGAATGCATTCCATGGAAAGCCATTTGAGCAGTTTTCTTTGACATGCCAAAATGTTCCCCAAAACCTCCTGTTCTCAACTGGTCAAATGCTGTGTAAGGTCAATGTACTCAACTTGTAGCTCGGGTTTCATTGCACAAGTTTTGTATTCAGTTAACTGCAGTTTGGATGCCTGTAAAATTCCCAATATGCAAATGTCCTAAATTTGGCAAAATTGGACTGGAAATCTCATTAGACCAGGCTTTTATGTGCTGTGTCCCTGACTTCCCTTCCAAATAAGCTGTCTTCAAAATACTTTATAGTAGTTCTCTTGGGGTTTTTGATTTCCTATTCTTGCCTTTCCCCAGAACAGAAGGAAAAAAAAAAAAAAAAAAGGTGGAAAAATTACAAACGCAAAAATAATTTGCATATATGAATTTTTTTCCAACCTCTTGCGCAAGGTTTGCTTCAGATCAAAGTTCAGGTCATTCCCCCCTGCCTGAAGTTTTTTATTTTCCATGGTTACAGCACAGAGTATGATGGAACTAATACAAAGTGATGCCAGTGCCTGTTTGGACAATACTTGGATCCATAAAAATGTGCTCAGTGTTTTCCAAATATAAAAAGCCAAGAGAAACCACCTTGAGGTACCATGTGATGTTATTTGCTTTGACCCAGGATAGCTAAAATGAAAGGCCTCTCTGAACACAGGGTGTCCAAAGCCATCCCACTTTTTTGCATGTGTGTGTGAGGAAGGAAATGTGGTGTTTACAGGGGCACACTGAGCTCCAGCTCCTGTGTTTGCCTCTGCATGTCGGTGTGTCCAGACGGAATTTCCTGAGTGAAATGGGTTTGATTGCTCTAGTCCAGCTTTCAAAGGTGGGCAAACAGAGAGCTCTTCTCCCAAATTACACAAATGGAACCTTTTGTTGGAAATGTCAGTATGCAGGGCAAAGGCTGGGAGGCTCCTTCCAGGCAGGCTCACTCATCCAGAAAAGTCTCCTAGGTTAAGTCTGGGGGGAGAGGAGGGGCTGTCAGAGCCCTGTGAGGTGCTGCTGCAGCTGGTTGTTCAACCACAGTGTGTGTACTTTGAATATAAAAAACAAATGGAGCTGCAGTTATTTCTAAGTTTTCATGAGAATGTTCTTGTGTGCAAGGCTGCTGAGCACCTCTGCAGTTTGGGACAGTTAGAGGCCAGATCACAGGTACCAGTACTGATGAGCAGAACTCAGCTGCATTGAAACTCAGAGCTGCTATGCACTGTATCTTGCCTAAAATAGGGATGAATCTACTTTTTTCCTAGCTGCTCTCCTTGGGTCAGTGCTGTGAGATCTGTGAATGGTGAGCACTTGGAATCAGCACTTCGTGCAAACACCCAGCTGATATGCTGGGAAGCTGTTAGCTGGTGGACAGCCATTGAAAATTGGATGCTCCTGCTCATCTTCTGTGCAACCTGGGAGCTCAAATCTGAGTATGAGTGCAGCTTTCGCCTTTAGTGTGTACGAACAAACTCCATTCTTGTTGCACGGGCTCTCTGACCTCACCAACTGCTATCAGAGCCTCTCTTGGCTCTGCATTAATTCATCTGCACATTTTAGTGTTGTGCAGATACCTACAAATTTCAGGTGGACACCTGTGTACAGAAGAATATCTGTCCAGGTTGTCCTTATCCCAGTCTCAAATGAGAGATTATTCTTCCAGTTTAAATTCCATGACCTGTCCTTCGTCCAGCCAGAGGAGGAACATCTCTCCTCCTTGCTGCAATCCTTTACAGGGTTGCTGACCCTCTCCCACCCTTGGTTGAACAGCCTGTTTTTCTCATTACAGGTGGGTGTTCTTGGGCAGGGAACAAGGCCTGAACTCTTCCATCATTTCTATGTGTGAACATGTAGCTCATTCTGTGTTCAGGGATGCTTGCTGTACCTGTCACCGAAAACTGAACAAGTCCCAGCTCTGGCCTGGTGTAAAGAAAGTTGTCTAATGTAATTGCTGCTCCCTGCTGCTGGAATTACTCATCCTTGGTGTGCTGGGACTCTCATCTGGTGATGTTTTCCCCATTTAATCGAAGGAATGTTATCCCTGCCTTGGGAAGGGCTTCCCAAGCAGCCATCTATGCTCTGCCTGCCTTGACATTGTCTCTCCCCTTGCATCCCCTTGTAAGTGAATGACATAGGGAGCATTTAAATGCAGGAGGAATATGGCTGTGGAATGGCAGGTCACTGTTACAGCAGTGGGGAGGTTTAGCTGGACTCGGTTTTCATCACTTAAATGACAGAGGCATTAAGTTGTTTGGTACAGAAGCCATTAATTACAGATTAGTGGCTCACTGGCCCAAACTCAAGGCTTTGCTGTCTGGTTTTGTACACCCCAAATCAAATATCTTGATACGCACCAGAAGGATAAGCCCTTGGCACTTAATTTAATTTAATTTTATATTATTTTATTCTTTTTATCCCAAGATATGAGAGGTTCTGGTTTTAAACCTGGAGGGACCTTATTTGCAGTTGCTACTTGTGCTGCAGAGAACAGTCCCTGGGGCTGCCCGTGCCACCTCTGTGGGTTAACAGCAAAATCCAAACAGTGTCCTCTGCTGTCTGTGCACCAGAGTGTACTCTCAAGTGTTCGTAGATTTATTTTACAACCACAATTTCTTCTAAACTTAGCAGTGCATACACTTTGTCAGGGACTCTTACCATGCCAAGTTTCAGGTTTCAAAGTATTGCCATTTTTGAGCTATTCCCTGCCTCTTTCCTTCTGTGTGTCTCCCTCGCACTGCACACAAAACTTTCTTTTTAATGTAGAAAATGATATTTTTTCCACCCATTTGTAACTTGAAACATCTGAAGAGGTTTTGCTCCAAGTTTATATTTAAAAGAAATAATGAAAGCCAACACTGGCAAAGAAAGCAGTGTGAAAAGTTGCAGCTCAGAAAATTCAGGAACATTATGGGCATTTGCCGAGGAGGAGGAAAATGAAGTCCTTGCAGCCTGTCTTAGCAGGAGTCATGTGCACTATTCAATAGGATTAAAGCTGCTGTGGCACAGAGTAGTACTGTTTGGGTAAATTAATGTGCTTTATAAAGTGATGAGAATTACTTGCTGGCAGTCCAGTCAGTTGTTGTGATCCAGCATCTTCAAAAGCACTGTGAACGCTGAGCATTTATATATTTGAAGATCTAGCTGGGAGGGCTGTGCTGTGAGTTTCTGGCCCATGAACAGTTACAAACATCTGGGCTTTCTTTGTACTAAAATCATCAAGTCAGAAGCTTTTGGACAACTCCATCTGGCCTGGCAGAATCTTCCACCATTCCCTGACATCATGGGGTTTATTTACTGGCTGTCCCCCTTGAAGAAAACTGGTGTAATTTACACTGGGCCTAGGTTATTTAGAGACTGGTAGGCTCAATTTAAATCTGTTTTACAGAGGACTACTCTTAATCTATGTCGAGATGTAGCATAAATGTTCCCATGTCTTTGCTCTAGTTGAGGCATGGCATTGAGTTTTGGTGACCTGGTGTGGCTGCTGGTCAAGGCATCGAGCTAGACTTTGATTTTCATCAGGAAATGAAGTTTTTCCACTTCAGTATCCCATGAGCCAGATGCTGCCATCTCCTGCAGGTTCTCCTCCCCTCCCACCCTGTCATCTGAAGGCCCCCAGCAGTTGTGTTCTGAATAAGGACACTCGTGGGTTTCAAACTGTGCATATCCTCCATGGATTTTGTTGGTCTCTAGCAAAAATTTGTCCTGTCAGCCACCACACAGTTGGCTACGTGGCAGAAAGTATGAGATCTGTAAGACAGGACTAGGAAGTAGGTTTTGGACTGGGACATGTAACATCTGCTTGCTCTTTATGTAACAGGAAGGGTTTTCAACTGTAATCCGTAATTCTGGGACCAGGGCGACAACCTGCCTCCACAGCAGGACCCACTGTCTCACTCACATGTAATGCTCCTGTGTGTCCCCAGTTTGTTTGACTCTGGAGATCTCGAACTTCTCAAATGACATTCTTTAGTGCTGTTAGGGCTTGTCATTCAGCGTTACAGATTCATTTGTAGGTACAAGGATTTGAGGTGCTGCTCAGTTAATCCTGGCTGTGATGCCAGCTACAATGAGATGTGGCTCTGGATCAAAGCCAAAAGGTGGCCAGCCTCCTCTTTGGGTACATTCTTGCCTGTTTCCAGATCCAAATGTTGTCTGACTTGAAATTTTGTGATCAGGTAAATAAAAGTGTTAAGTCTGAACAGTGTAGGAGTTTGTAAAAATGTAGAACTAGAGTAGGATCTAAACAGGCCAGGTTGAAACTTATCCTTTTGTTTAAACAAAGCTTCAGCTGGGAAAGAGGTAGACCTTCTGGGACCAAATTGTAGGTTCAATGCCTTGAAAGGGATGATTCAACATTTCAACTTTAGGCCTGGCATGATTCGTTTGGGTGCAACCCATCTATTATGCATGAGCATGAAAGAGCCCGTGTAGTTTCCATAAAAATCATCTTCAGCTTGGGACTGTGTCAGGTTTTTGCCCATTGAAGCATTCAGGAATTTAAAAACGATCTGCTTATTTTCTTTAAACCAGCCTTGTTTGGTGTGTTTCTCAGTTTCGCGCTGCTCTGAGTTGTGCGTAGGCACTGCATTCAGAAACTAAAAAAAAAGGGAAAAATCCAATGATATTATTGTTATCACTGAAGGCAAATTCCTAGAAGCAGTGCCATGGTGTAGTAAACGCTGTGTAAACCCAGAGTAACAGAATGTTCTTTCATTTGCCACCTAGCACAACACAAAGCTGCATTTTGAGGTGTGTCATGCACCATGCACAGCGTGCAGCTCCTGCGGCAGCCCTCTGAAGCGCTGCACCGTGTTATTCCCGAGCTCACATCCCTGGGACATGCCGAGTTAGGCACAGGAGGTGTCTTTGTGGCTTGGTGTCCGCAAATGGCCCCGTTTGCTTTGGCCTGGCTGCCAGTGGACATCTGCCTCTTACTAATTATGCTCACATTAAAAGGTGATCACCCAGCTACTTATCTTTGCAGCCCAGGTGGTGGTGCCAGGCGGTGTGTGTTTAACATGCCCCAGAGCCAGGGGCCTCTCATCCCACACCGGTCACCCTCGGTCGCCATGCCCACCACGCAGCTCTATTTCTACTCGTTAAATAGACTTAATAAATAAATAGCACCTTCTAAACGTGTAGGCGGGTTGTCTAGCACGGCGCTGGCCCTTCCAAGTGCTCTCTGAAGCCAAAACTGTCTGTTCAGCAGGGCCAGGATTTATCATTAGGGCCGTACGGGCTAGAAAGCGTGTTTGTGGCCGGTGTGCCAGCCTGCCTGAATAGCCTGCAGTGTAATCTCCCTCCTTCCTTGGTGGGAGGAGCTGCCAAAAATAGCAAGCCAAGAATTTGTCCATGTTATTTCTGGGATTGCACCAGGAATTGACATCAGGAGAGAAGAGGAGAGAGAAAGCGAGCAGTGTGAGAAGTTTGGGGTCCATGGTTGTTTGGGTTTGCAGGCTGCCTTGGGGCCGTGGGGAAGAGTCTGGTAGCCACTCCTGTGTGTGCTCACTCCCATGTGCAAGACTCTTCCCAGGCTCTGAGTGGCTTGAACAAAGTGATTTGAGTCTCTGCTCTCTGTTAGGACAAACCTGCTTGGCCCAAGACATTGGCCTGAGACAGGGAGTCTGTTTTGTGGTCCCATGGAGCAGTAATGGCCCTCCAACAGCCACGGGGCTGGGAAAGGAGTGAAGTGTTAGTTCCTGTGGCTGAAGAGGCATGAATGAACCCCAGCTGAATAAGCCTTCACAAAAGCCTATGAATTGAGCTGTGACTCCTCTGTGGAAAAGGCTGTTTGTGCTATAGGAGATATCACTGCCCTGGACAGCTGGGTGGGATCCCAGGAGCGGGGATGGAGATGCTGATCATGCCTCTGCCACTGCTGCCCTGTCTAGACCCAGCTGGCCTTTGCACCATGGGGTTAATACTGAGATCAGCTTGAATAATCCTCCCAGCAGAAAATTTTTGCTTATTGCTAGTCAGCAAAAGAAAGAGTGAAGGTAATGCTGTGTTGGTCCTACCTGATGTTTTCTGTGCTCTTTGTCCCTTCCTTTCTCCTCTGCTCTTTGCTTTCAGCATGTACCCCTTGGCAGTGACATCAGTTAGCATCCTAGCCTTTGCCCACAGCAGCTCCTGTCAGCAGGGCAGTGGCTCTGCACCAACCCTGGCACTGCTTGCTTGGGAAAAGAGTAGGGGATGTATAGAAAGCAGAGATTACCCTGGGCTGGTGACACGACAGAGGTAAAAGTAAGATATTCTTTTTGGAGAGAGAACTGAAAGATGGTCATGGCAAGGAGGGAGGAATTTGGGCAGTGATGTTGACAGTGTAGGAACGCGGTCTGCAAATGAGAGTGGTAAATCAGGCTTCGTTAGAGTTGCTGCTGAAATACCCACTTTGTCAGCCCAAATGGAGTCATACCAGTGTGTCATATGCATCGCAGAGGGGATCAGAGCTGCCTCTGTGCACTAACCAAAGATCTCTCTCCCTCCAACACAGGCTGTGGGCCAACTCTCTGGCCCGTGATGGAGCTAATTGGGCATCTGAGTCCTGGGTTCAGTGCCACTGGCCTCATAAGGGCCCATTTAGCTGCCTGACTTTTCTCCAAATAGCTGTTTGTTCATTGCCTGCGGTTGCATTCACCATTATCTTTACTTAATAGTGCATCACGCAACAATGAAGAGGCTACTGAGTGTAAATCCTAGGGAATGAATAAATTTCTGTGTTGTCTGTTATGAGGCAGAAGGAGAAAGGGTTCAGTTGCAGCTCTGGTCTACCTTTGCTTCTCCAAAATTTGTCACACTCTCAAAGCTGGTCCATGTGCTGTATCAGTGGCAGTTTGAACATCCTGGGGGGGGAGGCATAAGGTTTACCAAAGGTCGTATTTGAATCTCAACACTGCTGATGCCATGATGGAAAATCCATCCTCCTTTGCAGAGCTTAGAGTCTAACAGTAAAGCCAGGCAAAGGAGAGTGGTGATAGAGAAAGG
The DNA here is from genome assembly GCA_036023395.1 of Myiotriccus ornatus. Taxonomy (NCBI): domain Eukaryota; kingdom Metazoa; phylum Chordata; class Aves; order Passeriformes; family Tyrannidae; genus Myiotriccus; species Myiotriccus ornatus. Next base: position 15,136,583 of record JAYRBT010000023.1, read on the forward strand.
GGAAAAGGTGAATGTAAAGGTCCCAAAAAAGCACCTTCTCTAAGTCTCGTGTAAGCCAGCAAGCAAGGCTGGGAGTATAAAATAGTTGGCCCTGTTCAGAGTTCTAGGTGAAAATATTCTGGCCAAAATCTATCCTACCTACCCAGAGAGGTTGTGGATGTCCCACAGGCCAGGCTGGATGGGCCTCTGAGCAGTCTGATGTTGTGGGTGTTGGCAGTCTGATGGCAGGGGTGTTGGAATGAGACGGTCCTTAAGGTCCCTTCCAGCTGAAACCATTTAATGATTCTTTGATGTTCTGGATAATGCCAGTTCCTCCTGAATCTTGCACTTTGTCATAGTTAGTCCTGTTAGAATCAGATAAAGCAGCTTCAGAGGGGAACAGCCCTCACTGTAATTAAGAAGATCAACATCTGACACTAATCCAGCAAAAGTCAGTCCAGGCTGCAGCAGGTAACAGGAGCTGAGCACAATGGTTTCACCTGCCCCTTCTCCCTAAAAAAGTCACTTTCACCTGTCATCCCCTTTTCTCTCCTCTATGAAACAGAACTTGCAAAAGAAAACATTGAATACTTTTAATCTGAGGTGACATTGCAGGTCAAAATGTATGTGATCTTTATTTCACACTGTTTAGAATGGCTTGAGCAAAGTATTTAATCCAAAAGGAATTTTTTTTTGGAAGAGAACAGTCCTGGTACAGCTCTGCTGATTATTTGATCCTTTTTAAGATCTCCTGAAAATTACAGCCTGCCCTTTCCACATTAAAAAAGGGATGTCTTCAAGGCGCCAACCAGCTCATTCAAGGGGAATACTGTTGCTTGGTTTTAACTCCTCCTCTGGTGTGGTATTTAAGGGATCACGTAGAGATGCAGGACATCTCAACATCTTGAAAACAATGCAGCAGGCTTTAAAAATTCCCAGAATTAATTACTGCAGTGAAAAAAAAACCATCATCATGATCATAAACCTATAACTGGGTCATCCCCCAGTTACTGGAATAAAAGAATTGCGAGGCAGAACACGCCCCACACATTAAGCTCAGCAGGATTGTTTGATTAACGTATTGCTGCCATTCCCATTACTGGCACACAACGGAAGCTGCTGTAGGTGGCCCAGCAAAATGTTTTCATACTTTTCAGATTCATGGGAACTTTTTTGTCTAAAATACACAATGGAACAGCTGCACTGTACAAAAAAAACCCCAGCATCTCATCTAGGCACAGCCTTGGAAAGCCGTACTGGTTTTCTCCGGGGCAGTAAATGCCAGCCAGTCATTCCATAACTTGAGAGATGCGGATGCTCCACCAGCATGTAGGATCCCAAACTCTAAAGCCAGGTGGAGAGCAGAGAATGCGGGAAGCTGTGGGCAGGGAGGGAATTTGGCTGCACAACTTTCTGGGATGCTTAAACTGGTGTGAGTGAACAGGACTCATCAGCCAACAGAAATGTGCTTCCAAACCACTTTTATTGACAAAGGCATTTGAAGCCTGGATTCGAAGGCATTTAAGGCCTGGATTCACAGGATGGCAGAGTGCTGAAAATACGGATCAGGGATGTTTAGTCAAGCACAAAAAGTGATTTACAAGCAGTTAAAGCAAGGGACTACCTTATGCAGTGAGGTTTGAGGTGACTAGTTAAACCACCATGTTCATTGTGATGACTGTATTCCTTTGGTTCCATTTCCTTATTATGCCTCTGTGTGAAATCCCCTACAAATAAAATAGGTAACAACAGCTCGTGAAACTGCTAGTCTGCCTGCCATAAAGGATTTCAACCATGGCCTGGAAAGGTAAACACTGTTGTAGTTAGGTTTTTTTAACAGTCTCAGATCCTCTTCCTGAAGGATGTCAGGGTGGTAGCCAGCTGTAGCACTTCTAACATAGCAGATGTAGGGAGATCTCTCTACAGAACATCATCAGAGCCGAGATTCAGACCTGCTTTTCCACTTGGTGTGATTCAGAGCTTGTTACATCCCTCAGTTAAAATCCCATTGAACTCCTTTGAGATTCACAAGTGTAAGCTGCTGTACACTGTTGGCCACCTGTAACACAAGCACTGCAGCTCAGCAATCCTTTGGGCCCTCAAAAAACCATCTGCAGTGGAAATTCTGTGCAAAGTGAACAAGCACAGTCAGTAATAATGAAATAAATACCCCCAGTACTGGTATTTGGGCTTGAAAGTACTTCTTGGGATGGTTTTCCTCATCAGAGCTCTGTTTTTTCAGCACAAGCCGGAATCTTCTTCTCTGTCTAGGCAGCTTGGCTAGTAGGGAGATGGGAGCATCTTTATTTTCCTGTGCTTTTAAGTCTGGCTTTTTAACAGGTAGTTCTTGTGTTGGAAACCCAAGATGGGTGGTTCAGTCCATAAGCTCAGAAGGGAAACCCTGTGTGTATTCTGTTCCTCCAGGGCTAGTGTTTAAGAAGATGGCAGGGGAGAGCTTTTATCTGAACAGGCCAGAGTTGATTTTGTTCTAAAAAGGTAAAATGGGGCCTCTGGAGAGGAAGATAAAACTCTGTATGCTTAGGCAAGGAGCTGCCAGAGGATTTTCTGGCTGAGGGCTCTCATCTTTCAACACATCCTCACCCAGGCAAGGTAATCAGGAGATCAGGGACTACACAAGCAAACATTACTTCCACGACTGATCTGTTTCAGTTCTGGATAAGTGTGGCCAGTTTGCGGTGTTGTGACTTCTTTAAAAGGTTCTCTGTAAGGTCCCTGTGTTTTGTCCCTTCCCTGTGGGGCCAAGTTCATTCATCTAAAAAATCCACACAAACCAAACTAAACCTTTCATCTCTTCCCTGGGCTTTCTGCCCTTCGCATGTCCCCCGGTGATGTCAGAGGCTGAAACCTTTCCTCCTTGCATGAGGCCCTCACTCAGGACAAACTCTCTCTGACTCAGTGTGAGTTTCCCAGGGTAAGAGCTGAACCAGGACAGGGCGATGCAGTGACGACAGGAGCCATAACCTGTTTATTTTAGCCAGTATTTAGACTGTGACTGAAGTGGGAAGCAGCGTGAGCTGCTGCAAGCCAGTGCTCACATTTCTCACAGAGCATTGACGATGGCACTGGTTCAAGGTGTGGCTGGTGCTGGTGGAAGCCTTTGGAGCTGATGTTAGAGGAGAACAGACACGTAGAGCATCACGTAAACTCCTCATTGTACGTGAAGACATGATGAGGGATGTTACAGATTTACCACACTGACGTATGCTCATAGGAAGCAATGGGCTGGCACTCTTTCCTCTGTACAGATAAAGGAGCAGATAAAGACATTGTGCCAGACACGGCCTCTGTTAGAGGAAGAGCTTTCAGGCTGGTAAAGTCATTGAAGTATATCAGATTGAAACACTTGTCCTCCTTCCTATTGCACTGCCATTCGGGACAGCCTTACTTTGTTTGAGTCCCATTACTGCAGTTACTGGAGAGAGCTCATGTGTGTGTTGCTCACACCATTTTCCTGTTTGCTCTTAAAGAGAGAGAGAATTGAAAGTCAGGAACCTTCTGCACTCCCATTACTGGGGCTGAGAGTTTTGAAGTGTAAGGCAACATTTGTTTCAGTGAGATCATAAGTAACGAAAAAGCTAAGTTTTTCCTAATTACATTTTTTGGTTTAATTCTGTTTTGTTAATTTTACTAAAAAAACCCAAACAAACCAACAACCAAACAAATTGGAACCCAGAGGTAAAAAAAGCACAGATTTAACCCACACACCAATTTTTTTTCATTCTAATTTTTGACATTGTGACTCTTGCCCAGCACCTCTAAACATGGACCAGCTCTCAGGTGGGTGTTGCCCTGCCCAGGGAGGCTGAGGGCTGCTGCTCTTGTTCATCATTAACAGCAGCTGTGACATTGCATACCACTCAGCTCTCATTACTTTGAGACCAAACCCACCACGTGTCCCAACGAAAGCAGCAAGCTGCTACAGAAAAGTGGTAACAAGGGGACAAAACCAGGTGTATTCAGCAGCACTGAAGATCATGCAGGGAGATGGCAGTCATACAGATGTCTTGCAGTGTAAATGCTGCCCGATCTCGGGGTAGCTGCAGTGGGAAAAGCAGCTCTTTTACAGTGAATAAGTTCCAGTGTAAAGCCAGTGAATGGCAGCAGTGAAGCCCCTGTGGTGCTGCCCCTCTGGGTAGCATTCCTTCAGGTGGGGGGCTCTATGTGAGCAGTCATTTCAGGACCCCCTCTCTGAGCTTCCTCGCAGTTATGTTTATCTCCTCTCCAAACATTCCCTCCGTTACCAAGTGTATCTTTGATGATTGTCCAAAGTTCATATCCGCTCTTGTGTTTAACCTTCACGTCCAGCGGCGGAGGTCGGTGAGCCAATTCCCTGTGCACCCGACTCCGAGCACGTAGACCAGCTCCTTTGCTTTTTACTGGGTGACTGATCAGCAGCAGTGGGACGCCCATAAAGGAGGGGGCAGTCAGTGCCAAGGAGTCAGCAGGGTTTGTGCCTGCACCCTCCAACATGCACTGGAGGGGTGGTGGGCAAGAGCAAGTGCTGAGCTCAGCCCGCTGTGGTTTCCACAGGTTGATGTACAGAAAAAATGCTCTGTAGCTGATATAAATGTTTTCAAGGTGTTGTTATGAGGCGTGATCCCATATCCTATCTTGTGATGTGGCCCAGCTTTGCCACTCTCATGGAAGTGAAAGGCTGGCAGATTCCCAGCCTTAAGGAATAAGTCCCTAAGGAAACAGTACAGCAGTCTGTGGGATAGGCCCTCAGTGGTGTGATGTGTGTGTGTGTGTGAAGGAGACCACCATAGTTTTGCTGCCTCACAAGGTGTTTCAGTGGAAAGACGAAGTGAGCTGTCATGCTGTGCAGTGGTTGAGATGTTCATGGCATGTGTGATCTGTACCTGCAAATAGTTTTAAGGCTCAAGAGACCTCAGCTTTGCAGCACTAAGATGGAAAAAAAGAGTATGTCCTAAGTTCTCCTCTTCATCAGGCCTAAAGCATTCAATGTCCATAGCAGAGCTCAGTTTGTACGTGTCAGACACAAAATATGGAGACTTTTAAAATAGTCCATGAACTGCATGTCTGTGGTTACAGCCCATGCCCAAGAGGTCCATGGTGCCAGGAAGTGGGACTCTTCTGGAGAGCCCCATTTCCCTCTCTGTAGAGGCCACCCCAGCCCCAGGGCAGGATGCTCTCCCCCCCACTGTCGTGCAGCCTCATGAAGCTTTTGGTTTTATTAGGGCTTTTGGTTTTTTTCTTCTTAAATGTCTAAATAAAAATAATAATAATAAAAAAAATTGGTTTGGGTTGCTTGGGTGAACTGTAATGTACACCAAAAATAGGATATTTTCCCAGAGTTTCCAGATCTAGGTGTCTTTAGTGCCCACTGAAATTTTGGGAAATGGAGCTTTACACGTAGATTTCAAACTCTCCATCTCCATATTTTACATGGATATTTTGCTATGTGCTAATACTTCTCAGACACTATATTTTGTACTAATGAGCTCCCATACTTGTTATAAGGAGCAGAACGGAACTGAATAAAGTGCCAAAGGAATAATTATTCTCACACTTGAGCAGCAGACTGACAGGGACAAGTCCTGCTCAACGTAACAAGCTCCTGGAGCACGAGGGATTCTAGTGTGTTACCGTGAGAAGCCGAGCTCTGAGAGGTTCAGAGTGTATTTCTGAGCTTCCCAGAGACTGACACCTACTTGAAATGTAAAGCAGAAGGAAGCAGGAAAGCATTAGCAAATCAAAGTATGTTCTTCACTTGGGATGGCTTCTGCCTTCAGGGACAGCTGGATTTTGGGTGCCAGTTTGGTGCAATATGATTTTTTTTTTTTTTCCTCCCTCCACCTTTGGGAAAGAAAATAAAGTTAATGCTTCAGCTGAGCAGAGAAACCTTGCCTGGCCCAAACAGAAAAATACACCTTTTGCTGTTAGCGCATCACACTGTGAATATTTGCTTTGGCCAATAAACATGGAGAAGCTGTTAAATGATTTACCTGCTCTGTGTACTGAATATTTGTTGCTAAGCTCTTCAGTATTTAAACACCCATGTCTCAAGCATGCTGCTCTCTGGTGAGCTGGACTGTGGAGGCTCCATACTGTGTCTGTCTCCCACCAACCTTTTCTGGTGGAGGGTGGAACTGGGTGTGTAAAACATCCCAGCAGTGACCACCAGCTCTGTTCTGTTGAGCCCTCAGTGGGAACTGCACGTGGGCCGTCACTGGGTTTGGCTGAACAGCATTGCCAAGGGACTGCTGGTGCCACTGGGAATATTCTGGCTGCAGGATGCACAGGGTGCCTTTGGGGAGGCAATTTATTATGTTTGTAGTCTAATTTTGGCTTTTTTTATTATGTTTTTGCAAACAGCGTTGGACTACCAATAAATTGCTGGGCTTTGCCCGTGGTTTTAATAGCAACTTGTGGGCAAGAGAAAACTGGTTTCAAATGTATTTGTCCTAAAGAAGAATAAGCAAGTGAACAAAAATCCAGCCAGCAGTCATCTGTGCTTTTAAGAGGATTCAGGGTGTGAGTTTCTTTAACAAAACTCTTGGGTTTTGATGAACTTTGGGGTCTTTACATTGCCTTGGCAATGCCCTGTCAGCCATATCCTGGCAGGGTGGCCTGAGAACTGGATGTGTGAGCCTGGCTGCTCTGAATCACTGTCTCCAGTACAGGTTATGGTATTGGTATGATAGGGGTTGTTCCTGGGTTTTCAGGCTCTGAGGATTCATATATAACCAGAGGTACCTCCTGAGGCTCCATAGAGGGGTGTTAGTCACAGCCCCAGGGTGCTGTCACAGCAGCAGGACAGAGGTGATATCTTCACCACTGGCTGAATTCCTCCCTGCAGTGCCAAGGGTCCCGTGGTGTCCAGAGTGTCCACATGGATGGATGCACTTTTCACCAAAGCTCCTGCCGACACTCCAGTGCCCACCTGGGAACCAGGCTGGCCCTGTCAGCGTGGACTCCTCTTCTAGGGCAAAATTCTCACTGTTGGAGTGGATATCTGTGTTAGCAGCAGGAATCTGTCCATAGAGGTCTATAATCTGCAATTCTTATGCTTATTACGGATGGACAGACCGGCTCCCTAGATAGCTGATTTGCTGGCTGGAGCTTAGAGCATTATTTTTATGTTTTTCCACCATTTTTAGCCCTGCAGTAACAGCTATTCCATCCAAATACCTGTGATGTCTGTTGGACACAGGGGCATGTGCAATGATCAGCTGTGCATACAGGAATCCATGACATATTGTGCTTCAAGGGTTTACCAAATGAGAGGTAGAAGATTTAAATAACCTTTATTCTCCATGTTCAAAAGTGAGAAGGGTTTGATTTGGTTTTCAAGTTCTGCGCACCTGCAGGATGATATTTTTTACCCCAGTAGGGACTTGCTAGTGAGTTGAATTTCATACTTGTATTCCAAATCAAACTGGCTGTTGATGTCATTAAAAGTATTCTTTAGGCCGTGTCAAACCCTCAAAAATGTAACTAGTTTCCTCTGTTCACTCAACACCCATCAGTCAGTAAACTGGGGCCGGAAACCAAGTGGCAAACCAGCTTGTGACTATTTTTGCTTTTTGTGTGAATGTTCTGTTTGAATGTTTTTTGGGTTGGGCTCTTGAGGTTTTTCACCTTTTCTGTAGCCTTTTTTTATCTTTCTGTGATCATACCAACAGCAGTGTTTCTGCTACATGATTTTCTCTCAGCACATGAAATGTGTTTGCACAAATTATCTCTGAACGTCAGCTCTGTGTCGCATGTGCTGCTGGTACATAGCCACCGAAACGGGACACGTGCAGCACCGGGGCTTCTGTAATTATTCAATGTGGAACAGGTTTCTAAATTTGACCGTAAACTATCTGAAATTCACTATTTGCAAGGCACTCCCTGAAACAAGCTTGTACAATGCAGCAACATTTCAAGAAACAAATTCATCCAAAGATCTGGTGAATACATTTGAGCGTTCAGTGGGAGAAATACAACTCATCTGGTAGTTTCCTGGTAGAAAATAATCTATGTTTTAGTTTTTGTGGCGTCTCACTCCTTTGCGCGGGAATATTTCGTACCAATTTTAGTCCTCTAGTAGTGTATGTGGAATGTTATTTTAGACCACTTTGAGGTAAATAGGTCTGTGTGCCTTTTTTACAAGGACCTCTATGAACTTTGCAAATAGTGATTATGGCTTACGTTTTCCCTTCCACCTGGGAGGCACGTGCAAGTGATTGGGTTCACATTTGTAATTAAAGGTTTGTGATCATAAATGGCATCTGATCTGCCTGACATCGTGTGCAGTGTCTCAAGGCCAGGTCAGACTTCAGGTGTCCTCACCTGGTACTCTCTCTCCTGATGTCCTGAGTTTTGTGTTCAGGCAAGGTCAGGATGTGTGTTGAGGCCAAGCCCCTGTTTTGGGCTGCTTTAGGCTGGACACTCGGATCAGTCTGGCCACACCTTAAAAATTACAGAGGTCTTTGGTCTCCAGGGCTGTCAAAGACAACAACTGTCATCAGTACCACGTTAATACTTCATAAGCAAACAGAATTGGCAGGGATGGCTCTGCAAGCCATGGTGGCTCCTTAGAGGACAATTTTTCAGGTCCTTTGCTTACCATAAGCTTTGCCTGATGTAGTAATTCTCAGAAGAGCTCAGGAGGAATTTTAATGTGCAAAAGCTGGGAGAGAAGTGACCATCTCATGGCAGGATTTGCCTTTCCTCTTTGGCTTCTGGATCATTCTATGCTCCCTTTTGGTTTTGAATGTGCTCCCAGAGAAACACACTTTGTCCCCCATGGGAGCATCACACTTCAGTGTTTCCTTCTATGCATTATTAAGCTGCAAAAAGAGCTTTGCAGCTTTGAAATATGTGCTCATTAGCTGTAATTAAATCTTTAAATTCTCCTTCAGGCTTGGATAAAAGCACAAGCTCTGCTCATACCCAAAGTTTTTCTCCTCTTTTGACTTTTTTTATATATTTTATTACTCTCATGCTTTGCTAATTACTGAATGCAATGGTGTTTCCAAAGCAGCCACAAATAAAAGTATTTACTATTCAGCGAGGCATGTGTTAATCTGGCAAACTATTATATTGGCTCCAAAGTCTCTTATTTAATATGAATCACTCTGTAAAGTGCCTCAACAGCACAGCTTCTTATTCATTATTGCTTAATTTCATGATATCTGAGATGTGGGATTTCAGTTAACGGATAATTGAGATCATAAATCAAAATATTTTCAATGAGATTACATGAAACACAAGATGTTCAGGTTGGGAGCCTGAAATTCTCGGCAGCTCCCAGCAAGGATGGGTGAGGTCTGCAGGCACATCCCCCTTTCCGCCTTAGCTCCAGTGTGGGCTCATCTGAAAGGGGGCAGGTTTTTGGAGTGTTGTACAGTTTCTACCTGTCTGATACACCTGCATTGCCTCTATCAGTGTAGGACTCCCAAGTGATGCCTCTCTGCTCCTGAGACATCCATTGGATGGGAAGATTTCCTATCCCCACTTTAGCAGTAGGAATATGGAGCCAGTCACAGCACAGTCTCTGGCAGTATCTGGACACCCAGTCATGTGTGCAGATCTTGACTGTGTTTTCAGTTTCTCTGTCAGCTTGCCAGAAACATCCTCCAAGTGTCCTCAGGGTTGCACAGGAAATCTGGGAAGGAGAAGAGATGTTGCAGACAGGTGGTCTCAACCACTGACCCATTTTTCTTATTCATTTTCTTGGCAGACACTGAAAATCAACTCACCCAGGATGACTAACTCCTTCTAGCAATCCTAATGATTGCTTTTGTTACTTAAAAATGCTCACAGATATAACAGAAGTGACTTGTGGAGCAAATATTTTAGAAGAGACAAGTTGTTAGAGGTACTGACAGGCACCTCCATTCTCTCTTCCCCATTTGGTCCTACTGACCTCCATAAGCCCTGGATCAATCATATTAGCAAATTTTTAACAAAAAAATTACCCTTTTGATTCTTTGTTTTGAGAAAGCAGATGGATAAGCTTCCCTTAAAGATCACAAGGAGTACAGCAACCCTCTTTGTGGGGAAAAAAGATGTTGTAAAACAAGAACGTCCAGTTCTAAACTTTTCTACTGGAGATGAGACCTGCACCATAATTTATATATTTTTAAAGGGAAAGTATTTGGGGGCAGATTCCTTTTATTTCTTTTCTTTCTTGGCTCATTTGCAGCAGCCCTGAAAACAGTAGTTTCATATGGAAATGCTGATGTAGCACTTGGCGGCACAGCAGCAACCCGTATCTCCTCTGGTGTATTTTAGGCTGCCTGGGTTACTGCTGGCCTCCTCTTACCAGGCAAAATTATTGCTTTTTTGTAAGGTCAAATGTGTAGCTTCTTCCTACTGGAAAGCCTGAGGAAGGACAATGAATGATTCATTGTAGGCACTCCAGCAGCACACAGACCCCTCGTGTGCGTGGTGTGGGAATACATTAGTACACAGATTTCCTGTTCATACAGGCCAAGTTATGTAGAAAATGCCTTTGCTCCATGGTTGGAGGACAGAATGGGCTGTTTGTGACCAGCTTTCTCTTGTTTCTTACTCTTTTTTGCTCTGCCCCTTTCAGGGGGGCTTTGACTGAATTTGTTTGACTTTGCTCTTTACCCAAGGGGTTGAGCTGGGAGGTTCACCCAAATCATGGACCATGTGGATTTGGAGCAGCTGAAGCATTTAACTCGGGGTGGAACACACTGTGGCTGTTACAGAGCCTCCTGTGGCTTTGTCCAAGAGCCCCAGGATGCTCCATATATCCAGATACTCAAACCAGGCAAATACACTCTCCTTGATAATCCCATTTACTGGCCCCACGCTCTGTACGCCCAGGTGTACGGACAAAAATCAGGAGAAGGACAGAAAGGTTGCAGGATGGGAGAAGAGAAGCCCTGGTGGATCAGGGGTGGAGGGTGTTGAGAGGGAAAAATGTCTTGGGCAAATATTTCCTGGTGCTGTTGGACACTTCAGACACACAGGTCCTCACATCTCTCAGGTGGGATGGGGCCACCATTTTATTTTAGGGAGCACAGTCATTTTTCTGAGAGCTGAAAAAGTTACTTGAGGCCTCCAAAGCAGTAGTGGTCTGGTGCCAAAGTAATTTTGTGGATCCGGATATGAGTGGTTTTCCCCAGGCTGTGGCCAGCTGGAGGCGTAGCTTGCAATTTAATGAGGGGCTCCTCAGTCCGTGGGTGCCTGTGGTTCTGCCCCATCATCCAAACCACCTTCATCTTCTGCCTGTAGTCAAAAATTAGAAAGTGCCATTTTTCATTCCTGAAAGCTTCCAGGCTGCCTCGTAGCTGCTTTATTTTTGGTCAGTGTTAGCTAAAGGCCTTGCTAAGAAGTTCATCCATAGGTAAGAGTGTATAAAGGGTTTAGGCAATGTAGTTTGGGCCCTTCTCATCACCTGCCAGGATCACAAGACCCAGGGAGCTTCACACTTCTTGAACTCTCACTGAATCCTTTCCTTCTTTCCTCCTTCTTTCCTCCTTCTTTCCTCCTTCTTTCCTCCTTTCATTTAAATAGCTCTTAGTATCATCATTTGCTCAAAGTGTAGAAATAGACTGAAAATGCATTCCCCAACTGAACCAAAATATGTTCAGGTCTCATGTCATTATTTTTTAACCAGGTCTGCATTAAAAGTTTTATGAGCTGCTCCAGTTTCGGAAGGTTTCCCGTAAATGAACTTTCCACCACTCTGTGACAGCAGTGTGTTGCCAACACATGGATAATATGGAAACTGAAAGAGGAAAAAAAAAGCCCTCCCCCCCCTCCTTTCCTCCATCTGTTACAATACAGGACTGTGGCAGGAAACGAGGTTTTGCAGTTTTATATGAGCAGAAGTGTGTTGTGTGGTTTTTTGGTAGGGTTTTTTTTTTTTAAGCTGTGGAGTGTGTCATTTCAGAGCTCTCTCCAGCAATCTGGAAGCAACCAACTTAAAGCATGGAAAAGACATTATGTAATTGCAAAAGACAAAAAAGCCTCCCAGTGCTGAGGCCTTGTGGCAGAAGCCAGTCTCTGACCTCACCCTTCTCAGGATCTCTGGAGAACACTGTGTTCCCCTGGCCCCTCGCGAAAAATAGCCTCTGCCAGACTTCAGCAAACAATTCCGGCATTTCCTTCCCCTGCCTCTGGTCTGTGGGTGTTTTGGAGTCTCTCGCATGTGTGGGCAGGGATTTATTAGCTAAAATAAAAACCGTACTACAGAGCTGCGTTGGAGAAAAAGAAAAAGAAAGTTAAGGGGGAAAAAATGCAAGCAAGTGTAATAAGCCTGTGGCTTCAGCTCGTTTGGACTCGATTCCAGCTTTGGAATTAATAAAGAACAAAGCAGGAATAAAGGGGGTCTCATGGGTCCTGTTGTCTCCCCTCCCGTTGCTGGTCGTGGTCCCTGGTGCCCTGTCTCGCCCGGCAGCAGCTGAACCTCTGCCTTCATAGCTCCTGCCAAAGCTGAGCACGGGCCCACGTCTGAAAGATCAAGGTCTTTGTTCTTTTTTAGCTTTTCCCAGTACAATCCCTACAGAGATGTAATCGTCTGGTGTTGTTTCTCCTCTGAATTCTCTTTAATTTCCTGCCTGTGGTTTTGGGGGTTTTGTGAGGTTTTATGGTTGTGGAGAAATTTTCGCTGTTTGCAGTGGCTGTCCTACATGCTCTAAAAACAGCATCCCATTTCTTCTAAGAAAAGCCTTTTTATGTCCTAATTTACATTGCTGGCTCATCATTATTGCCACTGCAGTACTCTTAAGGGAACCCAAATAAATATCTCTCCCCGTGGACATCCTGCCTTCACAGTGGTCTTGGGTCTCTGGGCACAAGAGAACCCCATTCATCTTCAACTGCAGGTTGAAGACCCAAAATTCCACTGCTGCTGTACCCAAGAGGAAGGGAAAGCTACTCTATTTCCCAAGCAGAGAAGCCAGCCGTGTTGCCCTCAACTTTCCCTACAAATGCTCTTGAGCTGGGATGGTGTCTGCCAGCTGGAGCTCAGTACCTTCTTTACAAGCCTCTGCTTTCCACAGACGGGCTGCCGGGGGAGCCAGGGATAGGCTGTCAGTTCCTGCCTTGTTTATTTAAGATCTTTGAACCTCAGAAGGCTCACAGAAGCAAACAGGAGCTTTGGTTGGCCTTGTTGGGAACCCTACATCTGCCTGCTTGGGCTTTGCAACCATAGTTGTAGCATTATGAAACATTTGTCTTGCGTGTTCTTCAGCTTAACAATTTGGCTGTTGTGGTGCAGGCAGGAGTTTTGCCCTGTCCATGTCAACAGAGAGGCTTTCCTCACTTGTAATGCTCTGCATTAAAGAACAGGCTGGAGGTGGGAAGAAGAAGGAGTCTGAAAGCTGGCCGTGGTCAGGATGCCACATTGCATGTGCTCAGGTTCTGCACTGATCAGAGCTCCCTGGCACCTGCCTGATGCCTGCACAGTGATCTGAGTGCTGGCCCTGCACTTGCCTCGCTACAGGCAGAAGCTGCTGCTTCTCAGCAGCTTTTCCTTTTCCCCTGTGGAAGAAGCTGTAAATCCCTTACCTAAGTGACTCTGCAGCTCTTCCACCGAGGGAACCAGGCTGCAACAACCCAGAGTTGTTGAGGGAGTTATTCCTTTTCCCTCGCCCCTCCCCAGCAGCAGCAGAGCTTTCAGAAGCCCTGTGGTCTGGTGGATTGAACATGAGACCCTGGGTGCCTGTTTTCTAAGCCTTGTGCTGCTGCTGCCTCGTTGCCTTGGTTCTGGGAAAGTATCTGACATCTTGGTGCTGTGGGTTTGCCCCTCCATTGCACCAGAATAAACCTAAAGAAATAAATATTCCATTGTTAATATATTTATACCATTAACTATGTTATTTATTTATGTATTATACAAATGTATAATTAATACTATAATATCTTGAATAAATATAATATTCCTCCCTTGCAAACAGCTCTGAAATGTGACAGGTCCACATAGTGCTGTGGAAAATAAAGTGGGAAAGGGCAGTGAATTAATGGTGGTGAAGGTGTTGATGGTCAGTAGGGTCCTTCGAGGCACTTTGAAAAACCTCTGCTGAAGTTTGGTAGGAGCTGAGTGATGAATAGATAGAGAGGATGAGCTGGCTTGGAGCATCAACAATGGCAGCCCAGTCCCAAGTGGCTTCTTGCGGTGTTTTGTCTTGGTTAGGGGACTCAAACTCACTTTGAAGGGTGATTGATAAGAGCTTTTGAGTTTCCTGAGGAAAGTCCATCGTGTTTGCCAGGATGAGGAGCTGGGGAAGGTGTTGAGCATCTCCAAAGCTTATGGAAGGAGGTGGCTGGGAAAGCAGCAGAAACACATTTGGGAAAGGGGGCAGCAAGAGCTGGATTTGGTCATTAGGTACAGGGGGTAAGAATGTGAATAATTCCTGCTGACAGCAAAGCTGCTGATGTCCTGGGGGACCTGCTTCCATGATTGCCAGGGCTGACAAGTCTAGAATGATCACACAGGCATCAGGGAGCATTCATGAACCTGATCTCAACCCAGCCATGCTTTGATGGCGTTTCCACTGGGAGGATGTTGGCTCTGTACACCTAACTTCTCCTCTGAGGATCCCAGTCCCTTCTTAAACACCTGCCTGATTTCTCAGGTAATTTTCCATTTGCACAAAGTAATTTGATTTTGGAGAGAGGGCATAGAAAGCACTGCTGTCAGCTGTTCCCCCCTGACAAATGCATGAAGAGAGCCTTGAAATTCCAGCCCTGAGCTCTTCCTCTCAATGCAGTGGGGTTTAAGGCATATCTCTGAGGAGATACCAGCACAAACAGCGTATCTTCCTCTCTGGAAGGGGATTTGCCTTGTTGTTTGATAATGTTCTTCATGATAATTTGCCAGCAATTTCTCTAGAGTTTTTCTCTATCAACTTCAGATTTGTAATTTCTGGGCTGAAATAGTGCATGTATGTCTGAGCAATCCCAAAGGCACCTGGTTCAGGGAAAATAAAGATGTGCTTTCTGCTGGATTGACTTACCCGTGCAGCCCAAACCTGTAATCATCCTTAAATGCTGCAGATTATCTCTAGCTGCCACAGGGGTGGCATTGGCTCCTGGTAATTAATGAGGGCTTTGCTCCAACCCTGGATTGGGATGTTTTTTGAAGGCAACTGATGCCATTCCTTCCCAATGCAGCTGATTCAGTAGCTCTCCCACTTGCTCTGCCTCCTTTTCCCATGCATGCTGTCAGTATTTTAGCTTTTACTCTAGAAAGTGCGATTTAAAGTAGCTGATGGATCCCTTGTTATTATCAGGGAAGGAGAGGTAGAGTGGTTGTAAAATTGAGTTTTTCCTCCTGTACAGCATTTTTCTTCCCAGTGCTTTTCTTCTCTCTTTCCTTGCAGTAAATGAGCTGTATCTCTGGCCATGCTCTCCATCATTCTCTGTATCCATCCAGTCACTGCACAAAGTCATTTTGGTTTCGTGTGTCTGAGCACTTGTTCTTCATTTGTGCCTCTTTGAGATTTGGGGCTGCAGCTGCAACACCATCGAAAGTATCCAATTAGCATTCGAGTGGTTTCAAACTAAGGGAGGGTTTCAAATTAACTAGGACTGTAGCCAAGTCCTAGTTCTGGCTCAGAGGGACAGAACTGGAACTCTACAGGTATTTGGGGGTTTTTACCTGTGTTTCACCAGCTTTGAAGTCTGGTTCATGTGTCAGCCCTGTTCTCTGTTGAACCCTCTTCTGAATCAGGAAAAGAAGGAAAGTAAGAGTTGTCCTGGCTCTTCTTTTACATCTCTTCAACCCAAAACAGGTATGACATGCTTGGAAAAAAAGAGGAAGGGACACAGAGCTGGAACTGAGAAGTTCGTGAAAGAAGCAAGATGAGTGTTGGTCTCTTCTCCAAAGTAACAAACAGCAGGACAAGAGGAAATGGCCTCAAGCTGTGCCAGGGGAGGTTTAGGTTGGATATTAGGAAAAATTTCTTCACCAAAAGGGTTGTCAAGCATTGGAACAGGCTGCCCAGGGAAGTGGTGGAGTCACCATCCCTGGAGGGATTTAAAAGATGTGCAGATGTGGCACCTGGGGACATGGTTTACTGGTGGACCTGGCAGTGTTGGGTCAGTGGTTGGATGATCTTAGAGGTCTTTGCCAAACTTAAGGATTCTATGATTCGATGTTTACCGCCACAGCACATCAAAGTGTTCTCTCCAAACATTTTTTGAGCAATAAATAGCTTTTGTCAAAACCAAAAATATATTCTTTTCTGAAAACAGACTTTTGTTTTGAAAGAAAAATGCCAGAAGCATCTCAGACAGGCAACAGGAGTGGAAAGTAAAATCCTACTGAATTTCTTTCCTTCCTTCTCATCTGCATCCAGCCCTGTCCTTCAGTATCTCCCATACCTAATTATAGCACAGCCAGTCTGGAGTTGTTAGGGGAATTTCTTGCTTCTGGATTGCCAGTAACACTGAACTGAAGATGATCCGGATTGGAAGGAACAATCCTAATGCCTTTAAGCTCAGATAAAAAATAATGGACTATTGTTTTAAGTTAGATTATTTGAGAGGGTTGAAACTACTCAAAATAATTTGCTTCTTTCAATAAGCATCACTTTATGGTGGAAAGATCATAACTTATGTATATTATCTTTTTATCACCAGTAAGTTTTTAATATGTTACCATTTATCTCTGGGTTAGTTGAAAAGTTCATCGCTATGCCTTTCCTTTTCAAATTAACATAAATTAATTACAATTCCCAGAAATTACTGTGGAGAGAATAAAAATGCCTTTTGGTAACTGGTCAGACTTGGACAAAAACCCAGAAGTGAGTGTAGCTTTAAATGCAGAGAGAAGAGACAAAGCAGCCCCCAGTATTTGATGCCAAACAATAAAGCCTTTAACATGTCTTTGGGATTTCAAGGGGACTGTACTGCTGACCTCTCATTCCTGCATATTTTCTGCTGGCAGCATGGCAGCATTTTCTCTCTATCTGCTCTTGGAAACCCATCCCATGAAACAACAACAGGAGGACCAAAGTAAAAGCAGGCAGTGAACTGATAGCTCTGCCTGGGAGGGTGGATGAAGCTGCGAGCTGGTGCCCCTGGGAGTAAAAACAGTCCAAGGCCCTTAAGGCCATGGCCAGATATCCTGCACCTGATCTGTGTGGGCTGGCTGGAAACTTTGCTGCTGCTTACCAGGAGTGATTTCTACGGCTCTCCTGGAGGAGGGGTTGTAAGGGCCTGGTGTGGCTGTTTCCTTCCCTGTAGGCTGTTTTGGCTGGTAGCCAGTGGGGCAGCTCTGGCATGGCCATGGCAGTAAACACATAGGAAGTTAGACCATCTTTACCTGGCCACTGTTTGTGGAAGAAACACTTTATTCACAGCCTAAATCCAACTGCAGGCCACCAGCTGGCTGCTGCAGGTAGCTCCTGAAGGTGTTCAGGCTTGCGGAGATGTTCTGGTGACGTGGTTCTGCTGGGCCCTTGTGATGAGGACGGGTGTGCAGAGGCTCCTTTTCACTCCAGTGTGGACAGGGGTTGTCACACACGCACTCAGAGCTGCCACTGTGCTGTAGCTGTGTCACACTGAAGGCACCACTCGTGGTGTGAAGTGCTCAGTGCAGGCAGTGCATCTCTGGCAAGAGTCCCTGCTCCAGAGCCAGAGGCTTGGGCAGAGGAGGGGAGCCTTCATCTCCTGACAGTCACATTGGTTCTGTATGAGCTTGACTGTGACTTGGATACAGAAGCCTTACCCCTGTGGGAGGAGGAGGAGGCCTTTAGAATTGACTCCTGGGGGGATTCACACCCTCCTTGCACGGTGGCTTGAGTGCAGAGGACCTGCTGGCTGCAGGCACGAGGCATGGCCAGTAGGTAATGGTGGGGTGGCTGACTTTGTGTATTAACAAAAGGGACACCTGATTAGTGAAATGGTAATTACCTTTGGATCTAATAAGCGTAATTACTGAGTAATCCACCAGAGTATATAATGAGGTGGGAATATTTTTAGCTTGCGAGTGAGTTGTTTGCAGTCCCCTAGTGCCATACTCCCAGTAAAGAGCACTTAGGCAGCACTTATGGCCTGTAGCTTTTAAGAAATTACTGTGATGCATCTTTAAAACTGGCAGCTTTATTAAAAAGGGAGGTGGGGGGATGCTATTAACTTAACATAGCTGGGTTAAGAGAGAGTGTGCGTTTCTGAAGGGCCCCAGTACGCTGTGAGGCTTGGAGGCTTGAGAGCCTGAGGTACAGCTGAAAGCCAGAGACACTAAGAAATTTGTCTGGGCCATTTTGAGCTGAAGGCACTGCTGTTCTCTGACCCGAGTGGTGGGCTGGGCTCATCCAGTGCTGATGTGGGCACTGCCTGGTCATTCTGTGTGTAGTAAGAGCAGGACAAGGAGTCTTTGTTGAATGCTTGGAGGATGCTACAGCACAGAAACCAGTTGAGCTAGACCAGTGTTTTAGCCCCACTTTTGTTGCTCAGATGAGGAGTGAGAAAAGTGAGAGGAAATTGTAATTTTTTTGTGGAAAAGATTTAAGAAAACCAAAGAAAACCAAACACAAAGTCCAGGAAATCCCACTCTCCTTTTCCTTGTGGCCAGGGTATGTTTTGGAAGAGCCAACCCAGAGCAAGCAACTCAGCATCAAGCTCGAGCATGATTTCAGAGCACCTGCCCCAGCTCCTGCCATTGCCAAGCACTTGATGCAGTGTCCCAGAGCAGACCAAGCCCTGGGAAAGCAGAGTCTTTGGGCCTGTGTCAGCACAAGCACCTCCTTATCACCTATTCTTTTAATACCTCTGCATAACAAATACCAATTAATATTATTTATGAGGGCCAAACTGGGATAACACTGGCACCGTGACCCGTGCTTGGATGATTTCAAGCTACAGTTTGTTACCTATGTGACAAATACTCATCTTTGGCTCATACAAAAAACTACTCTTTGTAAGGTTCCCCATCCCCAACCAAGGTTGCACTTTGGAGAGAACATTTTTGTAATTTCAGGTAAGGACTTTCAGAGCCAAGTGGCTGTAGGTCTCCTGCACCAACTGAGCAACTCCTATCATTATCAGTGCCTTTGTGACAGAGAGGGATGCTGATGGAATGGGTGCTTGGGTGCTTCCTGTTGTTATTGCAGGTGCCTGTTTATCAGCGGAGGGAGTGTGTAGATGTCCACAGTGAAAGATGCCCATTCCCCAGGCAGTTTGGGGGGGTTAAAAAAAAAAAAAAAAAAAAGGTGTAAAAACCACTTAGCTGGATTAATTTCTATATTCTCAGAAATTTCCGTGGGAATGCCTTTTGCAGCATTTGGCCAGCCCATGCCATGAATTAGCTGAGCCCTTTGCCTGCTCCCAGCCTGCACAGCGCTGGTGTGCTGCCTCTCTCTTTCTTTCTGAGCGGACATTTCAAAAGGCACTGTCTTACTCCAGCCTCTTCAGACTGGAGTGGGAATGCAGACCCCCAAACACCTGCTTCCCACACCGGCAGTGCTGAATAGCTGAGGAGCACACGGCTGCTGAGCCTTTGTTTTGGAGCTTTCTTTTAACTACAAGGAGCAACCGGAGTTGGCTGTTAAATAAATGAATTTGGTTGAAAGATCAACCCGGACACCTGAGGTCTTGCATTCCTGGCAGGGCTGGCGAGCTCCAAAGGGCTTTTTCAACAGGCATCACTGGAAAGTCGCTATTATGTGTGAGCTTTACACTCAAACACCTTTGGACAATGAAGGCACCAGAGGACACTGCTGCTCCCGATTGTCGGTGGCAGAATAAATCCCTGCTTCCTGCAGCGTTTCCCTCCGCCGGCCGTGGGGCCGATGCAGATTTGGGAGCTTTGCAGAGGCACAAAAGGTCTCTCAATAGAGCAGGGGTCAAACTGTGGGTTCCTCCTTTCAAAACAGCCCCTGATCTCTGATGCAGAGAGCCCTGCAAGACCCCCTTTCGGAAGCTGAGAAAGAGCCACATTGTGTTGCTGAAGGGAAGGCGAGAGGGAGGAGGAGGGAATCCCAAGCCCCGCTCCTGAAAGGAACCTGGGCTGATGTTTTCAGAGCTCTCCATGGCAGAATTTTAGGTCTCCAGCTCCCAGAAGGACTGATGGGAGTCCTTGCCCTAAATCTGTCTGCCAGTCCTGGCTGGGCAGCATCTGTCGGAGGGGGATCCAAACATCTGCAGCTGACTGTGGGTCTTGCTAGGTGGGCACCTCATTTGCTCCCCTTGTATGTCAGGGGGGTTTGTTGGCCCTGAGGTTGTAAGGAGGCAGTGAGATGGGGTTTGGTACCAGAGGACATCTGAAAGTGCACTAATTTGGGTGGACTGATGCTGGATGTGTCAGCACCAAGGGGCTGGGCTGTGGGGTACGTGTGTGCTCTTTGCAGAGCTGTCCACAGTCTTAGCCAGCAGAGATCTTTGGGAGGATTACACTGTGGTGGCAGGAGCATGCTTGCTCTTTCCTCCAGTGGTGAGTGGCTGTGTGTGAATTTGTTTCTGCAAAGCAGATGGAAGTTGCGCCGTCTGACCTCAGAGTTGGAGGGCTCCCTGCAGAGCTGGTGTGTGCCCTTCAAACACGGAGTGCCCTTAAAAACAGGCCTGTAGTCTTACAGCTGTCTGCACTCACAATCCTGTCCTGTGGCAGTCACTAAATTCAGCTTATTCTGTACAGTGGGCTCAGGTGGTCATGGCACCCCAGGATGGGGAACAGAGGGTGCACCAAGCAACCTTGTTGTAGCTTGGGTGGCATCTGCGTGAGCAGAGACAACAGTGCCACAGGGATGGATCTGGAGAGTGAAGTATTTATTGAAGGACTTGATGTCCACACTGTTTATGTTTTGGGGTTTTCTTGGATTAATTCTGGTCAGATCTTGGACCTGTTAGCTGATGGGACATACTTTTTATTTGTACCTGTAAGGAACCCTGTTCTCACAACCTGAGCCTTCTGTGTGGGGGGGATAAAAGTGCAGAAAGTGAAGAAGCTCAGGACTTCTCCATCCACACTTATTCAGAGCAAATACTTCTGAGGACTCTTTCATGGCCTCTCCACCAGCAGCAATGCTGAGGGTAGCAGTGATGCTCTGGCACCATGTTCCTGCCAGCGTGTGCGGGGTGGCAATTCTGGAAGGGCTAATGGGATGTGCAGACCCGCTCTCTTATACAAAAGTACAGGCACCAGGCTGGGTCTGACAGCAGCAGCCAGAGGGGCCCAGGCATCCAGCCCTCACCAAATTTGCCTCACTGCCTCCATTGGCAGCTTTGTTCACATGCCGTGAATGTCCCCGCCCTGAGCCTTCAAGGCTCGGCAAGCCAAGAGCCACTGCTGGCCAGTGTATAAAATGGATACAACATCTGCATTTTGAGTCTTTTGCTACCTTTTTTAAGGTGAACATTTCCCCCCTGAGGTTTCTGAACTCTTTGAGTAGTGCAGAAATATGACCATGCACAAAGTACCCTTCCTGTCCAAGCCCTGCAAAATCCCTGGCTGCATCACCCTGGCATTGGTGGGGTCTTCAATGCTCTGGGCCCCCCAGCTACCATCATTTCTCCATGTAGTCGAAGAAACTTTTGCACATCTTCCCCCTCCTTTTTTCTACCCACAGAAAGGACGGGGCAGGTTTGACAAACTAACCCAGGGCAGCCTGGATTTGGCCACTGCATTCCCCATCTGTTATGCACATCCACACAATGATATTTCAGTACGTGCCTCAAAACAATGATTTCCTTTTCTCTCATTGTTTCAAGCCCTTTGGATTCCTCGTGCAGATTAAGGAGTGTCCCTGTAGAGTTGAAACACAGCGACAGAGCTTCTTGGGTAAATCGGATCCTGTCTCCCTGCAGAGCACCAGCAGTGGAAGAATAGCACTGTGCTGGCATTGCATATTTGCTTTGCAGCCAGGAGCCTGAGGAAAGAAAGGATCCAGCTTGTCCATATTGCATGGGCGCAGCCACCACATTGTAAGGGGTGGAAGAAGGGAAGGGGAGACCCACCAGAAGCTCATTGAAAACCACCACCCATCCAGAGCTTTTCTTCCCGAGCAATGAACTCCTCTGATTTGTGCTGTGCAGAAAGCAGCATGTGGGCCATTCTGGTGCCAGCAACACTTTTTACTGGAAACCGGGATGTTTCTGTAACGGAGAAAGAAACGTTCTTGAGCATGAAGTTATCAAACAACTTGACAAATTCAGATGTGCTAAATCACCCAGCGTAAACATCTGTCTGGCCTGGTTTTACGTGCCTACAGCGAGGGCAGCTTACCCGATTCTTGGCGAGATGTGATCTCTGTCCTCTGGTGCTATTTTTAGCTTGTATTTATTTGGAGGAGGCTGTTACAATACTCTAATCAGGCCTCACTTGCCTTTAATTCCTCTTAAGGCCATTTTGGGGAGGTGGGCAGTTAAAACACTGCTGTGGCTGAAGCTCTTGTGGCACGCTATGATGTGAAAGCCCCATGTATGGTTCCCTCTCATCAGTGGAGCTGTTAGACCCTGGGTCATTGGTACTTGTCTTGGCTGCATTAGTGACTTGCTTTCTGATGTTGGGGCAAATGGCTTCGCTGCTCTATTCCCTGTGTACCTTTTTTCCTCCTGGACAAAGCACTTCTCCAGCAAAATTAGCTGTTTGTTAGTGAGTTTTCCTGGCCCTTGACATGAGGTGTAGGGGGCAGAGACATGGCTGGGGGCTGTTAGAAAGCTGCTATATTCAAGCATAATCCCATTGACCTCACTGAGACTGCTCACATGTTTTAGATTAAGTGCATCCTTTAATATTTTCAGGAATTGGAGCTGGGTTAGTTAAGCTTGAATGCATGAAGGAATGCGTAAGCATTTGGGACCAGAACGGAACCTGAATGTTTTATACCCATTAAATGTAAAAGTACAGGATTGTGTGTTGGCTTAAGAGCCGGGAAGCCAATTTTGAAGTCAGTATTCCCTCTTGCTGAAAAGAACCCAGTGCAGTGGCTGCATGGTAGCATGGGAGGGGAGCAGAGCTCCTAGGAAAAAAGCAACCCTTCATCTCTTCGTCCAAGCAAATCTGGGCACAAAGAAGTGCTTGGTGCAAACTCCCTGGTGACCAGTGATAGGAACCAAGTGAATGGTATGAAGCTGTGTCAGGGAAGGTTTAGGCTGGGTATTAGGAAAAGGTTCTTCACCCAGTGGGTGGTTGGGCACTGGAACAGGCTCTCCAGGGAAGTGGTCACGGTCCTAAGCCTGACAGAGTTCAAGAAGTGTTTGGCCAACACTCTCAGGGACATGGTGGGATTGTCCTGTGAGGTGTCCTATGCAGGTCTAAGAGTTGGACTCGATGATCCTCGTGGGTCCCTTCCGACTCAGGATATTCTATGACTCAAATGTGCTTGCTTTGTGTTTCACCTCCCTGTGTCACAGTCACAGCACTGCTTAGGAATGTGGTCCCACATGTGGGAACTGCACCTTTATGGTTTCCATGCTCCACACCGTGGGACAGCATCATGGAAATGGATTTATAGTTTATACTAAAGGAAGACCTAAAGACAGCTTTTCAGAAAGTTGCCCCCACCAGGATTTTTACCTACATATTTTTCCATTGAGGAATCTCTGTTTTGTGAAATGATACTTTATGTGGGGAAAAACCTTTAGCTCTTTCTTTTGTTTGGCATCAAAGCCAGCTTAGAGGAGACTTTTTTTTCTTTAATAGCAGCCAGCTGCATCAGCAGTCTTGAACCATGTTCTTCCTTCTGCTTTGAATATAAAGCCTATAGCAAGGGAACATTAGTTTTTCTTCTTGGCAACAGACAGTGTCTTCAGCTGCCAGTAGTGGAACTTGCCCGTTTACTTGCAAGAGAAAGTTAAAATCAGCACTAATGAAGAAGAAAAGCAAATGCAGCATTTCAGGTCTGTGTTCCCTGTTCCCTATGAATAGGCATACACTGCTTGGAGCAGTTATGGTGATGGACTGGAAATCCATTGGGTGTTGCTTGTGCAGGTATAAGTCCTGCTGTCTGTGAGCCACTTTTCTCTTATCAGGTTTTCTGCTGCAGTGAAATGGCTTGAAATTCACATCTGGGTCCTGAGGCAATGCTTGTGTCCTTGCTTTGGCTTTTGTATGTAACAGCAGAGCACACTTTGGCTTCTTTTTTCCCCTTAAAAAAAAAAAAAAAAAAGTCAGGGAGAAGAGGGGGAAAAAAAAGGAGGAAGGATCTCCTACAAACCTGAATGGAGTGTAATAAATGCCACTTGTCTCTTCCACCATAAGGGAAAGCTTGTCCAGCTGACAGAGCTAATGCTTATTTCAGGGCTAGTTCTGCACAAGCTCTTCAGTGTCCATGACCAATATCCCAGAGGCCAGGGAGCCTCTCTCTGAGCCAGCCAGTGATGGAAAGTGGGTGACTCTCTTGGGATTTGCTCTCTTGCCTGAGCTCTTCATGGCCCCCGGTCACACATCACGGTGCTTTTGGGTTTTGGCTGGTTCCTAAACAACGTCCCGGTCAGGCTGATCAGACACAGAGTCTGTGGTTTTCTCCTCTTCCTGGGTTCAAGTCCTGTAAAGTGGGAGTGCAGGAAAGAAATCAGCCTTTGTGAACTTTCAGTTCACAACTGCAGCTGGGTCTTGTATCTGTCCGCTCATCCCACTGCCTGTCATCACATAGCTGCCACAACCCTCTAATTATCTGGTTCCTTTTCTCTCTTCCTCAATCCAGGGGGGTTTTATCCCCCTGTAGTCTGCCTTGCTGCTAATTTCTGCTCCTTTTTTCTCTCCCCTTCGGTCTCTCCTTGTCTCTGTACTTCTTTTTTCTCGCCTGTACATTTGTTCACCACCTGTGTTCGCCCAGGCTTGCGGCAAGAGCAGCTCCCTCCCTTGGAACATCCCAGGGGCATTCTCATCATCTGCAGGAGGGAATCGAGCCATGGGACAAAGAAGAACCTCACTTCTGTGATTAGAGCACAGAGACATAACTCAAAGGTCTATTTAGAAAACAAAAGTCAAGCTCATCTTTCCTTTGAGTTTTAATTTACTGAGGTGGAGATCCAGCAGTGCTGGATACCCTGGGAGTTCCCCCAGAGCAGGTCTGGGTGCATCGAGGCCCAGATGGGGAGTGTGGGTGGGTGGATGATGGGCACAGTGACACCTCCAGCTTCAGGGGGAATCTTGGCATGCAGATCTGCCTTCTTGGGTGCATAGACTTGTAGTATGTGATCTGTCTCCCTGCCCTTTATTTCAGAGAGCTGCTCTGTCAAACTGTGATACACCTACAAAGCACCCTCCCTAACACAGCCTGGCAAGCTCAGGAGGAATTGGGAGCATCCATTTCTGTCTGAGTTCTGTGTCTGCCTGGTTAGGTCTTGCTCAGAGAAACTCCATGTGTGTGCACGAAGGAAGGAACATAAAACCACCTTCTCAGCTACTTTCCTGCATCCTCACCTCCCTACTTAGAGTTTCCAAAGATATCTTTGCGTCTGCTCATAGACCATCTCAGGAGTGATTTTTGGAGATGAACAGGCTTTGCTGCTTCTACATCAGCTTTAGTTTTCCCTGTGGCACCCTGGATTTGTTTAAACCTGAAGTTCCAGAAGGCCAAAGCTGTGGCAGAAGGCTGTTGAAACATGTACAAACTGGCAGGGAAAACATACTGCATCTTACTGAGAAGGCCAAAGGTTTCCTGTGTCTTAGAACTATCCTTCACTTATTTAAGGGCTTGAGTGCAAACTCAGAACCCTACTTTAGGAATTCACATCTCTTAGTTTTGTTCTTTTTTTTTTTTTCTCATTGTTTATAAAGAGCAAGAGTTCTTCTGTGCCCTGCTAAATAACTTTTTGACTGGAAAGGTAGGAGGTGAGGTGCAATATGGCTCTGTAGTTGCAGTACTGCACTCGGGATCAAGCACTGAATTTTTGCAGATATTCAGGTATCAAAGCTTTTGCCCTGAATATGTGCTGTTTGTAGGAAGATTTGCAAAACAAGGCAATATCCAATTCTGAGGGGGTATTCGGTCAGAAAGCAGCCCTACCATTCCCCTTCAGGTATGGATGAGTTGTGGCTTTTGTAGACTTACGAAAAATTAGTTCTGATTATAAACTGAAATTTTATCTAAAAAATGAGAATTTTTTTAGAATCTGGAATCTTGGGTTGTAATTTGCCATGTTGTCAAAAGTCAAATACTGTAATAGCACCACCATTCCTCTCTGTCTCACACTGACTAGCCAGTGGCTACTCAAGAATGAGGAAGCTTGGAACAGAACTGCTGAAGGCAAGGCAGTAGTCTTCCTCATCTTCCTCATCCTGCTGCTTCCCACCTTTGCAGAGCAGAGCTGCCTGCAGAGCTGCCACTGTTTCTGGCAGGCAACATAGATTTGTCTTTCAGGAGAAATGTTTTGATAGCCAACAGCTTCTAGGGTTTCCCATGCCAAACCCTAATTGGTTGTCTTAATCAAATGCCTCCTATTTTTTTGCTTTGTGCAGTTACTTGTTAAATATAAGAATCCACCAGTGATGTGGCTTGATCTTTGGAGATGAGAATACATATTTTTATACATACATGTATATATACACATACATCTATATAAACACACAAATACATATGCTGCTTGGTGTCTTTTTCTGTCTTGAAAGTCTTGCATCGAGATGCACAGTGTAAAGAGGCATTAAAACCACCCATGGACATATCTTGTTTATTAATTTAGCAACATATCTGATTCACATTACATTGATCCTCCTTCAAAATGACTGATGCAAGATGTCAATAGTAGAAACCACTAATGCTCCTCAGCTTTTGCAGGGACTTGATGAGATAAAGGACCTTTTCCACATATCATTTTTGCTTTAGCTGTATGTTTCCTATTAAACATGTGCAGTGTATTCCCAACGTATGGGTGTTAAAAGAGAAGAAATTACCCCCAGTGCCACCTTATCTACACCACTGTGCCTTTTTACAAGGGCCTGTAGTGACAGGACAAGGAGGAATGGCTTTAAACAACCTGGTCTTGTGCAATGATCCCTGCCCAGAACAGGGAGTTGGAACGAGATGATCTTGAAGGTCCCTTCCAACCCAAACCATTCTGTGATTCTATGATGAGGATTCTTTTGATTTTTTTGATGGTTGGTCTCTGGAGGGGCAGAAGGAGTGGGGTTGGACGGTGAAAATCTTTCTAGCCCTGCTCTTTTGTCCAAACTCCTCTCTCTGAAAGCCGACCTCTTCCTAACCACTGAAACCAGGGAGGCCAGAATTGGAGTAAGACTATGAGATGGTAACAAGGCAAAACGTATAATTGTGCTTTCATATTAGAAACCATAGCCAAATATCTCAAAATATTGCCTGCAGCTGTGCTTTGATGGACACACGGCTTGTCAGCTGAATTCAAGAAGTGTTGTGAGGTGGTGTGACAGCTGTGATGGCTGTAGATGGGGGAAATTCTTGAGAAAGCTGGGACAGTGTGTGTGTGGTCTCTTCAGTATGCTTTTCTCCGTATGTATGGGTGTACAAAACTCCACATACAAATCAGTCTGAACTCTGGGGTCAGCCCAAAGGTCTTGTGATGAGCCAGGTCATGTTGAGCTGCAGGAGGAATCGATTCAGAACACGTCAAGGCAGGAAAAAGTAATCCCAAGGCATTTTTAATGATGGTGGCTTGGAGTTTTATACCCAGTTCACCTTCTTGAGGATAAATCTGGTTTCCACAAAAAAAAAAAAATATTTTCACTCCAAATACTTAAACTGAAAAATGAACTGTGGACTTTTGAGGCTGGGACAAACCTTAAACTCTGCATGTTCCTGGGTACTCATGAGTGTGTTCCTCCAAAGCTGTGCATTTTGTTCATAGTCTGGACATTCCCCTCCATCCTCTCTGGAAGTTGCCTTCCCTTGAGGCACTGCATTTTCTGCCACAGGGCTTAGGTCCACACAACCCTCCACTTCATTGATAATTACCATGATTTTCAAGCTAGATGAGTTCTTGATTACATTAAAAGGGATGCCTGTACTTGACTGGATGTTAGCTATTTTGCTTCAAAGGGTAATTAGTCATGGATTTAAATAGAAAGGAATAATTGATGTACACAGAAGTGGAAGCACTCTACTGCCATTATGGTCTGAAAACTCATATTTATTTGTTCATTCTGTCTGAATGTGAAGTAGCTCTTCTGTTAGCATAGTAAAATGAGTAGGCTTTTTGACATAAGATTGTTCTGGGTCTTATTAGAAGTTATTTTCTAATTTCTGGAAGAGTGGGTAAGAGCAAATTACTTGAATTTTTCATACTCAGAAAAGGAAAATAAAGGTAGTTTCCTGAAGAGTTCAAGTGTATTGCTGACGTGGTGGTTTTGACATTGGCATGATGTGGCAAATGTATGCTGAGATACACCTGCACATATATGCTGTACCAGAAACCTGCAGTTTGGAAAGGTTCTGATTCAGGATTGCCATCTGGGAGGTGTGAGACACACTGGTATCATCAGCCAAGAGCACAAGAAGGATCTTCACTTTGTGTTCCTAAGTCCTTTTCCTCCACTGACCTTGCCATTCAGGTTTCCTGTCTTCTCTTCTTCCAAGTGACTTGGTGTGGTCAGTTGTGTGGTGACACCCGCACGAGGAGGAGCATCACCTGGCTGTCACATCTCAGGTCCTCTTTTGGTCTCATCTCTGTTTTATGCTTCCCTTGGGTCACCCCTCAAGTTCCCCTGTTCCCTTGCAGCACTTTCTAGGTGCAGCCTCTCATGACTCACGTTGTTGCCATCTGTCCTCCAGAGAAATCATCTTGCTTATCCTTCCAGTTCTGTGTCCACATTTTCTTCTAGCTTTCCATGGTGATTTTTTATGGGAAAGAAACAGCTCACACACAGGATACAGACCACTGGTTGTTGGAGGATGTGGTGTCTTAGCTAGAGGAAAATGTAGCTGAAAAACTGGACTAAGATACAAGAGCCAGAAGAGCTGGAATAAAGGTCCTTCAAGGAAAGATGGGACCCAATCCAGGGCTCCCACATTCTGTGCAAGAGTCTGAGCCACCAGCCACTAAAGAATAGAAAAGCCTTTTGTTTGCTGCTTTGGCTCATCCGATTTTGACTCAAATCCATGGGTTTCTGGCTGACTTACACTGTATTTCTGCGTTAGTTTTATGAGTAAGCTGTTGGGTGAAAAATATCATCTATGCGTAGATAGAAGTCACAGCATCGTTTCCTACCATGCTCTTAATCTCACAGGAGTCACATTTTGCTACTGTACGTAGGAATTCCCACTGCTGCCCGTAAAAATGCCAGGGTGCCACTTCTTTCATGTCCCTTCCTGGGCTAGAGAAATGCCTTTTTGTAAACCTGCGCTGTCAGCTGAGCTGACAAAGGTTTTATTTAACATGAGGCAGAACTAATATCCTTTAAAGAAAGCTGCCATGCCATTAATTGTCACTCTGGTTTGTGTCAAATGCTTGCAAGAAGCGTGCTTGGTTCCTCCACAAGCACAACAGCATCTTTCACTCTTAGTGAATAATGCACTCCAGATGTTCCACCCTGTGAGAATTTCTTGCGCCCACTGCAATGCCAAGAGAAAAATAAAGCAGTTCAACTTATTTAACCCAGATCTCAGACTGTCTGTCTGCATCATCTAACTCCATCAAGCTGATGGAGCACATGGGATGGATGGAAAACATGTGGTTCCTATAGACTCCTGCATTTCATGTTGGTTAACAAACGTAGCATTAGTTTACCCAAGGCCGTAACAGGCATGAGTCTAAACCTGGTGTATTCCTGGCAGGTTCTCTGTGTCTTCCCCAAACCATCAATACTTAGGCCTCAGAAAACTTTGCCAGTCCTCCTGTTTCTACTCACAATATCAGTCTGAGGACTCTTTCATTTACTTTCTTTACAGACCAGACAGAAATAGTGCCTGAGCTGCCCTTAAAAATTTAAATCCTTTTCTGCCTAAAGATTTTGTGAGTGTCATTGGGACCTCTTGTGTTCATGGCTGCAGCTCAAATACTCATTGTGGTGTTTCCAGGAAGCAGAAACTTGGAGCTTATAGGAGGATTTTAAAGAAGTGCAGTCAGGATGGGCTCTGTGCTGCCCTGCAGCTAAAGGGAGCCAAATTAACTAAATGAAGCCTGCCTTGCTAAAGGAAATGCCAGCCCCACTTTCCTACCACCGACTGGTGATGGGAACCACTCAAGTGGACCATTGCAGGGAGGGGCAGGAAAACCAGTTGTGCGGGACACTACAGAGTCCTGGTTCTTCCAGCTCAACATGTGGGGAAGGCTGAGATCTCTGTGTTTAGCTCAAGAGTTTTCCATGGTGAAGAAGCACAGTTCTGTGGTCCAGGTATCAGGACATCACTTACAGCAAGGTGACAAACTGCCCAGGTAATCCCACTCATGTGATATGGGAATCAAGTGCAGTTGGCTCTTCCCTTACAGAAAATGAATGTGAGAGTTCCTGACCATTCAGACCCTTGAGAGGACCTTATAACAAGGATGAAGGTGTTGTGTTGCTATGAGAATGAAGGTCTTGGTGTGAGGATGTGTGCCTTCATGAACACCATAGTCCTGCAAGGGAGTGGAGAGTCCTAAAGTTTGGCAAACAATGTAAAAATCTCTGATGGGTTTCCAAAAGCCCTCTTCTCTGTTCAGAGTTCTAACGGTTATCTAGATTTTGAATAGCCAGTTTAGGGGAAGCCTGTGGTGCCTCAGGTACAGGACTCCAGACCTGGATGAGTCAGAGGTGCTGGTGTTACAATCATGGGTGAGGTAGCTGAGTGCGTTAAGTATCTTGCCCTGAAGTGAGAAGTGGTGCGAGCCAGCAGGAGCTCTGCTGTGTAGGTGGTGCATATGGGGGAACTGCATTCTGCCCTGATGGCAGGGCTTCATCAGGAGCACCAAAGGCAGGGCTTCAGTGCCGGAGTAGCACTTTCTTTATAAATACAAATTGGAAAATATATTCCTTCTTTTTCCTGTCGGCCACACATTTGGGAGATATTCTGTCTCTTATTGAAAGCTCAGTGTCATTTGAAAATAGCAAGTGTACAACTGACCTATTTTCTATTGGCTTCCCAAAAGATCCTGGCATTCCCCAGTCCCTCCTGGACTGCACTGTAGGTCTAGGATCCTGATTTCATGGAAGTGCTGAGACTCTGCTTTTACAATACCAGACACCTCAGAGGTGATGAGGACATGTGATTTTAGCATACTGACTGCTGTGCTCCCTTGGTAACCTCCAAGGCAGAAACTCCAGAGCAGCTGCTCCACTCTGTCCTCTTATAGGACAGAAAAGAAGCCACAAAAGTACTTTCATCCTCCAACCTAAGAAAGAAACTCTGGAGAAGATGGTATCTGATTACCCATGTCCCCATGTCTGCCTCTGCCAGTGCCATTCCATACAGGATTACATGTGAGTCTTTTGGCATATCCACCTCTATACCATGTCTTTCTGAGGTTTATTGAGGTTGGAGGACACTGGTGTTCTCTAAGCTCTTTCAGAAATGTCTTCCTTTAAGCTGTGCAAAAGATGCAGAACCAAAGCAGCATGAAAGAACAATTATTAAATGTTGTTAATTAGGATGTGTGAAGATAGTCCCTCTCCCCTTCTCCTTTGAAGCATGAAAGCCCAGAGGGAGCCTTTATTAAAGTCAACAAAGAAATCTCAAAGGGAAAAATTCTCTTCTTTAATGTGGTCACACACATCATCTCCCGCCTGGTGTGACCTGACATGTGAATGTGATTAGGGGCTGTGTCACATGGGGGCACAGGCACACTGTGCCCAGAGCCACGATGGGGAGAGGAAAGGGGAAGAGTCCTCACAGCTGGTCTTATATCCAGATGCTTGGATCCTCTTGCTGATGATGCCAGAAATGCAGTATCTGGAGCTTGCTTTTGATGGATCATTTATTTTTTGTTAAGTACCTTTGATTTTGCTAACTGCCTCTCTCCAAAGCAATCTCTCATAAAAGTGAGCTGCAACATCCAGGGTAACAGCTGGATCTCCAGCCTGGATTTTCCTGCTGGAGTGGTGGACGTTACATTACTGTCGAAATAAGTTTTGTCTGTGCATTTAAAAACAAGCCAGAGTCTCACAGCAACCTGATTATGGTGGTGCTGATGGGCTTCCTGCTGATGGGCTCAGGGAAGCCCATCAGAAATAGCAAAGATCCCACTGTACTTTGGGAGTTGGGGTAGAAAACCTCCAGATTCAGCTTGGTTACGTAAGAAGCAGTCATAGCATTGCTTCCCACTCAAATTCCCAAATAGCATCCATTTGTAGGCATAAATACTTTGTCCTCTTTAATCCCAAATGTCAAAGACGGGATTTGAGAAGTGCTGCTTCAAAATTTTAGCTCTGTTCCTAAACACTCCCTCAAAGGGAGAAGTTGGATATGGTGAGCTCTGATCCACGGGATGAAAGACATCAGGGTCTTGCACTGAAGCTGCATTTGCTGTTGGATGCAGGTAATGAGGACGGAGCACAGAATGTTGCACTCTTACTATATAAAAATATGAGATGGGGGTGCCCTTTCATCTTCCCTGAGTTGCTCCGTGGGCTGGTGAGAGCAAAGCTTGGTGTGTGACAGGTCCTCAGGGATGCTTTGGCCATCATGGAGATATAACAGGGCAGGGCCATTGTAAAATTCAGAGTGGAGAATCTGTAGCTTCATGGACTCTTCAGGAACATCACTGGTTGTTGGTTGTTATCAGAAATGTTTTGCCCAAAGAAAACAGTGCAAGATGTGCTGTTCTTGTTGTGCTCTGTGCCATTCTTTGGTTTGGTCTGACTGTGTTTTATCTAGAGAATTTTCAGAAACATCAGGATTTCCACCCTCTCCTCCCCCTGCTGTTAATTTAGGAATGGGGTAGCTCCCTCACTCGCCTCCTCTATAGCTCACACTACCAGCCACATCCCTCTCCATGTCCCAGAGCTAGGCCATGGATTTGGATTTTCCAACAAGAATTCTCCCTCCCTTTCTTTTCCAAACAAGTAAATAAAAAAGCCACATGAAAACAAAAGAGTGTCCAAAGAGAAGCATCCAGACACTTCCTTCTGATACCCAGATAGCTTGGCACGTTCATCTAATCTTCTGCCTTGATGGCTGGCTGGCTGGCCACATCTGAGGGGGGGATCAGGCAGCAGTCAGAGCCTGTATCCGTGAGCGATGTTGGTGGCAAGGAGGCTTTGGCAGTGGGTTCCTCTTTCACAGCCTCTTTTCTCCCCAGCTGGAAGCTCCAATTGTTGGAGATGGCACATGAGGCTCCCCCCAAGCCTCGCGGAGCCCTGCAGGAGCCAGCCCCGTGCTGTGAGCAGACAATGCAATTAGCTGGGTTTCACAATGTGCCACTTTGGGTGACCTTTCCAGGGAAAATAATTAGAGGGAGACCATGTCTGCCGTTGATAATTGGCTTCATTAGCTCTGAGGTTAATTTCAGGGATGTGCCCAGGAAGCAGCAGAAGCAGCTCGGGGGAGGCTGCCCAGTTAATTACTTGTGAAATAAAAGAGTCCATCAGCCTTGTCCTTGTGCATACGTGTGAGGGGGGTGTTCGTGGGGCAGCCTGGACCTATGGGGAGGTTGGACCCTTCTCCTGCTATCACAGCGGTGGTGGGATCAAACAGCCTCTTAGAGGTGGAAGTTTCCAACCCCTTGGTACAGACTTGCCTGACTATTAGCGGATTTGAAACCCAGGGTATGGATCTGCAGGACCCACCTGGTCACCCAGGCTGAGAGATGGAGGGCAGGGTTGGCTGCAGCAGAGGCTCCCGTTGCTCAGAGCTTGTGAGGTGCAAAAGGGGAAGGCAATTTTTCCACATTGCATGTGCAGCACCACTGCCTTCATGGAGTCTCTTTTCCTTCGTCCATCTGCTTTGGTGTCACCAAGGTAATTAGACACTTGAACCACTGACATACCTTATGTTTGTAGCTGTGCTATCTCCAAGCTGGGCCTGGTGGGAGCATGAGAAATTAAGACAGAAGAGTGCTTTGCACAGTGGTTTGGGCTGGAAGTGTCCTCCTGACCTGGCTGGTCTCAGTATGTACCCATCAAGCTCAGACGGGCTAGTCAGTGCAGACCTACTTCAGACCCAACCTGGGAACAGGCAGCGAAATAAAACCCCTTATTCCCCTGTGCTTGCCTGTCATAGCAATAGGCAAACTTTGGGCTCTTTTTTAGCTTTTTGTGAACTTTCAAAGATTTTTCTTATATTTGTAACTGAAACTGCACAGGCTTTGACTTCCCCTTACCAGTGCTGATTCCCAGTGGGTTTGGTGAGGTTTGCCAAAACCAGGGACTGGGGAGAGGCACAGCTTCAGTGTGTGCCCTCACAGCTGCATCAGAGGAGAGCAAAGTTTTTCAGGCAGGAGAGTCAAGCATAAAGGAAGTTGGGAGATGAGCACTTGGGAACACGTTCCCACAGCAAGCAGTTGTACAGGAAAGAGGTGACCGGGTCAAAGGAAAAGCATATAAACAACCCAGAGAGAGGATCTTCTTGGCTGCCAGTTTGTTTACATCTTGCAGAGGAGAGCGTAGCATCTCTGGAGAGCTACGGCACCAAGTTCCCATCATTTCAAAGGATAACGTAGGGAGAGGACTCACAGGAGTCACGTCTGTGTTTCCTGTCCCAGTTTTGGCATAAGGAAGTACTGTAGGTTGTACCCTAATAAAACCATCAAAGGGGTTTTTGTTTGCTCGGCTTTCCTTTCCTTGGGCACACAGTCCCCTGGGAAAGCTTTCTGCAGTGTGGTGTGGACAGCGGAAAGGTGGGAAGTGTCTGGGATGTGTGTGAGAGACAGACCCTTCCTCTTGGCCTGAGTGAACCCATTCTTGAGCGTGGCTGGACTCAGGGAGACTCTGTAGATTAAGGTTCAAAAACGCATGATCCGATAAAGACAGAACCTGGAGGCAGATGTGCCAGACCATCCCAGTGAATACTGGGAATTTTTATGCTCTCAAGGTTTTAGCAAAATCCAACTCAGATTTTCCTGGTTTAGGAGCTGCTGTTTTGTCCCTTAGTATCCTGAGTGTTCAGATCAGCTCTTGGCACGCGACTGCTCCCTGGCCTGTCCTCTTCCAGCAGAAAGTACATCCACCTAGTGATGGAGATTATGCCTTGATGGTGGAAACACACTTGAAGAGTACACTGGATTATCCCCAGTCTTCAAATTTGTATCTGTGTCCAATTCTGCCTTTATTAGTGATTGCAGCTGAGCTAGTGAACATGATGTACTTCTCTGGGCCTTTTGGTGTGCACATTTTATGGGAAAGCATTAGTTCAGTTTAATACTCACCAGAATGTTCTTCCTCTTGTGAAAAGCATCACTAAAACTCGGCGTGCTTGAGAGCAGAGAGGTCTCACAAGATTTATTTGAAAAGCCTGTCCTTGATATCCATTTGGTCTAAATCCATCTAGCTCCATGGAAGTTGAAGAGACTACACTGATTTCTGTGAGCTGGGTGTCCCCCAGTAATCTACTTGCAGCTCATACCTCTGTGATAGATATTCATAAAAAGCCTTAAAGCTATTAAAAGAAAAAAAAATGGTGCTTTCTATTCCTATAAAATCTCGTTTTCCCCCCAAAGCTCTTACAGTGAGACATGTTCATTTGTTCCCAGACTGGTTCTGGTTTCCAAGTGTGTTCCTGGTAACCATTTTCTCAGCAATTGAGAGGATTTGCACCGAGGGGTTGAGTTCTGCAGTTGGGAGGGTGGGTGGCTGATGAGATCACATGCCATTGTTTCTGGTCCATGAATCAAAGACTTAAAGCTTAGAGTTGAAGGTCCAAGAGAAAGACATTAATAAGTAACAGGCTTCCAGGAAAGATCTCTGGAGAACTAAGTGTTTGGGCAAAATTAAGGAGGTCTTGTGAAACATTTTCACAAGTACCTGAATGCTTATTTATTATCTTGGATTGTGAAAAGTTAGAAGCTACCTCAGCACTTTTATTAGTGACACTCTTTGTGCATCTTTGAAGTTCTACTACTGGCATTAGTGCAAGTATTGGTTCATTTGTAATTTGTAATTAGTACTTTGAACACAGTCTTTTGTTCTAAATCACCCATTCCTTTTCTCCTCCAGAATCACATCTTTAGCTTTATAACCTCTCCACACAGATACAGCCTTAAATCAACACTTGGCTTCAGGCTAGTGATATTTCTTTACTAGAAAAATATCTGGCAGCTCCTCCCCAGTGGATTTGAGAACTAGGCTGTATTAAAAATAAGGTTATACTTGGTTGTTTCTCCCTGTGCTGTCTTTGAGCAATCATATAGAACTCACTGCTCCTTTATCCATGTCATTTATGGATTTCCATAGTGCCAAAGGAGGCATATAGCATATTGCACAGGCAGATTATCTGGAATAAATCATATGGTAAGTGCTGCAGGTTTGCAAGCAACTGGCTTTGGGAAGATTTGAACCTGAAATGAGATTTCATGATGAAGGTGAAATGATCACTTGCAAACGGATGGGAATGCCCTCCATTTATTTGGAGAACTGTGAAACTCCTCTAGAATACAGGACCTCTTTATTTATCCCTCCCTGATGCTGCCCAATACTTCCCCCACTTTCTCACTTCCCTCCCTTTCCTCGTTCCCTTCTGTTGTGGTTTAACCCCAGGCAACAACTAAGCTCCACACATCTGCTTGCTCCCCCAAGGTGGGACAGGGGAGAGAATCAAAAGGGTAAAAGGAAGAAAACTGGTGGATTGAGATAAAGACCGTAGGGGCAGTGGAATCAGTGGCATCATTCAAGCACCTGTTCTGAGGCAGAGCTGCTCATGTCTCAGGTCGTGAAGCACCGTTGGGAGCAGGGAGTTTGGAGGCAGCAGATGTGGCCCTCTCCAGCCCAAGGGTGTATTTTCACCCGTGTGTTCAGAGCCATCCATTTCACCACAGATCCCATCCCACCAAACCGGCCTTCACGTGCGAAAATCTTCATTTCTGAGCAGAAGCAGGAAACCAGCCAACGCATGAAAACAGGGAATAATGGGAAGGCTTGTCTGAGTCTGGAACCAAGGTCTGATTTGTACTGCAGTTTTGGGTCAGCTCTGTGTTTTTTCTCTAATCAAATCGGCAGATGGATGTTGGGTAAAGCACAGCCTGTGTTTGCTGGGTAAGACCAGTGAACAGAGGGCTCTGGAGCAGAGCGGAGCTGGCAGGGACTGAGGGTGAGCTCACCTTCGCACTGGGATTTTACTGTGCTTGGCTGTGGCCTCAGAGAACCACCACAGTGCAAACACTCGCCAGGAGTAAACATCTGGAGGCCAGAGCTGCTGCTCCGTCCGTGTGTGGAGCATCTTGCGCAGAGAGGTCCCAGTCCAGGCAAAACGTGTGTAGCAAATAATAACAAAAAGAAGCAAAGCAACTTCTGGCAAACACAGCTAATTAGCCCATCATTCTTCTGTTCCCTGGAGATGATCTAACGGAGTTGTCTTCAAAATCCAGTGATTTGGTAAGAATGTAAATATTATTTTAGTCGTCTTTAGAATTACTTGCCTAAATGTCAAGAATTACATTAGTATGAGAGAAGCTATTCTTTTGATTATGTTTCCCCTCTCCTTTTTGTGTCTCGTAATTTTTTAGAGCCAACTGCATTTCTCAGTACCTTTCTGTTTGTCAGCAAGTAATCTTGTCACTAGTGCTGGGAGGGGCTCTCTTCTTTTTTTCTTTTAAATCATCTTTAATGTCATTTTCTTTTTCCAAGCTCTGAGCAGGAAAGTTGTGAAACCTTGTCATAACTCCAGAGCTCTGCACTTTCCTTGCCCAATCTGACAGGCATGGTTGAGTAGTTAGCACCTGGCCCTGAGGGTCAGGGCACCTCAACCTATTTCTGGGTTTTTCCTGTATTTACTGTGTGACCCTGAATGAGTCACGCTCTGAAAAATGTGACTGCAAATTGCAGTAATGAGAATTTCTTAATCCTTGGCTTGACTCTGCAGTGAGCTGGGTTACCCACCCTGCTGTTCTTGGTAAGATCTCTCAGATTTCATACCTTGCGCCTACACTGATGCCTGGTATCCTGGGATTAGCACAGGGGATGGACTCTGCCTAGCTGCTTGCCAGGGGTCATGTGTCACCAGGGCTATCCCACCTCCACGGCCTGCCAGTGGGCTTTGCGTGGTATCAAGAAAGCCTAAATCTTAAAAAAAGAAAGGCAGTGAAAGTTGCACAGGGTTTTATTCAAGCCTCAGCTGCTCCACCATGGTTCTGAGAAAGCCTCAGCCGATGCCTTGGGCTTCCACATCAGTTTTTCTCATCAGCTGCTGAATGTCATGAACAGATGGATGTCCAGGGCCTTCCCCATAGACAACTTCATTTTCTGCCAGTCACCTGGTAAAATGCCTGTCAGACCAGATGCACACAGTGACCATAGCAGTGAAATGCTGTCATTTGAAGAAGTACCTGAAACTTTTAAGCATGTTACAGGAGACGTGGATGTAGAAGGCCCCAAGAGTCAGTCATCTTGTAAAACACATGGAAAAGTTGTCTTCATTTCGTGAAATGTCTGCTTTCACAATATGGCCCCTGGTTATTTAGCAAGTCAGCAGAAAGCAGAATTCCATGCTCTTGTCTCCTTTGTGGGCACTAAACACATGAACAATCTATATGCGTGGTTTGTTTCCATCATGTCATCATTGCTCATTCCCATGTACTGGGAGGCATTCGGACAAAACAAGTTATCTAATCTCTAGTTAAAGAAAAACCTCTGTAAAACTCTCAGCTATTCAGGGGTGTTAGACAATGAGCTGTTTTCACATCCCCAGCAAAGCAGCAGTGCTTCCTGCAGCCCCATGTCATCTCAGGGATCTCCTCCAGCTCAGGCTGGGATTAAGGCTTTGACGAGGTGAGGGAGAGCAACTTAAAGTAAGGATGGAGGAAACTGCTGTGTTAGACCTATGTATGCATTGGGGTCCCTGGGTGCTAACCAGGCAGCCTTCCTCACCTCTCTGATGCGCCTGGCCAAGGCAGGGAGGGAGCCCATGGGGAGGGAGAAGAGGTGAAGCTGGAGGAGCACTGCCTGCTCCTGCTGGTTGCATTTCTCATTAGCAGGAACAAGGGTTCTGAGAGTCTCAGTCCTGTCTGACTTTGCAAGGAACACCTGGGGAGGGCTTGTTTGTACTTAACAAAATCTGGGAACAACAACAATAAAATAAAGCAGTGCTCAGTCAGCCCAAGAGGGGGGCAGATGACAATAAACCAGTAAAGCATGAGCTGGACACCAGCAGTATTGTGGGTCTGGCGTGACAGCACAGAGCATGTCATGGAGCCAAAGGAAGGGGCACATGGAGGGTACGTGTGGGGAACCAGGATGGTGACAGAACTATGTGGAGGGCCAGAGGATGTTTTACAAGACTTCTTGGGAGAAGTGGCCACACTGGGGAGTTTCAGCAGTGCTGGTGATTTTTCCCCTGTATCACAAGAACTATGAGAGGCAGCGGAAGAGGAGGAGGAGATAACTGTGTTTCTTCTGGCAGGGCAGTCTGAAGTTGGGAGATAAAGCACAAGGACTGTTTTGTCTGTGCCTTCCTGCTTTTTCCTAATTGTGTTTCCCAGTGCCTCTTGCCTTGGGTCCTTTCTCTTCACTGCTGTGCCTTTGAGGAGGAGGAGCAGGGCACTGGTATCTGGCTCTGGTGCAAGTAGGGCAAGGGAGGTGTCAGGCTACAAGTGCCTATCCTGAAGACCTTTTCCTTTTGGGCAGATAGTCCCAACGCCAAAGGTGAGGCCCCAGGAGCCATTCCTTGGTGGGCTGATCTTTGCCTGGACTCTCCCATCCCTCCCGTCCATCTTGCCCTTCTTTCCCTTCCCTGGGGGATCTCAGTGTCATCCTATTCAGCCCCATTCCTCCACACACCACTTTCACAGTGGGATTAATCTCCCCATTTCCCCATTGCTCTGCTTTGTGATGCTTGTTGCTGGTTGCCATTTTGGGGATGTATTGGATCTTTGAAAACAATGTGACCTTGTGCAATCCCAAGCATCCAGATGGGATATTTGCTGCTCAGTATTCTGCTTCAACATTGTGTTTTCTAAGGGAAAGAGCCGTGAGGTCAGGCTGTGAGGCAGCTGTGGAAAATACTGTTACTCCAAAGGCCGCTGCTTTCCTTGGGAAATGAGATGGGACCTCTCCTACGTACAAGTCAAATTTTAAGGCACATTTGGAGTGCGTGGCTGTTAGATGGATGGGGTGAGCTGAGGATACACAGGCAGTGCAATTAGTTGGTGTATGACTGGAGGGAATTAGTTAATTCAGGCTTTGATTCTGTCCTTTGAGAAGAAAACAAATGAGAAGGCATACCATTAGAGGAGATGAGTTGTCTTAATCACTGACTTGACCTTCCTGTTCTTTCTGTTGGACACCTTTTATCAGCAGAGATTTGGGTACGGCCAAGGGTGCCAGACAGACACTTTGCTAGTCCTGGAGGAAAAGTCATAGCATCTTAGGTCATGGCTCAGAAAACTTCCCAGCAAAACTACACTGGTTTAAAGAACCTTTGGTACTTGGGGCAGCCCCAGCCTGTGGATGCATTGCTTACTGTGGGGTAGGAGAGATGCTACACAATTTTACTGCTCTAACCCAGTGGTATCGTTGTGATGGGACACTTGTGACGATACATTTGCGGAGGTGGACATGCCAGTAGGCGTATTGTGACTTAAATCACAGTATCTGCTGAAGCCAGTGTGTATTTTTTTCCCCTGTGTATATATATATATAAGTAGGCAGCAGTTCTGTGGTGTTGCTCACATCAGCCCACCAGTCCTACCTACCTCATCAATAAAGGAGTGTGACAAGTTCAGCTCTTGGGGAAAATACAGTTGGTGCCTCTGCCTGTTGTTCACCTGTGGTGTTGGAGGTGGGCATGGGGAGCCCATCTCTGAGATTGGTGTCACACATGAGGCACTTCAGCCATTCCTTTTGGATCTGGGGTCAGCAGAGAAGGGCTCCTCTTCTCTGAACTGTAAAGCAGGTCGTAGCTCTGGCAGATCCTGTGGGTCTCAATATGCTTCTGGCTAAGCTCATGATGGCACACTTTTACCTGAGGAGAAATGCTGTATGTAGAAGTCATACATACAGAAGCCGCATTCAGCTGGAGGGGGGGCCAACCACGGAGCAACTGGAATCTGTTCATACCAGGGACAGTCCTGGTGCCGGGATTTTCTTAGTCCCTTTCCGTGGCTCAAAACAGAGACAAGCATTCCCACTCCCACTTTTATTGGAAAAGGTGGTATTTGGAGGGGCTGGAGAGCAAGGTGTGAGAGGCAATTACACACCCCCAGCTTGGAGGCCGGTCGTGACTTTTATGATCTCATTTCCTCATCCACACACAAATGCTTGGCCAAAGCCCAATCTCTGCAAATGAGCTTTGGTCACCACTGGTTTTAATTAGCAAGAACAGTCCTGTGCAGTGTTCCCAGTAACTGAATGACAAAGTATCAGTCTCAGTCTCTGGCAGTTTTCTCTTCTTCATCCTGCCAGAGGGCTTTCTCTGAGCCCCAAACCAGCCTCTTGATCTCCGCTTCCAGGAAACCTTTATAAAATTCAGACCAGATTCTTGAGCAAGAACCAAATGTTTCAGCCAGAAAG
The DNA here is from genome assembly GCA_036023395.1 of Myiotriccus ornatus. NCBI lineage: Eukaryota > Metazoa > Chordata > Aves > Passeriformes > Tyrannidae > Myiotriccus > Myiotriccus ornatus. The sequence goes on from JAYRBT010000023.1 coordinate 15,177,999, forward strand.
GTTTCTTTTTTAGTTTTTTGGTTTTTTTGGTTGTTGTGGTTTTCTTTGGTTTTTTTGTGGGTTTTTTTTTAGGTTTTTTTTTATTTTATTTTTTTGTTTCATTTCATTTTTGGAAAGGGTGAATGGAGGATGATTAAATCTGAACAGAATCTGAACAGATGATATTTTCAATGGCACGTTTAGCATTTCTCTGAGAAGGCTCCAATGGGCACAGTGTTGCTGTTGTTTTCTTAAAAATATCAGTGAGTCCAATGTGTTTAAACAGGTTCGGCTGTTACCTTCTTTCCTCATGTTTCAGAAGTACAACCAGTGAGTCATGTGCAACATTATTTATTTGTATTCCTTCACAGCAGTGACGGGCTGTTGTAGGAGGCACTGCAGAAAGCCCAGCCAGCAAACGGCTTTGCTTTTAAAGAGGATCCCAGCAAAACACTCGAAGTGGTGGCTAAAATTGCCAACCCCCCTTTCACGCAGCAGGGATGGAGGTGGCTGCCCTCCCTGTACGTGGTGCTGGTGTGGCTCCCCGTGGGCCATGATGGCCTTGTTGGTCATGCCAAAGAGTGAGCTGAGATTCTCTGAGGCAAAGGACGACCTGGTGCCACTCAGTGAGACCTCCTGCAGTGGAGCCACACCTCAGCCTCTGCTCTGAGCTGTGCCAGGATGCCCCGGGGGGTCACACACACCGGGGTTCCCATTCTGAGCTGTACAGGTGGGTGAGTGAAGGAAGCCTGACGTACCTGCTGGTCTTTAATTTAAAAAGTCCCCCAGTGTGTGGCACTGAGCAAAGGAAGAGTTTGAGTGTCTGTTCATCTGTGGTCTCTGAGTGATGCAGTGTAATCATCGGGTATCTCCCTGACCCAGCACCCAGTGTGACTGCCCAAAGATGCTTTTCTGCATTAAAGACTGTCCCTCTCCAGGCCTTAGTTAACTTCCCGATTAATGCAGATGCATGAATTATTCATCAAACCGCCAATCAGGCCATTAAGTTTCCCATCCTTTGAAGATACCGGTAGGTATTCCTATTACAAGAGCAAAGGGGGAGGCTGCGGATCTAATTGCAGGCAACAAAGTGAGGAAGACTCCTAGTCCACTGCTTTCCTGGTGTGCCTGAAAAGCCTTCCTTTTGTAGAGGTGTCAATAGCAATTTCATTCTCTTTTCAGAGGAACAAGTGCCTTTAACCATTTAAACCCACTTAAACGAACGGCTTTTGTGCTTCGATTACAGACACAATGCAGAGAAAACCAGGCCTGGTTGGCTGCAGGGTCCCCTGCTGGGGAAGGTCCAGCCTGTGGCCAGAGGGGTCGTGGGTGCTGCTCTGCCCTCCTGACCCACCGACCTCTCCCAGCTGGGACAAACCTCTCCCTGCTGAGCCGAGGCTGGATGCAGGGCTGCATGGGCAAGATTTGCACTCCTAAGGCTGTATTTTGTGACACAGCTATGGAGCAGTGCCTCCCACCTTTGAGTGACACCCTGCCCTGTCCATCAGCCACATCCAAAAGCCTCCGTGTTTCTCCAGGAGGCCTGGGCAGCCAGCGCCTGGATTGGCACCTCAGGTGTTTGCCCTCTGCTTTGTTTTTCCCTGGTGGATTTGTCCTGCTCGAAACTGCTTGTGAAAATGGCCTTCTTCAGCCCACGAGGGTCACCTTGCTGCAGAACTCGAGCCCCTGCCCAGGCACAGTGGTTTTCTTTGCCGTTCAAAATATTCCAAGAGCTCTGGGCTAAGTGCTGGACAACAGTAGCATTAATAAATAATACAAGACATCAATAGTTCTGGGGGATTTTATAGCCACTCCTATCTTGAGATCTCAAAACATTTCACAAATGTTAATTTGTGGAGCCTTACAGATGCTCTTGCCAGACTTTGAGAGTGGAAATGAGAGTCAGGACCCGCAGGAGAGCAGGAACGAGATTGCAGCCACTCTGCTCCCAAGTCATGAACCTTTTGGGCCACAGCTCTGAGCAGCCTGCATTTGAACAAGCATCCAGAGATGCTGCTTTTGCTCCCTGAATTTTATATGCATAGCACCATTTTGGATGGATAGAAATGAGATCAGGGAGGCTGCTTCCTCACATTCAATTTTTTTCCAGCAACCTTTGGTATAAATACCCCAGAAGTCAGTACTGATGGGGAATGAAGCAAATTACTTTGTGTTTCGTAACTATCCTCAGTTCAAGCCCACCTGATCTGTAGGGAATCTGTTCAACTGTGCTGTGACACACGTGGCTGCTTGGTGCCAGGGCAGAGCTCAGGAGAAAGGAAGGATTGTGGCAGAAAAAAGGGACCAGTGATGCTTATTGCTCTTCATCTCATCTAAACTGACTTTTTAGTCTTGGCACAAGGCAGCTGGGGAGAGAAGGGATAAAGCAAGGCTCAAAATGCCTCTTTCTCTCTGACCTGTGCTCTGTTAGCCCCGCTCTGATAGCTCACCAGGACAAATTGTCTGTGCTGGCAGTCTCTAGTGAGGAAGATCACATCTCCTAGGTGATCTCCTTTTCACTTACCAAAGATTTAGTTGTTCTTGGACTGAAGGCCAAAAAAACCCCACGGAAACCTAGATCCTCTTGTGTTTCCAGAAGCAAGAAGGGGAGTGAGCGATTTCCACTGCAGCAGCTGTGTCGTGGTTTTGCCAGAGCAGCAAGTTCCCTGTGCTGATGCTGAAGGCTGCAGCATCCCGAGGTCTTGGTGAGCCACAGAGGCAGTGCTGCTCCTGGGTTTTTAACAGGTTGTCTGAAAGCCTGGGGAAGCCACAGAGATGAGATCTAGAGATCTCTAGACACCAAGGGTGAGAGGCCTGGTTAGCGAGGCAGAGAGAAGTGAGAAGCCATTTGACTTCTGTGCCCGAGTATTTCACAGAGAGAAAACACCAAATACAGGAAGGGCTCCTTAATCTCAGGAGCTAAATCAGGGCGAGCATCCCTGGCTGGTAAAAAGAAGCAAAGAAAGTTCAGCAGGGCTTGTCTTTTTGGCAGTGGGGACAGTGAGCCTTGGGGACAAATCACCCACAGCAGAGGCTGCTTTGTCTCAAATGCTCTAATAGTCCCTCTTTTGCGATGGGCCGTAATCAACACAAATCATTAATCTTAATGCTGGGGTAATTAAGCTTAATACAGGGTAACTGAGTGAAAATGACTGGGCTGGGATCTACGGGAAGTCAGATGGGATAATTCTCAGTGGCCTTCCAGTATACAAACAAGCTTTGTAGTCCTAACGTGAGCCCCGGAGGCTCACTGTGTTTTACTGTGAAAAGATGTGGGTTTATTAACACCAGATACCCTTCCAGGCTGCTTTCACAGCAGCTGGAGGATGTTGCTGGTGTAGAAATGGCACTGGAGTTCTTTAAAATGTTGGCAGATGTGCTCCCCCTTTCCTTTCTGCACCCAGAATTCTGCAGGATGTGAAGAGATCAGGTCCAAAGCTGCAGCAAAGGGCTGCCCCTCCCCAAAAGTGTCCGTGTGAGGCACAGCTCGGTGAACGGTTTCAGAGGGGCTGTGTGGGGTGGGATGGGCAGTGCCACACGTGTGCTCAGCAGTGGCTGCCCTGTGAAAGGTCAGCCAGAGCGCTGCCATTTCCAGCGGGAGCCAACTGGAAAAATGTCCATGGTAGAGGTGTCCCCTGAGCAGGGAGGGAGGCAGCGCTGGGGGCAGGGGATGGGAGGGGCAATCTCCACAGTGTAAATGTCACTGCCCATCGCCTCTCTCCTCTGCACGCCCAGCCCTCCACAGCCCTGTGACAGAAACCTCTTGGCATTATCGAGAAAAATGCTTTTCTTTCTGTCTGCTTTCTCTTTTGCAACTGTGTTGTTCCTGATTTTATAGCCACGTGCGTATTTTAATAATTTTTTTTTCATCCCCATTACTTTCAGCCACAATGAGTTGGGCGACAGAAGGGGAGGAAATGTGAATATACTGTTCTCCCCAAATCTGGAGCACCTACAGCCGGCTGGCAGTGCAGGCTTGGCTTCTCATCTGGAAGCTGGAGCTGTGTTTCTAACAATACAGCACCCACCCAGCATGAAATTGTAATGGATCACACTTTGCCCTAGGTCCTTGGCTTATCCTTGGTTGACACTGAATTAAAGGACATGATGTGTGGGACTCAGTAAATCCCTAACCTGCTGTCCCAGAGACAAGTATTACCAACCGCACCACGCTGACACACGAGATTAGTGGAAGAGGTGCCCTCAATGCCACAGGCAGAAATGGGTCAGCTCCGATTTGGAAAGCTCTCTACTTGAAGTGAGTAGCGATGCAGCCGGCAGAAATAAAAGGCCAAAAATCCTGTGTTTGCTGCCTCGGAGCCCTGCTGAGATCCACAGGCAGTGAGTCCTAAGAGGCTGAACAGGAGCATTTGTGTTGTGGGTATTAGCTTTGTGAATGGCATTTTATTAGAAATTAGGTAAAAAAATTAGGAACCAGTCCAGCTTAGGAGCTGCACTAAGCAAGTATGATACTCCCTGATATCACCAAAGTCCCTGAATTTATGTATCAGCCGAGAATCTGATTATTAATTTTTGATTATTTGAGCATATTGTGCACTTTTCAAATGCAATACCAGTGTCCCCACTGCTTCTAATAACTGAGTGCAGCAACAACACAAATCTCATACCTATTCCCCTTTCTCTCTTCCCTTTGCCCTAATCAAATCCTTTATTCATGCTTTTTCTGACATACCAGGTTTCCTGGCTTGGTTCAGCAGTGACTAAGTAGCTGTACAGTAACAAAACAGTGCTGTCTTTGTTCTGGAAAAGTGGAGAAATGAGCTGTATAATCCTGAACTAAGGAAGCTTGCAAGTGAGAAGGAAGCCAGGCACCCGCACTGTTGTATTACGGCACGAGCTGGGTTGAATTTACCAGTGTTGACTAGAAAGAGAGCAAAGAAAAAAAACAAACTCATTTGTTGTTTTGTTTTGCCACCTCTTAAATGACCCAAAGCCCATCAGAGCTGACGGTGTTTTTGGTGGTTAAAGTGATGATACTCATCTGCCTCTCATACATTTGCTTTGTTTTCTCCATTTCACTCTCCCACTGTCTGTTCGCTCTCCCACGCTGCACATGCTCATCCTGCCAGTCGGGATCACGAGTAGCCCTGATCATGTTCTTTCTCCTGCGTGGCATCGTGTCTTCTCCTGGTATTTTGGACAGCAAATCATCCCCAAGCAGCACTTCACTTAGGACAGCCTGTTGTGCTTCCAAAGACAGCCCTTGTCAAGCAATACCTGCATGCTGTGAGGACACCTTAACTCTATCTCTTCCTGGGTCTTTTTCAGTAAATCCTATTCATTCACCATGCTTGTAGAAGGCAAAACTGTAATATAAAGTGTTATCCCTCCTGTGTGAATCCTCAGGGAAAGATGGTATAGCCTCTGTTCTTTCCGTGGGGTTTGGAATGCCCCCTGTCTGCCTGTGCTTCTGGGATGGCTCCAGCAACTCTGGGAGCAGCTGAGAAGGGAGAGGTCATCTTCCACGAAGGTCTTACTGCTGCAAAGTGCAGGTGGGACAGAGTAGGTAGATAGGTCTGAGCTGAGGACAAACCTCAGCTCCTCCCTGGATCTGGTGTAGCCAAGTGCTGAGCTTGGGGAGAAAAGTTCTGTTTTACTTGCTGGTAATTCTGAAAATCTACACAGACATTCGAGGCATGCAGCAGGCAGGAAAGGGGAATGCAGAACAGGTGGAAGCCAAATGTGAGCTGGTTCATTTGAAGGTTTTGTGCACAGACCAGTGCAGTATTGCTTTCTCTGGTCTCTTGAGTCTGCCACACAAACTACTCCACAGCATGTGCACCAGTGCTACAATTAATACTCCTGGGAAATTTGGCTTCTCCAACCATCTGGTGGTATGTATAGTGTGCTTTGGGTCCAGTTGTGATTCTGTCCTGGCAGGATGTGCTCTGCCAGGACAGACCTGTGCTCTAGGTCTGGCTCTGAAAGGGAGAAAGGACCTCCCTCCCAGAGAGGAAGCCTGCTCTCCAGGAGAAACATCGGAGTTGGCTATGGAGCAGTGAGCCCAATGGGGAAGGGAGGCAGGGTCACTCTGAAGAGGAGCCTGGCTGCCTGAGAAACCAGCTGGAGGCTCCTCAGAGGAGCAGAATATGGGTGCAGACCCAGGTCACTGAGCTGATGGAAAGAAAGAGGCATCTGTAGAAGGCAGCACTGAGTTTGCAGCAGTGGAGAAGGCTCAGTGAAATCAAGCTTAAAAGGAAGGATTTGTCTTCCAGGCAAGAGTGGGAGGAGAATTTGTTTTAATCCCCCCCCACCCTTTTTTTTTTTTTTTTGAGGTAGTTTTAACCTTTTTACTGTAGTTCTTTATTCCAGGAGTTCATTGCTAAGGAGAAAGAGGTTGTCACTGGGGTTCTGGTGCTGCGCTTGCACCAGGGGAGGGCTTGGCTAGATCCAGCTCAAAGCTCTTGAGCTTTTGAAAACACATTGCCAGATTTATGGCTTCAGCCAGCTTCTGTGGCCTTCTCTGGCCAGCCAGGACCACTTAGGTCAGCACCAAGCCAGCACAACTTCTTGGCCTAACCAGTGACCCCAGTGGGAAGCTGGCTCCGGTGGACTGGAAGTGTGCACTGTCCCAGCAGTGCTTTGCAGAGTGGGTCCCCAGATTTTCAGGCTGTTGAGATGTGATGCTGTAGCCAATCATGTTTCCCAGATTTTCCTTTATTTGTGGGAGCCTCATGAAGCGTGGGGCTACCTTCTGCTCTTTCTCATGTCTTTGAGGTCCTTTGGGTACTGCAGGCCTGCTTTCTCAACCAGGGTGGTTTCCCTGTGTTGTTCCCCATGGGAAGAGCCTCCAGTGAGGTTGTGACGCTGGAATTCATTACAACATGACTGTGATAACTGCAGAAAATAAACAGCGGGAGCAGATGGGCTTCCAGAGACCAGAAATCCCATTTCTCTATGAATGTCCTCAATAATTAGACGCACACAAAAGTAAAGGAAGGAAGGAAAAAATGCCGAAGGCTTGGGACGGCCTGTGGGCAGAATTGCCTTAACACATGAGTGAGCCTTTTCTGGTGGCTGCAGCGTGGTGGGGACCTGCAGAGCTGTACCTGAATCACCTGATATGCTCTTTGTTTCATTGTGATGTTACTCATTGAGCTGTTGCATGAAGGTTTCCACCCTGCCACCCCAAAGCATGGTTATCTCTCAGGACCATGCATTTCACCAGCTCGGTGGTGTGACCCAGTTACCTGATTTAACAGGGACTTTTTTACTCTTTTAAGAGCACAGTTGTGAAAATGTTCTCTTTGCCTCTTTGATATTGAGGCAGTGACTGAACTTCATTCTTCTTCCCCCCATCCCATCCCACCCTGCCTGTCTACACATCCTGTTGTTCTGTGCTGAAGTGCCTTGGCTGCAACAAAAATTATATCCTTTAAGGGTGGTACTGGACAATTTGTAGAAGACAGGGGAACTGGAGAAGGCTGTGGAAGCAATGGCCATCTGAGGTATTGGGTACTGCTCACAGCAAACCCTCTTGACTCCAGACCTTGAACAGTCTGGTTGTCAGATGCCAGAAGGGCTGTGGATTTGTTCACTGTCTTCCAACTAAGGTCCTTACTCAGTCCAGAGTAGCTGCTGCTCTTTCCTAGGGTTAGGCATCATAGGAAGAACAGCAGCTTTGGATCAGCATCAGCACAATTAGTGCCATGGCCAGCAGGAGAGTAGCAAAAGTTGGTGCAGTGTGTGCTTCACCACACTGAGCTGGTGTTTAGGAAAACTGACCTCGGGTGGTCCTGAGAGCTGTCAAATGGAATGGGAGGGCTCATAGGAGTAGAAGAAGATGTGGTGTGGGGTACAAGGTTGGACAAGTGCCTGTAAATAGTGAGATCCAGCTGCTCAGAGTAAATGTTTTAAGAGGCAGGTAGTTACAACTGATCAAGAAGTTTTTCCAGACAGCTTTGGGTTTTTTTTTAACAGGTATATTAGAATTCAATGCGTAAACAATTGTCATGGGACAATTGTGTGTTTTCCACAGCACTCTTGAGTTGTGCTGGAAAATGAAAAACTTAAAATCTAAAATCTATTTTATTATTTCTTATGAAAGGCCTGATCATTCTCAGGATAGGGAGTCAGTCTTCCAACAGCTTCTTCTGAAACTGGTGGTAATTTGCTGATTTCCTGGAGGTGACATTTAGGTGTCTCCCAGAGGGCTAAGATGTACAGAAACATCCTCCCTTGAGCTGAGAGTGTGCTGTCCTGGGTTTGCTCCCTGAAAAATGGCAGATTGCCCTGAAAGCCCGTTAAATTGTGCTCCAGCCACCACTCGGCCATAAACTCAGACACAGTGCTTTAAATTGCCAGCGCAAATGAGAGCTGGTTTAAACAGTTCCTTGTCTGTAGCAATAAATGAAAAGTAAGAGCTCCAAAATATGCAAAGATGCAAAATAATCCTGGCAGGGGGTAGTTAATCAGGCATTAAGACCCAGGGCAGAGTCCAGGCAGAGATTAGACAGTTGCTCTTTAATCAAAGCGGCTGAGCTCATGTGTGCCTGCTAGTAACACTGCTTTTCAACCTGGAATTGAAGTTAGAAAAGCAAGGATTTCCTGTAATTCCATTAATACCATTATTATTTGTGCAGTGATCTGGAAGTATCCTCTTCAGCTGTGGTCTGGGATCAGGTGCTGTCAACCCAACTGCCTGTTCCAGCTAGAGCAGCAGCAGAATGGAAAGGTCCTGCCTGGCTTGGTCTGTCATGTTGCAGAACTGTGGTGAACCATTACTTGTGAAAGGTAACAGCTTTGCCAGGGCTTGCTGCTGAAACCTGGCTGTCTTGGTGACTGTGAGGATGATGCTCCTTCTTACCTGCCCAGCTCTGGCAGCAGCCAGGGGTTGGGCCTGGAAACCACGGTTTGCAAGAGATCTGGTTGTGTGCAATGCCCAAACTCTGCCGAGCTCACAGCCAGTCAGTGATTTGGTGGTTTGGTGTGCAGGCTGGGAGCTCAGTCCCAGAAAGCTCGTCCCTCATCACCTGGGCTGGGGATGATGCTTTACGTGGCCTTTGAGGCTCCGTCACAAAACAGAAGCATTGCTGCTGCGTGGCTTTAGCCCTCAGGCACAGCAAGGACCGAACCCCCCTGGAAGGTGTCAGTATTGAGCACACAGCAGTCCCAGCAGCTGCCTCCTGCTGCGTAATGGAGCTGTGCAGATGTGAGAGCATGGGATTAGCAGGGCCCTGAGCTCCTCACTGGCAGGATTTAAGGATGGATTTGAGCTGTGCAGCTCAGGCACAGGGCAGCTGCCATGTGGCTGGTGCTTGGTTTCTCTTTGCCCTCCTGCACAGAATGCCAGCGAGCTTCCCTTCTCACCGGGCTGCCTCCCCGCTTGAGTGCCTCTCTTCCCAGCTCTGGCAAGGTCTCCACTCACCAAGCAGAGCTGGTGCTTGCTGGAGCCCTGCTGGACCCTCATGGATGCTTAGTCAAGCAAAACTGCTTATGGCACTGGGAAGGTTGCCAGGTCTGCAAGAAACAGCACCAGGTTTGCACCTCAAAGTCCACGTGGTCACTGAGAGAAATTGCAGCCCAGACTATGTGGTCTTTCCTAGTGCCTGGACAGGGTGGATTTTTACCAACCAAGCAGAAGGAGTGATAGATATGGATCTCATTTTTGGCAGTTTTCAAAGTTTTTGTGGCTCAGGTTTTGTTCTGGATATGAGAGCAGGTCAGGCAGTCACAGGTTTGCTTTTGTTTATCTTTGGTCTTGGAAACTTTCTTGTCAAAACCTGACTACAATCTGTGCCTTTTGACTCCAAGCCTCGATATTTCCATGAGGATCCATTTGAGCAATGGTGTTTGAATGAGCTTTGCCCATGATACCTCAAGGAGCAGAGAAATAAAAGCAACTCCTTTTGTTTTCTCCCAGGCTTTTCAGGTGGCAGTGACAGCTGGCTGGAGAGAGCAGATACAGGTCCACCTGCTTCCCAGTTTTTTAACTAAACTCCAAGTATTACACTGCTTATTGATCATGACCTGTCTCCTCCCTAGCAGAAGGACGTGTACTGGGGACATTTCTCATTTTTCAGGATGAGAGAAGCTTTTCTCCATCCTTGCGTTATGCAGCCATAAGAGCTGCTTGTCAAGAGGCACTGTCTGCAGATGGGTACTGAGAGACTCGTTGACTGTCCTAGCACTCTGCTTTTAAGTTTTGCTTTCCTTAATGTTAGTGATCCTTGCCACTTTCCAACTAGATTATTGCTGTATATAGTGGGCCAGGGCTAAAAGGAAATAAAGCCTTTGGGAACTGGCCCATGCACATGAAACTTAATCGATCTTCATCAGCAATAAGTAAAAGCAGGCAAATATATTTGCAAGGAGACCACCTTGCTGATTTTTCATGCTACAAGGCTGTGAAATAAGAAGTGAAGATGTGTGTGCAGACAGATGAGGATGCTGCTGGGCAAAACCAGGGAGACAGAGTGATCTTCAGGTCATGTGCTGACACCCTGCTCCTCTCTCCATGGTGATGGGCTGCAGTACCAGCTCCTTGTTAATTGATGCTTATTGCAGTTGGGACTGCAGGCCAGCCAGAAAGGGTGCTGAAAACAGGCCAGCCACAGAAATTACTCTTCTGGGTTGACTTCTGCTGTGTTAGGAGGAAAACAGGCTATAAAGGAAAATACAAGAGGAGCTGAGACATTTAAAGGCAGCATAGGGGAGAGACTGCTAAATAAAAGCAGTGGTGGTGTTATCCACCCAGCACGGAATCGCTGCCTTCCCTGTTAAGAGTTAACACTGGATCAGCACAATCCCTATTTTTAACTGTCTCTGACAGTTTCCTAGCAGCCTGCTTTGACTGGGTTATGCTGAAGGCCTGCTGTAATTTTTCTGCCATTGGGGAAAAGAGGAATTCCTGTGCTGGCCCAGGAGTTGCAGGACATTCCCAGAGCATCCTGCTTCACTCACTGCCTTTTCCAGTGCTTCTGTCTGTTTGAAAAAAACAGCCCTTCCAAAATTTCTGAACAATTAAAACTCCTTGGAAGGCAGGCCTGGATTGTCTTTCAAGAAGGGAGGCTGACTGCAGGCAAAGTTAGCAGTGCCGGTGTTGAACTATGCAGCAATGCTTGGAGCAGTTTGCCCTCCCATGGCCAGTTGGAGCTTGCAGCTCCTGCCTTCCAGTGCTGCCACAGAGGTTTCCCCTCGGCTCTGATGGATTCAGACTCAGGATTAGCATTGTGCTCCTTGCCTGCGTCTTTTCTCCATCCCCAGGATAATCTGTCCAAAAGGGAGAGCAGGGGATTTACTGGAGCAAAGCACTCCCAGGGAATGTGCCCAGCACTGCCTTCTCCAGCAGCACCTGCTTCCCTGCAGGCAGTTTTGGCTTCTTGGAGATTCTGTGGGCCTGTTCTGCATTTCATGGTTTGGTCACCTGTTTGTGGTTTGTTGAGACTCTTGTGTAAGCTACAAAACACCCAGAGCTGCTTCGTTTCAGTGGGAGCATCTGACAAGTGCCTGCAGGCTGGGGCACCATTAGATAGTGGGCATATCTTCTGCATTCATAAGAAAGGGGAAATGCCTCGAGCTGTGCTAGGGGAGGTTCAGGTTGAACATCAGGAAGATTTTTTTCACTGAAAGGGTGGGAAAGCACTGGAACAGTCTGCCCAGGGAGGTGGTGGAGTCACCATCCCTGGAGGTGTTCAAATGCCGAGTAGACGTGGCACTTCGTGATTTGATTTAGTGGGTGTGATGGTGTTTGGTCAAGGGTTGGACTTGAAGATCTTGGAGGTCTTTTCCAACCTTTATGATTCTACAGTTCATGGCTCCCATTGTGAGATCTCTCCTCCTCTCTGGGGACAGATCCCTCGTGCATCTCTAATGTTTGACCAACCCCACGTTGGGGTGTGCCTGAAACTGGAGTGTGCCTGTAACTGGGGTGTAGAGAGCAGGTTGGCCTGGCATGGATGGGATCAACAGAACCACGGAGAAAAATGCAATGAGAATAGAAAACCATTTCATGTTTTGTCAGGGTTTTGCGTGGGAAAACAAGAGAGCAAATGCAAACTCCCAATTTCTGCACTTCTTTTTTTTTAAAAGAACATTTATATCCTGAAAATCAGAGTTTCAGGCATTTAGGTAGAAGGCAGACAGTGGTAGATAGGTTGATTTCTGCCTCCTGCCCCTCAACTTCAGTGACATCCCAGTAATAACCAGGTATGAGGCTCTGACCCTCCTTTCCTTCATTCACCTGTCAAAAAACTGTTGTTCTAATCTGGCCTTTGAATTTGCTGGGCCTTTTTTTCCTCAGCATCTTCAGTAGATTCCAAATCCTCAGCTATCCCTGGCTGTCTGCAGTGGACTGCTGGGCAAGATGTGCATGGCAGCAATTCCCACCCTGGTAACACGTGGTGTCCCCCAGCCCCATTCTCCAGAGGACAAACCTCAAAAGTCTGGTCCCTGTTAACTGGCCATTAGCACCAGCAACATCCAGAGTTGAATGTCTCAGGCTTGGAAGAGCCAACAGTTGCCGTGCTGTGTCCGTGCAGCAAGTGTGGAAAGCCGGATGATTTTAATGACAGTGCGTCCATTGGAGTCTCTGGTTTGTGGGAGGTTGTGATCATTTCCTCTTTCTCCCAGATAAAAGAAATGCAGTGTAAGAGAACTTCCTTGGCCACTGCTGGGTGGACACTTTGAATATCTCATTTAATTTACTAGATAATGATCACATTTATGGAGCAGCTTGTTTCAATTTTCTCATTATCACTAACTGAGATGATAGCTTACTGAATCCACTTCTGCACCACTTCACAGGCAGTGAGAAATGTGGGAAGGAAAGTCATTCAGGGGAGCACACGGAACCCTCATGTAAGCAGGCTGAGGAAGCCTCAGGTTTCTGATGAAGGTTCCTAATGGGCAGCCATATGAAAATGAGTGATTTTGCAGGACCTGTGCTGTCATCCATTCAGGACACAGGTCACACTGGAGTTCAGTGGCTGAACCAGATGCCAAAGCTTTTTCTCTGAGACAGTAAGAAGTCTGTGCTGACTGTTAAAAGACTGATGTATTGTCTGCTGAGAGGACTGAAGCAAATGATGAATGAGATCAGAGATGAATTTGCTCTAATACTAATACTCTATATGTAAGAGCACAGGCTGTTTCCGCTGATTCTGAAAGAAATTTAATCCTCTGCCACTGAGAAGGAAATGGGTTTGTAAGTCGGAGGAAGGAATGCATCATAATCCCAGAAGAAGTAGGCAGCAATTTCTGGCACCGGAGATTTGGCAGAATTTTGAGGCTGAAGTGGAACAGGAGCAGCATTAGCCAGTAGATTTCAGCAATGGCAAATGGGGTGAAGGACACCTGTGGTCTCTTGGCTGTCTCTGGGCTGTTGTGTCTGTTTTCATACCCTTACCCGTATAATGGTAGCGAGATTAATTCTCTAATGTTTTCACATGGACGAGAGCAAGCTCTCGTGCTGCAAAGCCACCTCCTTCCCTGCCTCAAAAGTGCCTGTAAAGCCCTACTGTGGGAGAGGATGGGGTCCCAGCTTCACTGTCAGCTTCTCCTCCGCTTTCCCAGTGGAGGAGAATCCCCTGATGGCCCAAAGGGGACTCCCAGGGTGCTCTGACATCTTCTCTTTATTTGTCCAGTGTGACAGACAACAAACAAACCCACCAGCTATCCAAATCAGAGCAGGAAGAATGTGACTGTAGGATTGTATCCACGTGCACACCTTCAAGATATACCACCTTTTCTGAAGGCTTATGCAGACTCCCTAGGGTAAAGTAAAATTATTCCTCTTACTTCAGTTGGCTTCTAAAGGAGGTAGACAGGAGGGGCCTGCAGTATTTAGACACACAGCTGTCTTTGGTGGTCTATCCTTAGGACCTTCTGGAGAACTCAAATGAAAAGCCAGGTGTGCATTGCAGGGGGATTTGTTTTTCCAAGTAGAAATTATAAGACAAGGAGAAAGGCTGTCTTTTCAAAAGCAAGGAACTCTTTGGACTCAAGTTGTGAATCAGACTGTCAGTCCCTGAATCCATTATATAAAATATGTGCTTGACCTGTAGCTGTTTAGGAATCATTCTTAAAATACTCTTTCAAGTACCAACGTCAGAGCTCTGTCTAAAAAGTCCTTTATGATGGGCTGTTCTGCCTTCAGCTCCTACTCATTTTATGCTAATTGCTGTCAAGTCGTAATTTTCCAGTAAACCACTTAGAATAAGCTTCGTGCAGATATTAATGACACAATAACTCTTTGAGGAGTCACCAAGACTGACACACGAAAAGCAAAGGCATCTGCTTTTAGGATTTGACCCCTTGATGTACTGCTTGTCTTCTAGGCCACAGACACCAATTCTGTGCATAGATGGTTGATTTCTAGCCCCCAGATCGTGGTGATGAGTTGAACAGGTGCCCATGGCATTGGCTGGGTTAGGATGGGAGTGCCTGGGTTGCAATTTCTGCCTAGACTTAGAAGATCGAGGTGCCCAGTTCCCACTGACTTTGGTAGCAGGCAGGTGCCACTTTTACTGAGGCTTCTTCAATGAGTCCAAGCTCTTACCTGTTGTATTTCTCATTGCACTTCTCCTCTGGCCTTACAGGGACTGTGAGCTGTGTGATGTGGAGGGGTGACCAAGATGCACTGACAATAAATGGTATGGTCAGACACGTCTGGGGACACCACTGCTGCCTTAGGAAATGCCACACAGGCACAGGAAGGGAAGCCCCAGGAGGAACTGCTGGCCAGACCACCTAAGCTAAGGAATAAATCCTCCAGTGCATTTAGCCCTGCAGACATGCATCTGCTGGCCAGTGGTGAGGGGGGGAAATTCTACGGAGTGAGCTTGTTCCAGGAAGCTTTACTCTTAATAGTATTTTGGAGGAAACCCAGGAAAAATTCCATTGGAAAGCTGAAAGCTATTATGGCAGGATAGCTGCTAAGTGAGTTGGTATGTGCCCTTGGAGACCAGCTCTCCCAACTTTATGAAAAATTATATAATCTGATTCTTTGGTTTTATGTCACTGCAGGCCCAGTGTACTGTTTTCTACAAAAGGATCATACCATCATATTTCCATTCTTTTTTTATGGGTAGGACAAAAAAGAGAAATTATAAAGAAAATAATGAAAATGTAAAGTCTCTTACTGAGTTGCTTCTCCTTGGAGTCCAGTAAGTTGCAGAACACTGTAGACTTTTCAGCCCTTTCAGTTGCTTTATTAGGTAACTCCTAGTATCACTTATGGATGTTTAAAGAGAGGAAAATGGGACTTCTCCTGTCTGCCACTTAATTAATTGTGATTAGCACAGGATCTTCAGGGCATCACCACCACCTGTGGGCCTCTCCTTCTTCCTCTCCTCTGCTTACCACCACGGCTGCCTGGTGTACCTGCTAAGCTGTGAACTCAGGGTATGCACTCCAGCTGGAGAGGACATTTGGTGACATCTTGTCCCAGACAAGCTGAGGATACACTTGGGAGGAGATGTTGCATGAGGGAGCAGCCAAGCTGGGACTTGAACTGTGATACAAGGGAAAGAGGCAGGTAATCAATTCTTACAAATAGCTCAACCTGTAGAGGGATTGAACTGTTAGGAGCTGAAGAATATCTTTCTCTTCCTTCCTTTTGTTTTGAAGGGGCAGGACATGCTGCTTTTGACAACCTACGAGCATCTCTACCCTGCAGGGAAGGCTTGGTTGTCTATTTGGGCCCAGGGCTGGCACTGGTTGTAGCTGGAAGAGTATGAGAGTGCCCAAAAAACTGATTCCTGTTACTTACAGTGCCTGTGCAATATTCCCCCTCCACTCACCTGCAGTGCAAGTGCTCCACATCCTGCCTAATGAAGTCCTTAGAAGGGGCTTGCCAAAGCCTCTGCACAACTCTTTGTCCGCTCCATTCCCCTGGGCTTGGACTGAGTCATCCCCCACTACAGGCCCTGACAGAAAGTCTCTGTGACTCAGGAGCTCCCAGGAACAAGGCAGCTGGGATTGCTGGCTGGGAAGAGCCATCAAACAAGGCAGGCTTTCTTCTTGCCACCACACTGTTGATCCTGGTCTGCCACGAGCAGGTGTGGCCAAGGGAAAGCAGAACATCTCGGATGTGCTCTCAGGCTTAGGAGGGGAGAGGAATGAATAGAAGCAAGGAGAAAAGGATGAGAATAGGAATGGAAGGAGGAAAACCATTTTGACCAGACAGGCTATACAGCTGCCCATATAAAAGCCTCTTCCCATCATCCCTGTCACACAAAAGAGACTTCAGTGCTCACCACAAAAGTGATGAAAGGCACACAGTGCAGCAAGGAGAGGTTGGAAAGCTTTGTTAAACACATTGATGAGCAGTGCCTGATACAAATAGGAGTGTTAGGAAAGCAGTGCTGAGCCACCTGTGCTGTGGTGGGGAATCCTGGACAGGAGAGCGGCTGGGTTTGTGGCATTAAGCAAGTATGTGAGCATGGTAGGTACCGTGGGCATTGCAGAGGGCCTTGGTCAGCCCCAGGAGGCATCTACTGTAGCATCTGGTCAAAGGCTGAGCCAAAATGAAACTGGTGGCCTGAAGTGGCCATCTCCCCTATGATGTGAGTGGGTGAAGGGGAGGCCAGCCCGCACTTTCCAAACCTGATTATACTGTGGTGTCCTTAGAAGAGCAGGCAGCAAGGCCAATGATTAGTCCTTTGGAGTTCCTAACTCTCTCTCCTCTCTGCCGTCTTGTGCTTGCGGCTGTTTGAGGCCAAACAGTGTCTCTGTGCATGCAAGGAGCTGTCATGCTGTCATGAGCTAGTTAAAACTGACAGATAATGCTTGATTTTACATTATAGCCCATTTCTTCCCCACCCCATGCCGACTGTACATGTCTCTTCATGCCCAGGCTGTGTCATTTCCGTTTGTTTCCACTTATTACATCTCTCTTTGGCTGGGTTCTCTTCCTCACCGCCTGCTGAGCACACATGAAATTTCGGCTGTGCCCAGAGCTGTACAGACTTGCAGTGCTGTGCTCCTGAGCTCCCTCTCCTCTCCGTGCCAGCCGGGCTGGTCACAGATGAAGGGATGGCACGGGCTGGGCGAGCGTTGGGTGGCACTGAGCCAACCAGGAGGCGAAGCTGACAGCTTGTCACTGCTCCCGTAGTAGGTGTGGTATGATTAACAGCAAAGGTCTAAGAACAAATGAGTAATCTCCCTTTCAGCCCAGTTCTTTCATCTTTCATTATTTAAAAAAAAAAAATCCATTTGTGCTCCATTGCTGAGCTCCTGAAGGTTGCTAAATCCTTCTTTGCTCTTGATGGAACTAGATAATCTTTAAGTCCCTTCCAGCCCAAGTCATACTGTGATTTATACAGCCCTATCATCAGTGTGGCTCCAACTGAACCTAGAGCCCCCCTGTGCTCACAGGCATTGTGCATATGACAGCAGGGATGTCCTGAGGTGTCACCAGAAACAGGAAGCCCAAGGTGGAGATCGATGCTCAGTTCAAATCCCCTGAGCCCAAGCCAAGAGTTTTTAAATATCTGACCACTCTTTCTCACCTGAACTGGAAAGGCAACAAAACCTGTGTTCAGTGTTGATCATGCAGGTAATTTTGCTGTTGATTCGCAAAACCTGCTGACCACCAAATGCCCAAAAATCATTTCTATTAAGGTGTCTCAATTTTAAGAACACAAAAATAAATTAACTTAGTCCATTTAAAGAATTTGGCAAGTCATTAAATCTTCCAGGAGTAAAGGCCAAGCTATACAGCTCGAGTTAAAAGAAAGAGCTGTAAAAGTGCAAGCATATACATCCTCCACAGAAAAAAAACCCCACCATTTTCATATTTGCCATGTCTGACAAGTTTTTTATGTGTTTATCTTTTCTCTTCCCATTGATGTGTTGGAGATAAATAATAAGCTGGCAAGGCTGATTATAATAGATCCAAAAATAAGACTCAGAGAGATTCCCCGCAGCCCATATCCGACAGGTCTTGTCACTTGGATGCATTTGTAAAAAGCTGGTTTGTCTCTCAGATGACAGATGCTTTGATGAGCTAATCATCTCATTTCCGTGAACTGCACATCTGTAAAAACAAAAGGGGATGAGACTCGAACAAGTGACTAAGCCCTGCTTTTGTTTGCATTGTTTCATCACTATTATATGAGCGGGGCTGGTGCTCCTCCCATGGAGGTTCCTGCCGTGCCCTGTGCCAGCTGACAGGTGACGTGCCACACGTGCTGTTTTGAGCAGGTGACTCCTCTCTGGGGTTCTGCTGACCACAAAGACCACAAGAGGCTTTTCCCCTGCACCACTGATGGTCTCTGATACCCCAGGGACAACTAGGCTTTGCTCAGCCAACCACTCCTCTCATCAGTGTGTTGCTCTGACTTAGGGGTCAGATGGGAAGGGCAAAGCTGTGGAGGTGACAGCAGTGCAGTTTCCTGGGAGGGACGGAGACTCTTCTCCATTTTCTGCACCCATGGTCATCCCCACTGTTGGATCTCCACACAGGCCACCAGCAGCAGGAGGGTCCTTCTTGTGCTTGGCACGTGTGGAACAATTGTCAGCCAGGGGACAGAGATCAAGACCCTGCCAAAACTTTCCTGCAAGGACCATCAATTTTATGGGGCACCTGCTCCAGGAGGCTGTAGCTCTCTCGTGCACGGGCATAGCTGTCTCATGGCTGGGCAGTAGCTGGATGCTAAATAGGTTGTTTCCTGCATCTGTTATTGCCAAGACATATTTTTTTCAGTTATTTTTTTCAGTCTTTGTGCTCAGCAACTGGTGAGGTGCAAAGAGGAACAACCTCTTCGTGGTTTTCTATACACTTTCTGTATTTTTTCTGTACGTTGTAAAAGCCAAAGTGTTTCAGGTTCCCTGTTCCCACAGACTGCAAAGAACCAAGGGTGGTTCAGTGGCTCAGTCTTGGTGCTGAAAGTCCTGACATCCACTCTCTGCACCAAAACCTCCAGCCCATGTATTCATTCTGGAGAAGGGTCCAACAAAGAAATACAGTGTGAGGTAACTAATCTCCCTTTGTTGTCCACCTCTAGTTAATTTATATAGAATTTTCTGTATGTGCCTTACCAATTAAGTTTTCCTGGTTTTCATGTTTAACTTTGTGGTCCTGGGTTTCCTTTCTTCTTTCGGTGTTTTCTGGATTAATTTTATAGCAAAATAAATTGTGGCAGTATCAATCCACCCATATGATTATCTGAATCAGGAAATCGGTTTCTTCTTAAGTTTTTTTGTGGAATAGAGCTGTGGTGGAGGAGGAGCAGATAAAGATCCTTGAGTTCAGAGAGGAATATGCCCAGCTACTGAGATGGGTAGGAGTATTAAACACTGGTTGGGCTGTAAGTCCTCAGAAGTTTGTTTCCTTTTTTCAGTTCAAACATGAATTTAGGAGAAGAACACGTTGTATGTCCCCCACCTCCGCCTGTCCAGAGCCATTTATTTCAAAGCAAGAACATTTTTGCTCTGAAGTGGAAGTTTAAAAGGAAACTATCAAGTACTTTCTAAACCAGTTTTGCATCTTTGTTACTGCTTTATCTTTAGTAATTTTAAATGCTGGGGGTGGAACGTTTTTTGATGCAATGCCAGCAGAAAAGTAAAGCCCAGCTTTAACCCTTGGGTTCCTCTTGTCATGGCTTTGTACCTTAGGATCGTGTTCTGTGGATGTAAAATTTCTTTGCGCTTCCATAAGTGTGATGGGAATTCAGGAGTGTGTGTGTCTTTGCCTGATGGTGGACACAGAGCTCTGAGGGCATTTGTTTTTGCAGGGCAGGGGTGGAGTGAAGGGGGAGCATTGGCAGAAATTGATGGAATGCGGCGTGTGGAGCTGTGGCCGCTCTCTCCCTGCTCTGTCTCTGCTGGTGCTTTGAGCTGTGTTTTCTCTTGGTCAGAGTGGCAGCAAGCAGAGGAGCTCACACTGCCCTTACTGAGGTGTTTCCAGGCTGAAAATTCAGCATTTAGGCTTTAGCCAAAGCTCTTGGAAGGGGGTGCTGGTAAAGGGCAATCCCAATCCAGAAATGGGGATGCACAAAAATGAGTCACACTGTGACCAACCAACCTCAGTGAGGCTGCTGCCTCCCTGTTCACGGATCAGCACTGAAACATGGCCCAGTGATGACTTTTTCTATGCAAGTAGTTCCTGTTCTTTTTTTTTTCCTCCTTTGCCTTTTCCTTTTTTCTTAGTTAAATATATCAACATCAGTGCATGGAAACTGCACCATGGGCTAATGTTGTGGCCAAGCAAGGGTCAGTGCATGGCCATTCCCCTCTTCCATTTCCTTACTAACAGTTTCAGACCTCAGCATCTATCAAAATAGATGCTGGAGCCAAAAACTAACAAAGATGAAAATGATCTCTGCAATTTCCTGTGATCTGGTCTCAGGCCAAGCAGATACAGCTCCAACAGCAATCCCTGCTTGTGTCAGTGATGTCTGTGAAGAGCTGCCACTGGAGCAGCCCAGGGAATGGTCTGTGCAACATGAAAACAAAGCAAAACCAGGAAAGAGCAGATGTCATATCTCAAAGTGTGGTTTTGGACAGAACATGCCTAAAAGGATGTTATGGGTGAGGGCTATAAGGGTGGCCTGTCCCTTGGGGTGTTGGGGTGGCATCATGGGCACCTCCTGGCTGCTTGTTCTCTACCCTGCACCCATTTTCTGCCGAGAGACAAAGGTCTGGAGGGGCAAGGGTTTGGCGGAGCTACATCTGAATTCCAGGAGTGCAGGGAAAGGAGGTTACTTTGATCCTTGAGGCATGTGATGGGGGAATGCTGGCCTCTGGAATCCCATTTAAGGACAGTAGAAGCTACAGTGAAAGCCCAGTGTGTTGGGAAACAGGATGTAAATGGAAAGGGTGTGTGATTTCATCAGGCACTTTGAGGCTTGTGGAGGAAGCTTACCTGAGTCAATTAGCAATGTACTTGTGCCGTACCAGCAGCACTGAGGCTTTTAAAGCCAAATCTGATACAGTTTTGAGCACTCCTGGAAACAGGAAGATATGCAGGTCTCCTTTGGAAGTGCTTCATGCTGAAATATTAACTCACTTTTGAAAGGGTTGCCAACACACGTAGCTCCACCAGTAGAAATGGAGGTGTGGTTACACCAGTTATATTGGTGAAGAAAGGTGTATAGACATCCATCAAATTTTAAATCAGGCTCATTTGGACTTGTTTAAAGTTGATTAAGAAAAGGTTGGTGTTGAACCACAGTAAACTGCTGTCAAATAAAGCAAGCCATACAAATTAATCAAGTAGGTAATTAGCGGGATCTCGAACACCAAGATTGCGTCTCTGCCTGTCCAGTTTTCTCTTAGGTTTCCTTTTGCATTTCAGACTTTCTCTCTATTGTTTTCTCTGTGCCTGTGAAGTCATTTTAGATACCTGTTCTTTAGTGGTTTGGGTTTTTTATCATAAAGAGCATTTAACCTCCTACCCCCTAAAGCTTGTGCTCAAATCCTTCTCCGTGCACAGTGGGGAAACGTGTGTTTCTTCCTCACTCTTGAAAATTCTGTACCACCCTACACTCTCTGCTCAAGACTGCTTGGGAAGTACTGGAGGTTAGAATTTCAAGCTCTGTGCATACAGGTTTCTGCTTTAGGAGAAGAAAATCAGAGTACTCCAACACTCAGAGCCCCTGAGGGGCAGGTATAAGTGGCTGAGGGGCAGATATTGTTGCATCTGAAGGGTTTGGTATGTGACATAAGTTTACTTACAGCTCGTGCCCTAATGCAGTTAAGACCTCGAATCTGAAAACTGATTTGAGATCTTGAGATGGTCTGATCTTTCCAGAAAGACAAAACATTGCTATGTTCACCTTCTCTTTCAAACCTTTTATTATAACTGCTTTCTGTGAGCACCAGATTCACGCGGAAAATGTATAAAGCATTAAAAAGTCATTGCAGTCTGTCTCCTTTCCCCCACGGATTGCTGACGTTTCTCAATTTTGTACTCAGTTTCCATCACTTGGGAGACACATACATCATGCCAATAGGATCCAATCCATAAATATTCCTAACCCCACTTTGCTGGCAATTTTCTCTTGCTTTAGTCTAATGCAAATGGGATCCTGATTCATATGAGAAGCCCCTCTTCCACCTGGTTGCATTGCTAGTAATGTTCCCTCACCGACATGGTTGTATTTTGAACATAAAACCACTTTTATTTCATGTTTATGTGACCCTCTAGACTTTGAAATCCTTCAATGGCACCCCAAAATACGCCCTCAGTTTCTACCAGTTGCCAGGCACTGGAGGAAATACTGGAGGCTGTTCAGAATGACAGCCGCGAGGCAGAGATCAGGGTGTACTGGAGGCTCCTCTGGCAAGGCCAAAAAAAAAAACCACTGCCTTTTGGGAGGGCTTTTCGGGCGCTCACCCCACGCCTGGGTGGTGTGCTGTCACAGCTGTGACGGCTGAAGCGAGTGGGATCAGCCAGCATTAAGCTGCAGCTCCCAGTTTTGAGGAGGGCTGTTGCCTCACCGCGCTCTCCCGAGGTGTGTTTGGTGCGTGGCGGGACATGCCACCCTCGTTAAGCCTCCTAACGTCACGCAGATCTGAGCCCGGTGATTTGCTTCTGGGACCACTGCCATGCCTCGGGGTGCCTGAAGGGAGGATTATTTTTGTTCTTCGCAGAAGACACTGTTTTCCAAGTGGATCATAAAAAGAAAAATGTGCTCGTAGGTGTTGAAAGAGCAAATGCTTTTGCATTTGACTGCACTGTGCTTTTTCTGGTTGCTCTGCTCTTTGGAAGCAAACAGGGGCTTTCATCACGATTTTAAATTCTGGGTCCTTGCAGACTGGCTCTGTCCACATAACTGCAGTGAGGGCTGCAGTTCTGGGGGGAAGGCAATAAGCAGTGTATGGTGACTCACAAAACAGACCCTCCGAGGTCTGCTCCCTTAGCCAAGTTTCGCCTTTTGCTTTTTCCTAGGTCTTTTCATTTTTGTTTTTGGTTCAGAAGGATTCATGCTCTCACACACCCCCAGGGTGTTTCCGGAGCTCCATTAGGGCAGCAGCTGTGCCTGGTTTGAAGCTCATCTCATCTGTTCTTACAGAGATGATGGTAACCCACACTGCAGCTTTCCACGAGGCAGCCCGTCGTGCCGTGTCCTGCCCATGGTGCTCTAGTTACCTGTTCTTTCTTCATTCCATGTTACCAGAGACCCTCCTGGACCCATCCATGCTTGTCCTGGAGGTTACTTTTGGTGCATTTTTCTCTTCATGTCTCTGGCTTTTAGAATGGGTTACTCCAGCTCCCTCCCATGAAGTCCCTGGCACCTGCTCATACACCGATTTTGGAGGATTGTGGCCCTGCTTTTCTGCATTATAATGTTTGGATCCATTTGGAGACTTATTTATTAGGATCTCCACAGGCCTCCAGCTGGCCCACTCTCCTACACCAGCACACTTCTCCTTAGCCACCAAATGTGCTGGTCTGTTGTGAAATTCTTCCCCTGACTCATCCTTCTGATCCTTTTAAACTGCCCACTCACAAAGCACATTGTAGGCTGGGATGAGGAACTCACCCAGGCTTGAGCAGTGCTGGTGCCTTCATCCAAGCATCTGTGAAGCTTCTGGAAAGGAGATAGTTCCCACAGCCTCATGCAGAGGGACATGAGTTTGTGTCTTGTCTGGCTGCCAGGGAAAAGTCCTGAACTGGCTGAACCAAAGAGGCCATTGCCTTCACATGCTGGAAGGCAGGTTTGGCTGGGAGGGTGTCTGGGGAAAGGCTGGGTCTGATGGTCAGATATTATTCCCTGCTGGTGGTGTTTTGGATATGGTGATGTGTCCTTTATTGCTCAGTACTTTCAAAAGGCTTCATTTTGTGAGGTCAGCAAACACAATTTTTCAGGTGTTTTTTCAGGCAGTGGAGAAGGAGCCTGTGGGGCTGTGAGAGAGGATGTTCCTCCCCGTCACAAGATGGGTCCTCACTGGTCACCATGGAGGCACAGCTGGCACTCTGTGAATGGCCAGAAGGAAATCAACAGTAACCACATCCTCTGTCCCTGCATGTGCAGGGTTATCAAATCTTACCTGCTGTTAAAACCCCATGAAAATGGCAACAGCAGCTTCAGAGAATTTTGTCTCTCTGTCATTTAATTTACCAACCATCTGAGCTCTGGTGGCAGGGTCTGTCTCTTTGGAGCAACCTTCCTAGGGGGGTGGATATTGTCGCTTTTCCTTGTGAACAGTGGCACTGTTGATCTCCTGACTTAAATTTTTGATGCACTTAAGGAAAGCAGTATCGTCAAACTGTCTGTGCAGGAAAGTGATGATCAGTGACAGCCTGAATGTGTCACATCAGCAACTTCCTACGAGGTACTTGCTACCTCCACAGAAGTTATTTGCAGATAGTTTTAGTTACTCTTTAACTTGCCCAAAGGCGAAAGAGTTGCTCAAACAATAAAGAGGTCAGTGGGGGCTGCAGAGACTGTCCCTTATTTCTGTGTGGTCTTGGGAGGTCCTGTTTTCCCAGCCTGTAAAAAGGAGGATATTCTTACCTGATGGAGGTGGGAAGTATGTTGAGATGTGCAGCACAAGTTTGCCAGGTACCAAACTGCAGAGAGAAAGTTAAATGGGTCCAATGCTCTACAGCAAACCCAAACCATGGAGACTGAGCAGAGCTGCCACTCCTGGATAGAGCAGGACACAGCTGAGGTCCTTCTTGAAGTCAAAGGAGAATGTGCCAAGCAGGCAGCCACCACTAGGAAACAACTCACTGCCTGCACAGAGGTCTGAGTGCTGCTGCTCCTTACAGAGCATCACTGACACTCAGCAAGTTCATTTTCCAAACTAGGCACTGATACTTGTCTCTCCCTCTTGGGGCTGGTCTGGGAGCAGGATGCTCCAATCTTGGTGTCAGCAGGGTGGCAGTGGTTGCATGTGAGCATGTGTCAGGTGGAAGAAAGAAACATCTTCTTGCAGAGAAATGTTCTCACTGGTGGTTGTGTTTGTGTGTGTTTGTTTATTTTAATTAAACTCCAAACAATGTATTTCATTTTTTTCTTAATTTTAGATATTGAACCCATTTTCAAAGTCACCTCCTGAGGTAGTGGTTTAGATAATTCCTGGCAGAGAACAAGTTTTGAGTAAGAACTGGAGCCTCATAATGAGGCCTTGAAACATAAAACCATCACTTCATTTCCCCAGGTACCTGCGTGCCTGGAATACATCCTCCTTATACTCCTTTGTTTGAACTCTAGGAGGGGTGGCAGAGTTATTAATTAAAACCGTGGCATGCACAAGGTTTAGAAAGGGAACAAGAAATGCAAAAAGGAGTGATTTCCTCCTCTTCCTCCTCTCCTTCCCCTGCAATTTATTCTATTCCTGGTTTTCCATGTGATATCTTGTCCTTGCAAATAAAAAAACCAGCCCACCTCCCCCATCCAGACTTATTTTGAGGAGGTGCTTGGGAACACCTTTTGCTTTGAGCTGAATCCTTGCTTTAGTTCATAGGTATGAAGGCAGCAGCAGGGACCCACCCACGTGCTCCCTGGATCAGGGATATTGGCACTGTGCAAATATAACACAAAAAACCGTGTAGGCAGTAAATCCCTGTCCTGTTCTGAGGATAGGAGGGAATTTCACAGAAAAACTTTTCTCTTTGGGTTCTCAGCTCTGTTTGAGCCAGTGATGGCCATTGATGTTGCCTCCGTCTAGGTCAGGCTCTTGAAGTGGAAAGATATAGAGGGAGTTACAGGTGAAGACTGCAAGTCAAATCAAGGAATCCAGTGCTGTCTTCTCTTCTAGACAACAATTCAGGGCCCTTTATCCAGCCTGGCATCTTCCAGTGCTCTGCATCCTGCAGAAAACCTCCTTTGTAGCACCTGCTTCTCTGTAACCTTCTTGCCACTCTTCCCCATCACTAAAGAAACTGGTGTCCTTACTGGCCTGGATGCTGCAAGTATAAGTGAATTGTCTGTAGTGATGCCATTTTAAAAAATTAATGTATTAAAAATGTTTTCTTCCTCTACAATAATGATAATTTTCGAGCTTCCTGCAGTGGAACATTTTCTTAATTGAATTCCTAGTACACTGAGCATCTCTAAAAAGCATGAATGGCAATTTCATCTTGCTGGCTGCATTCTTCCAAGAGACACTCTTTGAGGGCTGTTATGAAACAAAGACCTTTTTCCCCTCACAGGCCAGAGGGAAGATGGGAATCCCACTGTCACAGTTATCTAGCTTCAGTGTAACTGGTGTCACACAGACATGACTCCTCCTCCTTAGGGTTTTTTGAGCAAGGAGCCTCTCCGGGGAGCCAGTCAGTGTCTGCTGCACCCCAGTGCATGTTGCTGGTTAGCTCCAGCCTTGGAGAAGTGGCATTATTGGTCCTGTGAGGACCAGCTGAAATCCAGCAGTGATCCTGGGATGAGCACAACCCAGGTGCCGCCTAGAAAAAGCACAGCAGCAATCCGAGCACATGAGCTGGTGCCCTTGGATAGCTCATCTGTTAAGGTAGGGCTGCATTCTTGGGGTTAAAAGAGTTATCACAGCCAGAAACTGGCATCAGGAGATGTGCTCCATCGCTGCTGCACAGAAAAAGGGGCATCAGTTATGGGAGAGAGTCTTTTGAATCTTGTTTAGATGTGACACACACAGTTCTCAACTCTAGGAGCATTCATCCTCTCTCTTTGATATTTCCAGAGCTTAGTTATTATTATTATACATTAGTGCTTCCCAAGGCCTGAAGTATTTAATGAAGACCAACACAGGCTGAATGAGATAAAAAGGGATTTTGGTTCCTTTGAGAGGAAAATCCCATCTCAGCCTGCTCTGAGAAGCCAGTACCATCCCCTCCCTTTGCAGCCAGGGCAGGCTGTTCACAGTTTGCCATTCAAAGCAAAGAGACCGTCCAGAGGCTGCAGGCCCAGGGAGTGATCTCCAGAGCAACCCCACAGATTGCTGCTGGTTGTGCAGGAGCTAAACTGAGCACACGTGTATCAGACAGCTGCAGCTTTGGCAGCTTATTGCACCCAGAAAAGCCACGCTTAGAGCACGCAGAGCTCCCCAGGCGATCGCGTGCCGTGCTGGGTCATTTCCTGTGGCAGAGGCTTTTTCCATAATTACTTTGTAATTTTACTCTGTGCCTGTCATTTTGTGACTTGCCAGGCAAGGCTACAGATGGAGCACGTTCATTTGAAACATTATTCTTCAGATTTGGCAGAGAGATGACAAATTTTTAGAGAAAAACCAGAAAGACTAGTGGGAAATAATCTCCTCTTCACAGGAGGTCTGAATTCTTCCTTCTCCTTCTCTGAAGGTCAGTGTCCATCACGAGCCAGTTGCATCGCAGCTCCAGCAGAACATCTCTCCCTTGCTATCCAGCTTCATTATGGTTCCTATTGTCTCTTGCCTCCCAGGACAGCGTTGTACAGCACTTGGCTGCTCACGAGGGAAGGGAACCCTCACGAGGAAACTTCTTGGGGCAAGGAATAGTCCTGATAAAAAGCTGTTCATGTCCAATGAGAAGATGCCTACCTCGAAATCACCCTGCAGTTTTCCTCTGTGCTCCATTACAAGTGTGGCAGCAGGCAGGTGAATCCTGCCGGTTAACAGAGAACGGCTTTTTCCCCCCTAAAAAATTGTTGAGTCCAGCGGTTTAGAAGGAAAGCACCAATTATCTGCTATCTCAGGAAACTGAGAACAAGCAAAAGTGCAAGGCATTTCACACCAAATCTACAGGGCCTAAATGTGAGCAAGAACACCTTGAGCTCCTGGGGCTCAGCACATCTGCCAATAGAAGTAGCAGTACAGGGACTGACTGGACCATTTTAGTGTTTAGTGGTGGTTTTGCAGAAATTGCTCTGTATTGAAGATGTTTTCCCATTTGGGTTAGCATAGGAATGCTCTGCTAAAACACTGAACGTGAATGATATTTATAACTTAAAATGGCTGCTCAAAATACAAGGAAGAGCGTGGCTAATTAAGCCCCTGATCATTTAAAGTTAGTGTATGTGGCTCAGGGAACATAGCCCCTATCAGTGAGAGCAGAGCACTTGGCTAAAGGCATGTCTAAAAAGAGGTGCTATAGAGGCGAAGAAAGGTCTCAAGACTTTTCATCTCCCATCTAGAACAAAACTGTGCCTTTCTTGTGTTAATTTTGATATTTTTCTAGTGTCTTTGATTTGCTATGGAGAAGAAACAAGAGATAACAAACACAAAATCTTCTACAGCTTCAATGTCTTACTTTCCAGCTCTCCCCTTTTCATTGATCACCTGTATGGAGTACAAGACATACATTTTACTTGAGGCCACAGCAGATCAAACCCACTCAATGTCTTATATATATGTTCAGTTAGGAACTTAAATTAGGTTACAGTTCGATGTGGAGGGTGGCAGAGTAAGGTTTTCTTCCCTGCACAGCCCAAGTGACAGAGCAGTTGGTGATGGCTCTTTATTCTCACGTCTTGCCATCTTACAGACTGGATCCCTGGCTTGGTGACACTCAGCAGTGACATCCCACAAAAAATGAGTCTTTTTAGTGTCGCAGTCTGGGGTCCTTCTGTAAAGAGGGGGGAAAAAAAAAAAAGGAAAACACACACTAAAAAAAAGTATACAGCTGAGAATTTTAGGAGGGTGATCCAACCCCCTGCAGCCAGAGAAAGAGACTGTTGTGACTCTTAACTCTGGTACTGTGTGTCAGACCCTAAACAGCTGAGGTCAAATTATTCGTAGAGAAGGTGAGTGACAGGTTCCAGACCCTCAAGTCAGGCTGCCTCCTGGCATTTTCTCTCTGTAAAAATAAGTAGCCTTTCTCCACTTCTAACAAAAATCTCTTCCCTGGCTCTCCTTGACGGTTCCCCCTCCTGTCTCCACCTCCAGAGATGTCTGAACAGTATAATTTCCTTTTATTTTTAGCCATCTTTCATAATTGAAAGTATCTCTGTGTCAAATAGAAAACGTTCCCATGAATTCCTCAACAGGCACTTACTGCGAGCAATTGATGAAAATGAAATATTTAATGGGGTTTTATACCTGTGGACTTGGCGACACTGGTGCATCTCAAAAGCAAAACTGTAATGACATCAGGATGGATGGTCACGAGGCCAATCACCTCACCAGCTTCAGTGGTGCTTCTCTTTTGGGGTAAGTATTGGGTGTGGCCTGAGGGGGTGTGGGAGTTGGTGGCAGCTGAGCTTTGGGAAGCTGTGGCTCCTCCTGACCCCACAGTTTCCAGCTCTTCCTACTGAAGATCCAACAGCGCTGCCTGGGGTAAAGCTGATGTTTCTCACTTGTCAGCAGCATGTGACTGCAATGCTCTCCAGAGATCCAGCCATGCCCACAGGCAGCTGCTCATCTCACCTAAGGTAAGAGCCACCTGGAATCAGATCCAGAGTCCAGCGAGCCCCGTTCCTTCTCTTGCAAAGTGACCAGAGCAGATACCTCTGGAAAAAGACAACACAGGAGCTCCTTCAGGAGGTCTCCTGCATACTGCTGCCCACCCACATGAGTTTACACTCAGGATCTTCCTGAATCATCATTTCTGTCTTTGCATTTAACAGTCTTTGAAGGATTTTTCTTCCCTGGACTCGTTCACCTCTTCTCAGGCCAGTTCTGTGGTCCTGTTTTGATGCTCAGAGAGACAGACACTGCTCCTGCTCATCCTCAGCAGCTCAGATGGATTTTGCCTTGGCCTGAAGAGCTGCAGCAAGAGCATTTCAAAGATAGTGGAGGAGCAGAAACAGCCTCTCGCTGGCGCACAGTGAGGCAGGAGTTGATTCAGTTTAACGGAGCTACTGAAACCAACCCTGAGGATCTGAGATTTTAATTGCATCCACTTCACAAATCAAGCTCTCTCTAGTCAAACTCTCTTGTTGTGACTCACCCCTAGCCCAGAGCCAAGATAAAGGAGACAAGCCTCACTTCTCTCTGTCCTTTCTCCCTTCCTAACCAGCTAATAACATCTCCTTCCTATGTACCCCCTTCTGGGCTGCCTCTCCTCAACGTTGAAGTCTCACTGCTCTGTCCCAAGCCACCTTGTGCATCTCACAGCATCCTGGTGGAAAAGGGTGTGAGGAATCCTGTTGTGTCCTTAAAAATAAGGAGGTAGGACCCACCTTCTCACTGCTGTCCCCAGGTAGGGGTATCAGCCTAAGGAGGGTCTCCTTTTATTCCTGTGTCAGTCCCTCGTGGCTTTCTGTTGTGAAAGCTGTGGAAGAGAGTTTTCAGTGTACTGCATCCGTTTGGGAATCAATGACACCACTGGAATTTATGAATCATAACTAATCACGTTGCCAGGTACAAGGAGGATTATACGATGTGTGATCTAATAACTCTGGGCCGTTTTAATCACCTGTGGTTGGTTCTGAGCACGTTGCATGACAGGTAACATAACTGACCTTTTAAGGTGAAACCACAAGAGGTGTTTCTTTCACAGGCCTTTTCTCACTTGGCTTGGCTACAGCATCCCTACAAGTAGCAGGACCTCCTTGCCTGGTGGAAGCACGCAGGACTCTTGTCCCACAGGTCTTGTCACATCTCAGAGGAATTTCCCACTGGGATTTCTTGGGCACTTTCAACAGCAAGGGAAGGAACTGAGTGTGAATTTTGCAAGGTGTCCATAGATGCCCAGAAGCCAACATGGCCTCCAAAGGAAGCTGGGAAGGTTCTGCCATTCCGGAGGAGACGTGGCTGGGGCTGTAATCCAGCCCGGCAGTTTATGTGCAGGTGAGTTGTGTAGGGTGAGAGTGAGCAAACCCACGCCATTTGTGCATCACTCCTTCGCTCCTGTCCCCCAGCCCCCGTGAAACACCTATATATCTGCTGTGTGAACAGAACTGCATTTAATTGCTGAGATAAATTGCAAACAATTGCCTGGGTGATGTTCACCCTTCCAGGGGGTTTTGTGACCGAGCAGGGTTTTTCTGGGTAACCCCCCGCTCTGCTCATGCTCTGGCAGCAGCTTTCCCAGACAGCCAAAGCACAGCTCCTGCTCTCGAACGCCTTCCCCGCGGCCCTTGGAGTGGTTTCAAGAGAAAAGCGAAACGGCGACATTTTAAGCGTTGCCTCCCACGCAGTGTCTCTCTTCAGCCTCCGTTCCCACTTGCCGCGAGTTCAGAAGTCTCTGGTGGATCAGTCTACCCCCGGAAAACTGTGGGCTTGCCAAAATAGAAGCATTTTTGCAGAAGGCAGTGATTTGGCTGAATGTTTTGCCAGCACATGTCTCTGGGGTTTGCAATTTGTTTCAGCATTTTGTGTTTTTATTTTATTTTGGATTTCGTTTTCTTGTACACAATTCTACCAAAACAAAATATTTTAATGTTTGCAAATAATTTTTTTGGGGGGGTGGTGGTGGGGAAAAATGTGATTCTCAAATACATTTTGCAATGCCAGGATTCCCACCCAGCACTAGTCTCATTTTGCTGCCAGCTCGCAGCATCAGCTCTGGTTACGTAGAAGTCACTGTGAAAGGACCTGAACGCCTTTCTCACTAATATGCTTTACTTTCAGGATGGTGAATTATTTAAAATGCTTTCTATGGCTTTAGTCTGTCCTAAGTCCTAGTCTCATATTTCGTTAATGTCAGTCTCATAATCGATTATTTCTTTTCTGGTGGCAGCTGGCATCTCCTGTCAAGGACCAAGGTGCAGTTGATACCCTCCTGGCTGGTGATGGAGAGCAGAGCTGGGGTGATGCACTAATTCAACCAAAGCTGGGGATGTCTGTGACCTTCAAAGCCGAGGGTGAGTTGGAGGAGAGCAAAGCCAAGAGCTGAGTAAAGAAATTACACAAGCCAGGTGAAGCAGACACTAGGATTGGGGTGGACCCTAGGCAGAAAGTGAGGCACAAAACAAGAAAAGTTCTTTCAAGACAATAGGAAGCATTTTAATTTGAAAGGCCTCTGTAAATGCTGTTTTCTGGCACCTGGGAAAACTACTCAGCAGTCATAGCAGGAAAAGAGAGTGAAGAATAATGCGTCCAGCGGAAATTCCTGCAGCTCTTGGCTCAGCAGACCATAATTGGAGACTGCAGCCTGCTCAGGACACTGGAGCTAACACCTCCACCCTTACAAGAGGTGGAATCTTGGGTGACCACAAGTGGTAAGCTTGGGATGTCATTAAAATAGCAACACCTGCAGCAGTGCAGAGCCCTGATCTCCCTGCTGAGGAGTTTCGTCGTGCTGCTGACTTAGAGGGAAGATGCCACCTACTGAATCACCCAAACCACTTCCTGCAGCACCTGGTTTTTCCTCATATCTCTTATCCAAATAGTGGCAAGACCCACGTGAAAAATGCTGGATCTCCTGGGGTGGACTGCCATTGGGATGGATGCGGGAGGGGTAACATACAGAAGGAGTTACACCTGTGCCCACGCCATGGGCAGAACAGGAGCATGTTCCATCCTGGAATGCACCTCTCCAGCACTTGGCCTAGACTAACCAGTGGCCCTTGTTCCTGGATGTGGACTGGAAGACAGGTGGACACATCTCTTGTGCTGGCTGGAGCCTTCAGCAGGGAGGAGCACTACGGCCCTCTCGGGTGCCTGCTTGCTCCTCAGCTTTCTCTTTCTCAAAGACTTCAAGAAACTGCAGAGATTCTGAGATTTTTCTTTTTCCCTTTCTTGAAAGCATGGCTAAAAATAGAGTATTGAAACCAAGCCCAGCCCAGAAAGCAGAGTGTGTAGGTGTGATGCAAACCAACACCTGGGGCTGTGAAGTGTCCTGGGGGAGCTGGCACCCATCTGGCAGACGTGCTCTCTCTTTCTCCTCATTCTTTCTCTGGCACCTTGTCAAAGAGCACAGGAGATGCTGAACCTAAAGTAATCTTGTGTGAAAATAACCTACACATGTTGTTCTGGTTACAGGAAGAAGAGAACAAGGAGAGGACAACCGTTTTCATTTACAAAACTGTCTGGGACCCCTGAGCTGCTGCTGTGCTCTCTGATTTTATTTCCTGGCTGAAGGTTTCTAGAGGTGGCTGGTAGAAAGACGACATGCAGTGCACTGGGGTGATTTCTTGGACAGCACTGGGTGCCAAAGGGGGAAGGTTCAATGGAAAAGAGCTCCTCCAAGTGTCGTGAAACCATGGAACATGTAAGGAAGGCTGCTGTAACAGTTGTGTCCTCAGTTACAGGTTTTCCATGGCTGCACAATGCGGGCATGCCAGTCCCACAGAGCACCCCTTGCTCACACCCTCCCAGCAAGCACTTGGGCAGGTCTTGTGGGTGTGATGGGGAGACACAGGTCTGCCCTGAAGATGGGAGGTTTGTGGGGTCTTTGTATAGAGAGAGAAGTCATAAAACATGTGTGTGATGTTACCATAGTCCCCCCAGAAGATCTGTGCCTCCACCCTGCCATAGCAGGGGGGATTGGGGCAGGATGGGCATTAACGTGTAAATCCTTACACAGCCTAAGGACTACAGTTACCATGGAGGAAGGGCTGTGGTGGGCAAACCTGGACTTTGTGTCATCTGTAATGCAGTGGAGAGTGGTGTTTGGTGAAAGGAGAATTTGCCCCTCTTGGGTGCAGTAAATTGCTTGGTAGTGCCGTGACCCTGTGGCAACTCAGATGCTCCCTCTGCATGGCCAGGAGGGGCTGGGTGCAGCCTTAGGGATGGGAGAGTTACCCTGGGGTTTGATGGACAAGGGTGGCACAGGCAGGAGAGTGCATGTACAAGGTGAGTTTTACAAGCTGTATTGATCTGCAGTGCCCTACACAGGGACACCTCTCAGGCACAGCACCCCAGATACTCCAGCAACCTGAGAGGCAGTAATTCCCCTTTCCTCTCTGCCATCCCCAATACCTCTGGTAGCACTGAAAAATGGTAGGAAAGCAAGTGTCCTCAGAGCAAGCCAAGTCAGAGAGCTGTGAAGCTGGAAAGAGGGCTATGAAAATCCAGGTGGGAACCAAACAGGCTGTGCTTCCAGTGGCAACTTCCCAGAGATGGGCTTCCAGGGACAGTCCGGCTGGTGATGCCTGTGGACACCAGCCAAAAAAAAAAGGTGTGAATGTTGCCAAGACCCTGCATTAAAATCTCCTCCCCTCATGCACCACCCTTGCTGGTGTAAGTACAGGGCTGGAACCAGTTTATTCCCCATCAGCCCTTTCCTGCTTATCTGGAGCCAGCGGCGAGAGCAGGAGCCAGTCTCACACAGGGACCCTGCAAATCCTGGGATGAACGCCCGGACCAAGAGCTATTTCCCAGGGGGATCGGGGTGGATTGGGTAATTAATCACAGCTTGTCTGGGGGAGGATGAGGAAGTCTGAATAAAGGTGTTAACGGCTCTTAAAGGCTTTCCTGGTTCGCAGAGGGTGCTGCCTCAAACAGATTATCTGGAAATATTATTAGCTGGAGTGGGAAAGGGTTTTTTTTCTCCTCTAGGTTCTTTGCAGCCACCCTAAATCTGCTTGAGCTGTTGAGACAGGTTTTATTGTGCAGGGGGAGGTGGGAGAGAGGTGTTGGCTGTCAATGGGTCAGCAATTAATTGGTTTATTCCTTTCTCACGGTTATTTTCTGACCAACATCTGCTAAAGCCCCAGTGCCCGCTTTGTCCCAGCTCAGCAAACAAGAACCACGGGGATTTGCATGAGGGGACTCCAGGCCACGAGGTTGGCTTTGCAGGGGCTGCCCGGAGGTCCCTTGTCCTGCCAAGCCTCTTTCCCTGTTATCTGGTCTTAGGAGGAGGATGTGATTAGTGTTTTGTGCCATAGAATGTCAGCTGAGGGATGAGAACCGTGTGCCGAGAGAAAGAAAGAGCTGCCACAGATGGATGGTAAGGGAAAGCAGAGACCTGCCCCCTTTTCTCCAAAGGAAGCTTTCCTTCCAATGTCTCCATGGCCCATCCGTTCAGATAAATGCTGTTTTCAGCCCCGTGCTTCTCTCCCAGCAGAAGTGACCCTCAGCCATGTGTTTCTGGATGAGGGTGGGCTCTCCTCCATCTGCTGCTGCTATCTGGGAAATCATTTCTGATTGATCCAGCTTAACTGAAGTGCCATTCCTGTTTACCCGTGGCTTTGTTACAGTTCTAGGAGCTCAGAAACAGAGGGTGCCATCAAAGCAGAAACCTTGTGCCCTGCCAGCTCCAGCTCAGCCCAGTCTCTGCCCCAGCTCTGCTGCTGTAAATGAGCTGCAGTGGGTGGTGGGACTGTGCTGGTACAGCTGTGCCAGGCAGAGGGGGCTCATTGTGAGCACCACCAATGGCTCCCTCACAGTAATTGTTCTGATAGTGCTTCTGAGCTGGGAAATCTCCTTTTAGACCAGAGCAGGGATAGAGAAAGAACATGGCTTTGACCTGAAGGATTTTGATAGCTGCAGCTTGGCATCATTTTGTCTTGGAGTAAAAAACATAAATTTTGAGTCCTAGAAAGGTGATGGAGTGAGGACTGTGAAACTGCTGTGCAGGGTAGTCCACTCTTTACTGCACCTTTCTGTCCTCCCCAGGGCCTGCTAGGCAAGTGGGAAACCCCCTCCATGAGAATATTAATTGGAAATCACCTCATCCACAGGGAACATTTCCTGGTGCAGTGCTGCTACTTCTCTCTCAGCTCTCCCTATGTATTTTATAGGCATTAGGCACTCTGAGCAGAGTCCCATGGGCTGCTTTCTTCATGGTTGCAATGATTTCCAACAACTAAGTTAGCCCCAGAGAAAGCATAATGAAAGCAGCAGATTTCCAGGTCTCTCTTTTTCCTTTACAGAAGGCCATCCCTTTCACACACGAAGCACAGCGAGCCCAAACCAGATCCCCATTCTCCATGGGGATCAGCCTGCAGCGATGATGAGAGAAGCAGAGTGAGTCCCCAGCCCTCTCCAGAGCTGGACTGCAAAACCACAGGCTTCAGCAAAGCCCTTTGAGCCAGCCCACCTCCCAGCAGAGCGACTGTCCCTTTCTCTCGACTCAGGGCTGGAAATAATGACAGGTACGGAAAATCCATTACCAATAACAAAATAACTCTCCGTGCAGCGCTGCCGGCTCCATGAGCGCTTCCCCAGCTGCGGGGAGACCACAGGAGCACTCCCTGGAGCAAGCGGACACAGGTGGTGCTGGCATGTGTCTGGAAACAGCCCAAAGGTGGGGGGAGCCTGAAATGTCTGGTGTTCTGGACCCTTCTCCCCTGCCATGGGGTGTCTCATCAAGCCCTGTGTTTCCAGACAGCCCGATGGAAACACCCCCCCAGGTGGGGCAGGGATTCTGGATTCAGTGGTGGCAAAGCAGAGAGGGAACCCTGTTTCCTTGAAGCAGAAATGTAACTTTGTGTTAAAATTGCTTTTTCCTCCCAAGAGGTCCTTAAACATTCCCTAAGCTATTAAAAGGCAGAGAGGGGGTGGGTAAGAGGGGAAGGAACCAGGCTCTGCCTGGGTTGGCACTGGTGACCAGCACCTTAGCCATGGGAAGGGAATGTTGGCCGAGGGCTCCAGTGAAACCCTGAAGCAGCAGATATTGTTGAGTAGCTCCTACAGGCTCATATTGAACCCAAGAGCTGTGTCCACACCCAACAATGTAAGATTTTTCTCCAAGGGTTTCCAGAGAGCATGGAGCAGGCTGGAACCAGGAGAGGGACAGGCTTTTTCATTTTGGACTGTTTTTACCACATAAAGTAAACCAGAAAGCAAAGGGTCAGTGTTTCTGGTCTGCATGCAAACTTTGAACTAAGCCAAGCTCTTGCTTGTCCTAGTATCCCTTTCCTTCTTGAAGGATGTTTCTGGGGAAGGAACTCAGCCGTGTGGTCAGCAGGGGGGCACACTGAACCTGATGGTGCTCGATAAAGGCAGATTGATGCTCCCAGGAGGAGCAACTGGGCAAGGGGCTTGTCATAGGCATCTTTCCCCTGTGCTCCTTGCTTCCCTGCAGCCTTTAATTCTGCAAGGCACTTTGGATTGTAGCCACTGGGACTGAATGGATGTACCTGGTAGTCTTGTGTTGCCCACTGCAGCAATAGATATGCATAGGGTGCATGATGGAAAATAGACCAGACCCTTGTTCTCATCTTGAAAAGCTTCCCGTTGCCAGGGAAGCACCAGGGCTCACACCCCAACTTATGTGTCATCAGTAACTCTCCTGCTGTTGAAATTGCGTTGTCTCTCTTAATCACGAAAGGCTTATTTTCCCACACTGGAAAATGAATTCAGCACCACTGGCAAAGCTGGGGGCTGGGAATTTTTAATTACTGTTTGTACAGTGCTCTGGGGCTCTGGGGTGAATGGTGCTGGAGGCCTGGGAAGGGTTATATTATATATTAGCAGCTACTTATGTTTTATTATATATGTGAGCTCTGTGGTCTTGCCTCTGTGGTCTCCTTCCTGATGCCTAAGATGCAGTGGGGGTTCCTAACTCAAGCAGTACAAATACCCACCTCCTGTCACTGTTACCACTGCTGAGCATCACTGCAGAGTAAGAGGGAGACCTAGAAAATCCAGTGTCCAACTATAGCCAAAATAATCTCAATCAACGTGTGTGCCTGTAAATACCCACCTGCTACACGGGGAGGAAGAGCCCTAAAGCCCTTCTCTCACGGGGCTTTCCCCACTAAAACATCTTTTCCTTAGGCAATGCAGCCACATCCTGCACTGACCTTCCTGTGCCCTCCTTGTTCAGAACAACACCTCCTTAATTATAATCCATCAAATTCCTCTTTCCTCTACCTGGAAAAAAATGGGATTTGGGGACAAGGAACAAATACAGAGTCATAAGTCTCTT
The DNA here is from genome assembly GCA_036023395.1 of Myiotriccus ornatus. Taxonomy (NCBI): domain Eukaryota; kingdom Metazoa; phylum Chordata; class Aves; order Passeriformes; family Tyrannidae; genus Myiotriccus; species Myiotriccus ornatus. The sequence goes on from JAYRBT010000023.1 coordinate 15,215,542, forward strand.
TTCATGGGAAAGGAAATCAATCCAGCGCCCTGCTGGGAGCCCTGCTTTGCCTAAACCCTGGCAAAATGCAATAAGAAGTTAAGGCTCTTAGCAGGCGAACATTACTAGAGCCCTATTAAGCACAGCTCGGGTCTTTGTGGTCAAGTGTTCCCTGTTGCACCCGGCGCTCCACGTTTTACACAACGGGGCGACTGTGGCCGCGCCGCTCTGGCATCGGCACCCTGCGAGTACCCACTGTGGGCTGAGGACGATGGACTGCTCAGCAACCCCACAGGGCAAAGACAGTACTTTGGAAAAGGACTTTGCAGAGAACAGGAGTGTTTTGGTGGCGCAGTTGGTTTTCTGACAGATACTTCAGAAATATTCCACTGATTACTACAAGGGGCAAAACTGGAGCGACTTAAAATTTGCCAAAGCTTCTCAAATGCAAAATTCCCCTGCTTTCCTTCTCTAGCCAGCTATCACCTCGTGGTTCCTCCTGAATGGTGGCTCCTGGGGTGGTGGACAGCCCCTTGCTGCCTGTGCCAGGCATAGTGGGCAGGGCAGAGAGCCCAGGCAAGGCCCCAAGGTGAGTACAAAGCCTGAGTATGACAGCACTGCAGTCACCACCCATTGCCAGACTGCTTCCCATGCTTCCCTCACAATCTAGGACAGGCAGAGGGCAGGAGGAAGTTAGCTGAGCCTCTGTGCCCCCGATGCTGCTGCTCAGGAGGGTTTCATTTACTGCCAGGTACATTATGGCATCTGCTAGGTGGCTGCTGGGTTGAGACCTGTGGCTTTCTTGGGGCAGTTGGTTCTAGGTCCAATGGGTTACCATGGCCACATCACTGAAATCAGGCAAGGAATGTATCCACCAGTGCTTTCAGCAGCACCAGAGGGTGTCAGGGTGTGATGGAGCCAGCCCAGCCCCATGCCTGGGAAGGACAGAAAGGCAAGAGTGTAAACAGTCCGACTCACATCCCTCCAGCACTATCCCTCTGGTGAGCAGATGTCAGAGGAATGTATTTTGCAATGGCTTTATTCAGTCTGGAGTAACTCCTGTTCACTCTCTTTCAGGATACTCCTCTCTGCAGACCCGCCCAACAGAGAGCAGGGAGGGATCCGGTGTGAAGCCACAAAACCGATCTCAAGGAAGTAACACAGCTTGCCTCCTGTCCTTCACCCCTGCAAACCCAAGGGGAGGGACTGTCTGTGGATGTCCCTTTGGGACAGAATCCTGGGCAAGGCAGCACCCCTGGGTGCTCAGCAGTCTCTTTGAGGAGGTTCTGTTTAGGTTGGCTTCTGCTGATCCCAGCCTGTCTTCAGCACACGGATGCTTTTAATCTCTTGAGGAGGGGTCAGAGTGGCCAGCAGCTGCTGAGGACATTGCCACAATTCAACCACATCCCTGCTCAGGACATAGACTGTAAACACAGTAGGGAATCCAGGCCATATCCCAGTCCAGCCTGGCTGCCTGCCTCAAGTTCCCTGTCGCCCAGAATTTGGAGCTTGCCTCTTTTTCCATTACCTCTAAGCAGAAATGGTGAATGTTTCGGTAATCTTTCCTAAAAATAAAAATGTCAACGGAAAGAGCCATTTAATGACATGAGTCTGTGCAATCAACAAGCTGAGAAAAGAAATGCTGAAATAGCTCATGAGTTTGAAGGTACTCTGAGAAGGTTCCTTACTGCCCATGGATGCTTTCACCAGCATCACCTGGGGCAGAAGGGTTGTTTGAGAACTGTTTTCCTTCCCTTCCTAGGCAAATAGCCAATTTTCTCCAAAACCAGTCCCTCTGTCTAATACTCTGCCTGATGCAAAAGCCTGTATCTGAAAAAAAGGCAACACAGCTTGTATGACCAGGCTGAGGTGCCTGTGGTGTGTCAGCCTGGGGACTGGGTACTGCTCCATCACTTACGTGGGGTGTTATGGCTTTCTTTGGGAAAAAAGTCAAAGAATATAGGCACCCTATGTTAGACAAGGCTTTGCTAAGCAGGAATGCATAAACTTGGTCCAGCCTATAATAGTCTTAAATATCAGGGAGTGGTTTTTGATGCGAAACTCAGGAGCTGTCTTGATGGCAGCACAGGAGAGAAACCAGAGAGCAAGAACTTTGTACAGCCTTTTGGGGAATGAGTGGATGAATCAGGGTGTAAAGATAACACAATTAACTCCTTCATGCAGCTCAGGCAATGTTAAGCCCCTGCAATTCAGGTTTTTGGGGAATGACCCTACTTGGCATCCTTGCTTGCCATCCTCAAGCCCTAGTCTGTACCCATCCAGATCTGATCCTTTATAGGAGACAGGGACAGGAGCTTCTCCCAGCCAGCTGAACATGGATGGTTGATGCTCAGGTAATTAAAGAACTGATATGAGCTGCATTAACCCATCTTCTGTGCCCCATCTAATTTGACAGGTCTGACGGATGTGCTGCATGGTTACAGAGCCAGTGCTCAGTACAGGAACAGGGCATCTGAGGACATCAGGAGAACACTGAAAGCCTTGTCATACAGCCTAAGTCTCACAGCAAGTGTCTATTAATAAGCCATGCCCACGCTTCCTCCAGGTATTTACAGTGCCCTTTCTCCCTGTTAGCTTTGAAAACCACAGCTCCATTTTGACAGAGCAAGTCCTTTTCTTTTAGTGATGCATTTGGTGCCACAAGTGCGTTTGGCTGGGGCTGTGCGTCGGTAAAAACCTACCTCACTTTGGGAAGTGAACAGGATTTCCCTCTAAAAATGATCTCTGTCTCCAGATGAGCAGTTTCAGCCTGTCCTCTGGGAGCCTCTGCTGTGGGGATGGTGGCTGGCTGACTCTCATGCTGGCTGAAGAGAGGTGCCACCAACCCCACAAAATATGGAAGTGACAGCGTTAATCCAGCCAGCAAGGTCACCTCCCCCCAGGGCAGGTTTTTCCAGGTGAATGGGGGCAAGTGGGGATTCCCAGGTGCTCCAAAGGGGGCCTTTGGAGGCTTGGCAGTGTGTGGGAACCACCAAAAACCCTGGAGGGTGGCAGGTTTCTTACCCTTGCCCAGGGCAGAGCTCCTTGTGTCACACTGGCAAATGGGCCAAAACTGGCATATCTGCAAAATGGGGCCAGATGTCAACGGGGATGACCTGGCCTGTGAGTCAGGTTGGGCAGGAAAGGTAAGGAAAAAAGCACTTTCACCCCAGGGAAACAATGGGGATATGAAATGGAAACTAGGACCTCTGAGTTCTTCTGCCCTTCCCTAAGGAGGACCTGTGGGGTGCAGAGGGCAGATCCCAAAATCCAGCATCTGTTGTAACTCAGTTGTACCCCCTCTGAGAAATGTCTTTTTGCTGTTAGATGTGCAGTTGCTGCTGGAGTGACTTCCTTCTCTCCAGCTGGAACTGGAGACAAACGAAAGAATCACTGGTAATGAGCTATTTATAGGGAAATTAATCTTGATAGTTGCATCACTAATACAAGGCAGCACCACAACTTTATTACTGTGGTTAAGGACAGCACTCGGAGGAGACTGAGAGCCTTGAGGTCCTGTGAGTGATAGGAGCATGTTTCAGCATTGCTTGGTTGCAAGAGAAGAACCCAATTTGCCTCACTGGAAAAGCAGCCATACAGAAACCACAAGAACCCGTCATTCTGGTCAAGCCCTTGGATTTTTGTCAGGATTTCTTGAATATTCCTTCACAATTAAAATTCCCACTGAGCTGTCTTGCTGTTTGCAAGGCTGATTGGGAATGGGATGGTGCAGGTAAGCTGGCAGTCAGGATTGCCCTGAAGCATCAAACTATATTCAATTAGCCCACCTCGCCTGCAGGAACATGGTTAGCTGGCAGCACATCACCCCTCCTGGTAAATTAGATATCGCACAGTGGCTTAGTCACACCGGAGAAGTACATGGCTCACAACTTGCTGAGACAAATTTCTCCCAGCTTTAATTAGCCATGAGATGCTGGAGTGCCCAAAGCTCTCTCCCTGCCCGTGTTTACACTCGGTGCATCAATCCAGTTTGGACTGAGGTCTCCAAATATTTGCAGTTAGCAAATACTGCCGTGTTTTGCCGTTCCAGCTCTCTGCAATTAGCTGGAAAACATAGGTTTGTATCCCCAGTCTTTTCAAAAACAGAAGGATGGATGCTCAGATCCCAGGACTTCAGCAGGAGAGCCAGCACTGCTCATTCCAGCTTCTCTGCTGTGTGCTGCTCAGTGTCACCCCAAAAGAGAAGTGAGAGGGAGAGAGGCTTGTGGCACCCTGAGGATGGAGCAGGGACCAAGCAGCAGGAGCTGCTAATATAAATGAAGGATCACTTAACATTTAAGACTCGATTCTGTCTTTGCTGTGTGTTTTTTACATTTAAGGACACTTTCCCTTTTCCACATCTCCTCCCCTCATGTTTCTCTTACCGACGTGATGACAACCAGTGAACTGAGATGTTTTCAAACAAGCCTCCATCATTCTGATGGTGGCATGAAGGTGCCCAGTCCAGCCAGCTCACACTCACAAGAGCTAGGCTTGGCACTTCTTAGCTGACAGCAAATGCACTCAAAACCTTAAAAACAATCTGCATTTTAACCTTGGTCACATTAAACAGCTTTCAGGATGCAGTCAGGCCTTTGCTGGTTACACAGAGCACTGCTGGCAGTTGTTAAATAATTATGTTTAATTTGCAGTAACAAAGCACACGAAATCCATGTTGCATAAACTCCGCTAAAGGTAAGTGTCGCTTTTATATAAAAATGCACAGGGTTAATTTAAAGATTTGGGGTCTGCTGACCCTCCATGTTGTTGTAAACTATTTATATGTGTAAAAATAGACGCAAGAGGCAGCCCAGGTGGGTTTTTACATGTTTGTGCTGGCAGCAGAGAGCTGCAGTCGCTCTGCAGGGATGGATGGGTTTGAACATGCCTGGCACTAAGGCACGTGCTTTAAAACTTCCAGCTCAGAAAGACTCATCCTCTGTTCCAGAGGTGCTGTCTGAGCCTGACTGCAGTGAACCACGCCAGATAAGGGCTGCAATGCTTGCCTTTGTGTTGGCTGGGGGTGACTGTGGCACTGAGTGCCAGCAGTGGCTGTGGCAGTGACCACAGAGCCCTCGGCGGTGGCAGCGCTGCCTGGGCCCTGGCATGGCGAGGGGACAGCTTGGCTCCGGAGCAGGGAGGGGAAGAACCTGCTTGGCTCCCATAAATGATGCTGTTCTCCTCAAGCTAAAATGGAGCTTGAACTAATACTTTATTCCTCCCATGCAGACTCAGAAAATGGGAGCCTCGGTTGCTGGGCTGTTTTCTCTTGCCAAGCCCCTGCACGGCTCAGTTTTAGCAAAAGGTAAGCCCAGCCCTTGAGACATCTGTGGGGGACATGATGTTTGGTAATGGTTCAGCATGTGTATTTAAGCCAACACAAACGCGTGACAGGGAGAGCAATCCCATTGCACAGCCTTGTGGGTTTCTGACTGTGTTATAGCAGTGTGAAGGAACAGAGGGGCAGGAACTAGAGGCGGAGAAAAGGTGACCCTGCTGTCAGGAAAGCAAAGGCCTGACCCCATTAACGCGGTCCATTGTGGTGATTTGCTCTTTTGGACCCTCCATCCAGCATTAGGTCCAGCACCTTGGTGGGAGGTGCTGCCTGGCTTGTCTTGCCCCACCAGGTGCTGCTGCAGTGGTCAAGCTTTGCCATTCATGCCGCGCTGCACGTTGGAAAGGCGTTTGCTCTGTGTGATGTTGGCTGTGATTCCTCGGACTTGGGAGGGTTTTCTCTTCTGCAATTATCAGAGTGGCTGAAAGGCACAAGCTCTGTAGTCCCTGGCATTTTGTCTTCCATCTGTCTCTGGGCTTGAAGAAGCCAAAAAGGGAATAGAGGATTGCATTTACCCCTTCTCCCAGCATGGGTTAGCAGAAGCAAAACTATAAATCAGGAGACATTTCAGCACTTACCTCCTGTTTTTACAGAAATCACTATACATTACAAGTGCCTTTGCATATTTTATAGCACTTTAAAAAGCCAGTGTAGCTAATCTGGAAGTTGGCTTGTTCAGAGAAGCACAAAACATGTGCAGCCATAAAAAACCCTCATTTGATCTGAAGCTATTGCATTTTCAAGTATCTGAAAGGCAATCACTATTACGCATCCAAGGAGTTTGCCTTGACTCACCCCAGCTCCTCATGGTTGGTGAGAACAAAAAGATCAGCACAGCATCTTGAAAAGTTGTGTTGTTGCAATACAGAGTAGATGTTTTGGTAGCAAAGGCAGCCTCCGTCCAAGGGCTCACCTTTAGAAGAGGTGCAAGGTGATGCCAAAAGGTTGGAGGAGTAATGGTCCTGGAGCAACTGGCATCCCTCTAACAGGGAAATGTGGCTCATAGGGGGCTTGGGAGGCAAAGTGCTCTTCTGTCTCTGAGAGCTGGTAGAGAGTTGGATATTCATAAGTTTTCTCTCCTCTGGCTCTTACTACTACAAAATCTGTGGGAATTTGTTGTTTTTAAAAAAGCTGCTTTTCTGCCTAGGTGGATCAAGAGGTTCAGCAGTTATTTGTGATGCATATATAAGATATATAAGACTCATATTTTCATGCCCAGATACTCAGGGTGGTCACAAAAAGCCTCATCCCACAGAAAACCAGACAGAAAACTGACCTCTCCAAGTGCTTGACTCAGCGTTCAGTCTAAGCACTGATCCCAGGTCCCCTTTCTCTTGTCACTTGGGCATTTGCTGTGTTTGGTTGCTGGAGGGAGGAAGACAAGGGTGGGGGTTAATAGTAAGGGGTGCTGGTTATCTCCACATATCTTGCTCTGCCCTGATTCAGGCGATGAATCCTGGCTCCTCTTCTGCTGCAAAGAACAGCCTGGCCAAGCCTGAGCATGTCGTGCACTTCAGAAATGGTCCCGTCTGTGGAAGGAAGGCCATCCTCAAACAGGGAAAGGGGGTCGGGCGTGCTGGTGTGTGGGTCCAGCCACGGGGACAGCCCAGGGCTGGCCCACGTGGCAGTGGCAGCCTGTTCAGCTGGAGCAGAGGAGAGCAGCGAGCTGGCAGTAGCAGTTGGTGTATTTCCTGCCTGTAACCTACTTAAGGGGAAGGCTGAAATCTGTTGCAGGAACAAGCAGCCAGGAGCATTGGATGCTGCTGGAAGAAGGAGTATGATTCAGCCACCTGAAGGCATCTCCCTGTAGGAGAATTACCTTCCCTATAAAGCAGCAGGCATTGCTCTTAAGTGTTATCAAGCTTAAATCGGTTCCCTAGGTGACATCCTGGTAAGTGGATTTCCCAATTAAGCACATCCCGATTAAGTGGGATGTACTGTAATTACAGAGCGCTCAGCACTAGGAGCAAATCAGATCCTTTTGCAGCAGAAGGGCCGGATTGAAGCTCTTCCCCAGTCTGGGGTGGGCCGTACCAAGGCTTTTCTGTAAGCATGAATGTGGGCAGCAGGAGATGGGATTTTGCAGCCACCCCCGCCATGCCAGTCAGCATGTTCCCTGCAAAAGGAAGATGCTGGAGGAAGCCCCACTGGTAACAGGAGCATCCTCCTTTTGAGGATGCACTCATGCCTCCTGCTAGTCCACAATCTGATGGATGAAGCCTTTGCCAGAGAAAATATCCATTAGCAGGGAAGGCTGTGTGGATGCTGTGCAGGGAAGCAGTGGCTGTTCCTGTGGAGGCAGAGGCTGTCAGATAGTGCTGCCCCCCACCAAGGAGAGAGTACAGCCCTTCAGAGCCAATTCCCTTTGCACAACCCAAGAGAGGCAGTTTTTCTGTCACAGCTCTCTCCCCATCCCTCTGGCTTCCTCTTCAAAGGAAGAGCACGAAGCCTCATGGTCCTGGAGCCAGACTGGGGCTACACAAGCCCATTCCTTTAAAGCTTTGTGGCTCCCAGCTGTTGGGACATCATGGGGGAAGAAGATGCTCCTTTGTTTGTTGTCTGTCAGCGAAAGGAAGAACAGAGCGTTTATTGCCTTGGGTGGGCCAGAGCATTTTTAGCTGGATAAGGATATGAAATCTGATTGGAGATCTCCTGGGAATTAACTGGTCAAGGCAACACTGAAACACTGGATGTGGTGCAATGGGAGGTAAAATCTGTGCCAGGAGGGGTGTTTGACACAGGGGTATGGCCACTTTGGAACCAGAGCAGGACTCTAGACCTGAACTTGGACCCTCAAAACCAGACCAGCCTTCAGTTCAGAGCCTGTTTTACCACTTACCAGGTTTACCCAGCTGCCTCAGGACTCTTAATTCCCTCTTGGCCAGGAGGTGATGTAAGTGTAGTGCAGCCCACTTTCCCTCCAGACTCCTGGTTCCCTAGGTCATGCTGGCTGCTGCACGTCTGCGGTGGCCATGGTACTTCCAGGGGTCTTGTGCCTACAGCCAAGATGGTCAAAAAGGCTTTTACACCTCTCACCCCACATTCTTCACTGGGGCTGCAGGGTGCAGGGCAGGAGCCTTTCTACTTCCCAGAGGCGGGACCTTACAATTTAGGGTGACATGTCACATGATTTTTAGCTGCAGAGAGAACACGGTAGGACAACAGGGGAAGCTGATGAGCTGCTCCTACCTTTGAGAAGGTTATCCATGTGTACATGTCCCTCTCCCACTCCAGCAGCTTCCCTCCTCCCACCAGCCAGGCTGCAGTATCCCCACGATGCGGTATCCCCACGATGCTCACACTCGATCCTGCTGGAGCTGCACAGCACTCGTGTCTGTGCGGTGTCTGTGCTGCTGTTCCACCCCCAGGCCCTTGCACTGCTGCTTCTTACACACTGCTGGTTTTGCAGTGCCACCCACTGGCAGAGGCTCCACAGAAATCCTCCTCTGCAGCTTTTCCCTGCCACAGGTGATGCTCCAAAGATAAAATATAAGAAGGATGGCTCTGGTGGGTGCGATTCATAGAGCGCGTCCCACGGGTGCTGGTCCCAGACATCTGGAAACCTTCTGGCATCCTTTTTCTCATATCTCAGTGAATGCTGAGCCCCAGCTGCAAGGTCACTGGGCTGTCAGAGTCCCACATCTCAGCTCCTGCTGTGTCTCCCCAACAGGCTGTCCAGCCCTGTGTCCTGCCTGCAGCGTGGTGGGGCAGGAGGGAGCAGCAAGGTGGTTTCCCAACCTTGCTTGCTGAGTCTGCCTAATAGGTTTATGTAGGTTCTGCATTCATGTTTTCCTGTGCAGGATAAAACACAAACCCCTGGCTGATACCAAAACCCACGCTGTATATAGGGAGCATGCATTCCAGTTGGGAGTGTGCTCCTGGGGATGCAGGCTTGGGGACTTGTGTGGGAGAGAATGCTTTGGGGCCACTTCATTTAACAAGCTGCTCTCTCTGAATTTTCCTTGCCCTTCCTGACCCCATTTATAGTCTTGTCCACATTCCCAGTCAAGATACAGGAGGAGAGAGAGCGAAGAGACAGAGCAATGCAGTTCTCAGGGCTTGTGTGTAGTGACCACCATGCAGGACACTGGTACCATGCCAGGCTGGTGCCCCAGGGAGCAGCCAGAATCAGCCCACTGCCCAGATGTAATTGCCATGTCCGTGTAGCAGCAGTGCAGATGGACTGTCAGGAACTTTCTCCCCAGCCTGCTAATAGGCAGTGAGTGCTTGTTTAAAATAAAGCCTGACAAATGGCATCCTGGGGGCGTCAAGTCCTGGAGCAGTGTCTTCCAAAGAAAAGTATGAAAAGGCCCCGGAGGGGAGCCTGGCACAGCCTCCCAAATGACAGTAATTAAAGGCTTTTGCACTCAGGCACTGGGAGCTGCTCCTCTTGCAAATTGGCCTTGATTGAAGAGGAAGAGAATGATTAGGCTGAAGGGGAATGGTGGGAGTGGCAGGCAAAAATACAGAGGTAAGTTTCAATTTGTCTTCTGATTTTTTTTTTCCCCTTCTTCCTCTCCCAAACGGTGTCTGTGTGGGTGGAGGGAGCAGTGCTCCAGCTCTGCACAGCCTGGGCTGGCTCTGCCTGAGTCCTCGGGGGATGTTAAGCTGAAAAGGAGCAGCTCTGCTCTGGTCCTGCCTACACAGCCCCAGAGCATCACCCAGCTTTTCCTGCAGCTGGTCCTGTTCTGGAAAGCTCTCTGAGCTGGATGGCACCAAGGTCACCCATCCTTTTGCAGAGCTGGCAAAGGAGTTAACCCCTGACCTAGGTTATATCCCTAGCTCCCTGTAAGGGCTATCCTCCCTATAAACCCCAGGGGTTACAACTCTTTCCTCTATTTTAATTATAAAGGGGATACTGATAGCTTGTTCAATCCAGCTTTTACCACATTACGTATTTTAGACCTCTGTTTTTTATTAAGTTATCTGAATATATTTAGATTCTTTGTTGATGGTTCCTGAAGGATAACTCATGGCATTATAGAAAACATGTCCTTTCCCTTCATAAAGGTCTGTCCCTTCTTGGACCCACAAGCACTAAAGGTGTCCCAGCTCTGGCTGGGGTCCTCCAAGGAGCAGTTTGTGTTGAAGTATTTGAGGAAGTCACCATGGCATGAGAACAGATGCTGCCTCCAAACCCAACCAGCTGCTTCACCATGCAGGGCCCAGGAACTGGTCCAGAATTCAACCAAGAACTGTTGGCCCCCAAGTCCAGGCCGTTGGCAGTCAGGTGACACAATTATGTTATGGCAGGACAGGTCATCTCTTTTGTCCTGCTGTGAAGGGCAGCTAGATAAATGCTTGAATGCAACTGTAAAAACTCCGGCAGTGAGTTTCTGAGCAGCCAACCTCGTCCAAGGAAGCTGCTGGCCCAGTCTGCAAATGGAGCTTCTTGTCGGGGTCCAGTCCTGCAGTTGCCAAACCCAGTGGCCAGACCCCCTGTGGGAAGATGGGGAAGCAGGCCCCCTGCTCTGCATTTGGTGCTTGTTAATATTTGGATGAGGTAAGCGGTGTGCTGAATCCAGTGCAAGTAATTGTGTTTGTTATAGGGCAATAACTCTGCAGGGTTACCATGAAATTCAACACAGCTTATGTGGAATGTAGGCTGATGCAGAGGCAGGGCAGCAAACCTTTGGCAGGAAAACATCCTGTTGTATGGGGGTGAAACTTTGAATCACAAGGGTGATATGAGTGAAGAAGGCACAGACAAAGGCGATTTACCTGCCAGCTCAGGTGAGGTATGATGCCTGACTGTCCCCACCTGCTCTGCCACAGCCCATTCCCAGTGGCAGGGCCTCCAGTTCCTGCAGTGGCACTCACCTGCCCTCAATCCTCCCTGGCCTTTCAGAGGGGAAGCTGCTTCCTGGAGGGAGCAAGGTAAGTGCAAGAGGAAAAAACAAATGATTTTCTCCGTGGTCGTGCCGGCAGCAGAGGCGGTTACTATGTGAGCAAGGCTTGCAGCACCGGCTCATTCAGCACGGCAGTGTCTGTGTGCCCAGACCCCACGCACAGCAGGCTCTGTGCTCCTGAGGTCAGCTCAAAAAACTGCTCAAAGCCCACGGACGGTCCCTGAGCTTTGCATCCGGCCTCAGATACTCTGCTAAACACTTGCAAAACGTCTCGTGTGGCCACACTGGGCACCGTGGCAGCTGTGAGCTGCTGCAGGAGCAGCTGGGTGATGTTGGGGGATGATGACACCCCAATTCCATACAGTAAAACAGGATCAAACTGGCACTGAGGGGTGATCAGTGGCACCACATTCAACCGGGGCTGGGCACTCCTCTAAGAGTGTGTGCTTCTTGTGGTGCTTGTACCAGGTGGCCTGTAAACCTTGAAGTGCAGGATCACATCCCAGACCTATTTTCCTTCAAAACGTGGAAAAGAAGAGAGCACGCTTTCTCCTCCAAACCAGAAGTAAAGCTGGACTCCCTTTCCTCCCCAAAGCACCCAGTTTTGGTCCCTAAACTGCTCTGCTTTACCAAGCATCTCTCAGCTCCCTCCCATCATCCACCACCCTGGATCCCTGTTGCAGTCAGGCTGGCCAGTGGATTCAGCTGATAGTGCTCCAGAACAGCACAATAAAACATCCAGAAAATAATTTTTTCATTTCCACATTCTTCCCCACAGCTGCCTGCAAGCCCTGTGCTGTGCTTGGCTGCAAGAGGTTCCCCGGGGCTCACAGGGTTGGGCTGCATAGGGCAGAAAGAGGGGTCTTTAACTCCCCCCACCCCGTGCCAAAAGGCACCTTTGTGGCCCTGTTGCTCCTGCCCCCAGGTTATGCACTGGTGTGATTCGACAGCAGATGACAGAGGTTAGGATAAGGCCTGGGATGGCTGGGATACTGTTGCCATGGAAATCACCCGGTGTCTGGAATAGCAAGAATAAGAGCAACTCAAAAAGTAATGATCTGTCACATTGATTAAGGGGGAGTTGGAAGGATTTTGTTTGGGGAAAGCCTTGTGCTTCAAGTAATATGAATCCATATGCCACATCTCCCTGTTTGCCTTCCCCTGAAGGGCTCTGTCAACAGGAAATCATCTGACGTGTGTTGACCGGGGGTTTCTCCAGGGAGCACCGATGCCGTTCCCGCCCATCAGCTGTGCTGCACAGCTCTGCCATCCCAGGATGAAAGGCACCAAGTCGATGCAATATTCATTCACTTCCTCTTCCCTCCTTCATTCATTTCTTCATCCATTCATCTGCTTCATTCACATCTCCCCAGCACTTTAATGAGCAGTGCTTAGCCCCTGCAGCCTGCAGAGCCTTCCCCCGGTACGCTCAGTGCTGCAGATGGCTGCAGGCTGGTTTGTGTGGCAGGGCAAAGCTCGGCGGGGCTGCAGTGGGGCTGCGTTGTGCCCAGCTGGCACTTGCATCTTTAAACTCCCCTGCAGTCCACCTCCCTTCACCCCCCCCAGGTTTTCCTATTCCATCTTTCACATCTTGGTGGCTTATCTCTGCTGTGATTTCCATCTCATCCAGGTCCTGACCTCTCCGTGGGAGCCCATCCCAGTGCCAATGCCTGTGCCTGCGGCAGCCCCCCTGGGGGCAGGGGGTGGCTTGGCAGGAGGTGGCTTGGCAGGTGGTGGCAGGAGGTGGCAGGTGGCATCGCTGGGGAAGCAGGAGGGAGCCAAGTGTGAAATGAGGATCACTGGAGTGCTGGTGCCAGGCACTTGGTGCTGAGCCAGAGCCAGGGGCATAAACATCCTGAAGGCTGTGTCGCTGTCCACCTGCCCCCACCTTTGTGGCACTCGAGGAGCTTGGGGGGATTTCTTTTTCTTCTCTGCCTGGTGTCCTGCTCTCAGAGACCAATTCATCAGAGGCAGGTGGGTGATAGCCCCTGTATGAGCTCCAGGCTTGGGCCAGGGGAGCAGGGCTGTGGGCCAGCAGTTACAGCGTGAGGAGCCAGACCCCCAGTGTGAGCAGCTTGGGCAACGAGGGCTCACAGCCATGGGCAGGAGCAAGAGGCACATGCACCGGGCATAGGCAAGCCCCTGGTTTTAGGGATTTTCCTCAGATAAGCATGGCTCAACCCTCCTGTTGCCCAATTTTGGGTACTCACAGGGTGCAGATGGGGAGAACAAGCATGTCTGTATTTCAATACCCTTTTTTAACCAGCCCAGAACAGGTTTGCATTTTTTTCCCCCACCAATGTGCAAACGTTTCCCTTGAAGAAAATAAAATGCTGGGTAGAAATCCAAGAAAGATTAAAAGGAGAAAACTAATTTTCCTGCCCACGATCTCACTGGTGGAAAACAATCCCTTCCTCCCCCAGCCCGAAACCCGCCTTGCTGTGCTTGCGTGTGAGCTGTGCTCCATCGCTCTCCAAACAGCCGAGTGCATCGCTGCGCTGAAGGAAGCAAACAGAAAACATCCGTTGTTTGTAAAATGGAGAAAGCTTTCTCTTTTGTTCCCTGTTTTTTATCAAGTATCTGCTGCCATTATTGTTACTCACAGGGTTATTACCTCCGAGTGGCTACTTCCACCAGCACAAGCTGGTTTATTGTCTGCTCAGAGCAATTATGGATTGGGATAATTCCTGCCATGCTGCTTCATTGTGGAAGGATCTGCTGTGTTCCGTGGCCAAGGTAACTTGAGGTGATTTGTGCTGCTGAGTTACCCATCAAGTTAATTAGGAGTGGGTGGCTGGTGCCCCACTGTATGCTGGGACAGAAGGAGCAGCAGAGGCTGAACCCAGGCATCTTCTCAGTGTGAGAGGTATTCAAAGGCAAGTTATGTTCAGTGGAGCAGAGACCAGGTTGGGTATTTTTCTAGGCCTAGTTCATCTTTATTCACTGGTCGACAGAATGTTGGCCAGCACATCCTCTCTCTGAGGGTGCAGAACCCCATTGTTTTGTGTGTGCAGAGAACAGGAGTGTCCCTGAAGGACTTGCAGTCCTGGTGGAAGACACTTGCTGTCTTATTCATTGCTTATCTAGGAGGTTGTTTGGTTCCTCATCCCGTGCTGCAAAGACAAGAGGAGGAAATTGGTCCTTGGTCTGCACAGGATTTCCCCTTAGGAACTGCCTCACCTGGCTGGTTGGAGAGGAGAAATAAAATGAAAATGCTTCTCTGAAGTATGAAATCCAGACTTGCTGGGCCTCGTGCATCTGTGGAGATCAGAGCCCCAGTGCTGTCATGCTGCCTCTTTGAACCAGGGGGAGTTTCACCCCAGGCAGGAACATACACCTGGCTTCGTGGCAGAGGGCTCAGCCTGCAGGTTGCAAAAGTACCTGGTTATTTTTATTCCTTTGATACCTGATCCACTATCAAAATAACTTATTTCTTTCTCTTTTGCTTCCTAGGAATCCGAAAAAACTTGCCAGGGGCAATAACATTTATTGGTGAGGCACTGCCAAACCCCCTCAGTTGTCCATGCACAAAAGGGCTTGGGGTCACCCCCTGCACAGCCCCCAGGCTTGGCACAGGATTTCTCCTGAAGACATGAGGGTTTTGTCCTTCAAGAGCAGCTGCATGGGTTTTGCACTCCAGATACTCAGGGTAGTAACAGTGTGTTTATACATTCACTTGCTAATAAATAAATACAAAAGTGTGACACTTATAAGCACTTGCTAAGGCTGTGGCAAACACGTTTTTTTCCCCACAGTTAGTAACCTGTGGATTTGGAAGCCATGATTTTTATTTATTTTTAATAGCACACCATGAGGACAGATTAGCATGAGATTATAATGCCATCACATGGTCTCAAAACCCGCTGTGCCAAGATCACATCCAAATTCAGCACAAGCAGCAATGATCCTTTCTAAGGAGGCTTGATGGTAAGAAGTGTTTTTTCTTGCTGTCTTAGAGACTGTAACTAGCAGAGTTGAATTTCTGGAGTTGTATGTATGCACAGAACATCACAAAATGGCATTGTTCAGTTATTCAGCCCATTATTAAGTTTGGCCCTCCATACCCGCCTGACACAGAGACGTCCTGCTGGACCCACTTACCAGAGCTCCTCTTGGATTTGATACTCAGCTCAGACCCCAGCCAGGTCAACATTTTGCCCGTTTCCCAGTATTTTCTTGAGCAAAGCATGGCTTCATGCTTGCATTGCTATTCAATCCTGGCCCACCTGGACTCTCAGATATCCCTTCTGCAAGAAATTGACGGCTCAGACTGAACTGATTGTTCACAAAGGCTTCACCCCTTTCCTACCACAGGTTGGACTCCTGGAAATATCCTTTGGCGATGCAGGGGCCAGGAGACAGTAGGAAGCCACCTCTCCCCTGCTCCTTTCTGTTCTGTCTCTGGTTCAGCCCTTAGTCTGGAAATCTATCCTGAAGTATCAAAACAGTTCTCCTTGTGTTCCCCCTTGTCGGTCTGAGTTCCCAGAGCAAAGGGTGAACAGTGGTCATTTGTAGAGTGTGCAGCCCTCAGCATCACAGTGACAGCGTCTGGGGCCCTGGAGGACAGCCCTGCTTGCCTTGTGCGAAGGCAGAGAGCAGGCAGGACCAGGCAACAGCTCTGATCTTGTCCCTGCTGCCTCCTCTGCCTCCTTTTTCCATCAGCCACGTGGGATCAAGGTTTCACAGCTATTCTTACCTTTCCAGGGTACACTAAGGTATGACTGGTTTTCTCCAAAGGTAACTCAGTGGCTGAGTGGATTGTTATGTTCAAAGATCGCTTAGAAGACATATGGAAGCCAACATCCACCTGCCAGCTGTAGGTGGGCTCCATCCACTTGGAGGCAGTGCCCAGACAGGCTCCTGGCAGTGGCTTCCTGGCAAGGGACTTGAGATTTCCATCAGAAGGTAAGATATGAGGTTGATGTCTTATATCTCTTTGCCCTCGTATTTTTGGCCCCTGGCCTGCCTGCTCAGCTTCTTTCCCTTGCTCTCAGGTGCTGAAGCAGCCCTGGGCTTCGGCACACTGCCTGCCGGTACCCCCTGAGTGCCCATCTGCATTCATGGAAATAGTCCTACCAGGATCTGTTGGCATTTGTAAATATTTGCATTTTGTGAGGAAATACCCTGTTTAAACATAGACTGATAGTAATTCCATCTTCCTTGCGTTCCCCCACGTCCTTGAGCTCCGTTCACCAGCCCTGGCCCCTGAGACGGCTCTGCTGAAAGCAAATATGTCAGTCTGTACTGCACAGGGAATATTTTAAGGCTCTGAAAACAAAGTTTATTATAGCAAAGCTGCCAAAAGTGTAACCACTGCCATGCTAAAATATCCTCTGCCTCCTACATTTGTAACGTGGGAGTCTTTTATATCCTCTTTACTGCTGCTGAACCATACATTTGTATTGGCAGCAGATGTATATAGGCTGAGACCTATTTCAGTGTCATGCAAAAAAGCTCTTAGGTTAGGAGATACATTACAGCTTACTGGAAAGCTTGAAATTAACTCTGTGATGATGCCACATGATGATAAAGAACCAGCAATTTTACTGAGTTACGATTTTATCCATATGGGCTGAAGGTTTGAGCTCTGTTAACATTTCCAAAGGTCCCCACTTGCCAGATTAACTATTGAGTTTTCGGGCAACTGATTGGAGACAGGAAAAAGAGACCTAATTTAACTGTTTCCAGACAGAGAAGCACTGCCTCCTTCTACACTGTACAGGAGTAACCCAAACAGAAGGGCAGCCAAACACAGCCCCAGCTGCAGCCCTCGCTGGGGCTCTCAGGCACAGTGGCAGGAAAGACTCAGTCGGTCCCTACAAAGCTCTGCTGTGCTTGTCATTAATACCAAACCCATAAATGTCAGTTCTTCAGTGGTCAAATTCCTCTGTGGTACTGACAGACCTCTTAAGGGCTGTGGATTTAAGCAGCAGAGTCAAAGGTGTCCTTAAACGGCCCAGGATTTCCTCAGGTATCTGGCAGTGCCAGGCAAAGGGTTAATGACAGAAAAATATGTATAGGTTTAGGGGAAAGATTTTTTTTTTTTAAAATATATGTTTTTTGCTTCACATCTTAGCTCTTGGCACCGGCTCCCCTGCCTCTAATCACACTTTATAACTGCAGTTTAAATCAAAACCCACAAGGCTGGACCAGTTGGATCCAGTCCCTATTAAACCATTTGAGCTGTGACTGAGCAGACTTGCTGTCACCAAGCCAGTCCCCTGCCTGTGCCTCCAAGTAAAGAGGCTCCTGTGGCAGTCACTGCTCCCTGCTCAGCGCAGGGGAATCCATAAAATACCAGATTAGGATACATTCCCCCCAGCACTGGGCCTTCTTCTCTTCTCTTCTCACCCTCTCCCCAAGCAGCTGGATGGCAAAGCATGGCCAGTGGCTGCAACAGCATGGGAGGAGGCTCTTCCCAGGCCGTGGAGCACACCTGAAAAGACTTGGCCATTTAATAAGTCCAGAAGAAAAAAAAATAAATATATATATATATTTATTCCCAAGTAAAGTGAATTCCCCTTTTTGTTCCTCACTGTAATTTGCTTGATCATTAACCCCTTGAAGATGCTGGCTGGTGGTTTTGGGTTTTGCTGCTAAGTGCAGTACACAGCCATGAGCAGGTATGTGGCTGTTGTTAATAAAAGATGAGACCCCCTCCTCTCCATGGGGCATCACTTCTCCAACAGACCATGGGTTGGAACCACAGCTGACAAAATTGCCTGGGTCTCGTTTTGCCCTCTGCTGATTTTAGTAAGGGAGCTGCTCTCCTGATTTTATAGGCTTAAAAAGAAAGTCACTGTTTATTCCTTAAACTAATGCGCCCACTGACGCACAGAGGAGCAATATGGAGGAAATGGTCTCAGTCACAATGCCACTTGCCTCTGTCCTGCCCAGCACTGTTCCCTGGGACCCCTGTGTACACAGGGCAGGACAGCGGAGGGAAGTGGTGCTTTGGCATCCAGAAGTGCATCACTGGGTTCTGATTTAACTCCTTTTTGCAGCCATTTTGAGCGCTGAATCAATCAGGAAAAATAGCATGAGCGATATAAATCCAAGCCAGTCTCTGAAGTCAGATGTGTTTAAAAGTGGAATTGCAGCTGTGATAGGGAAGGAGTGTACTCACTCGCACTTCCTGCTTTTTAAATCAGTCTTTCAAAAGGCACTGGTTTGGGTGGGAAGTTTGTTTGGGTGAAATTACTGAGGGGGGAATTGAAATTATTAATGGGATTTTTTTTTTCCTTTCCCTTCATGTGTCACTGAACTGCACAAGACGGCCACAGACTCCTAACTGTGAATCCCTATTCCCGGACTCTGAGCTCCTGAGGTTGATTCTACCACTTCAAAACAAGTGAAAATTACATGGATTGGTGGCAGAAGAAAGTTATATGGTGAGTGGAGAGGAATACATCTCCAGAGCCAGGTTTCTGCTTCAGACAAGGCTGCAGCAGGCGACGATGCCCAGCAGAGACGGCTACAATGAATAACCCAAGAGGCTCTGGTAAAAATTAATTGAGATAATTAAATGAGCATCTGTGGCATGGCTATTTTCTCTGCATGCCCTGGCTCTTAAGACCTCATCTCTGAGGGGAGAAAGTGTCATTGAACCAGTTTATTGGCGATGCTAGTTCTCCAAAGCAGAGGTTGTCACTCTCAGTGTCCCATCGTCTCTGAGATACCCAGTGCAGATACCTGAGCCTCAGCTGGCACTGTTAGACCTTGGGAGAATATTTTCTAGATGCAGAGAACAGGGAGGAGGAAGTATTCTGGGGAGTTTCTATGCTGATGCTCACAGAGGGTTGGCGTTGCTTTCCCTTCTACTGCTGTGAGCCCAGCGTGGGACATGGTGCTGGGTGGCTTCTGCATGGGGAGCGCAGGCTGGGTGCATGGTGTGCTTCAAGACTCCTCAGAAATTATGTAAACCCAGATCTTCCCTTTCCTCTTGTTATGTGCAGGAGGTCAGGACCTGCTCTGGAAGTCACTGAGTTGTGCATCAGCCACGGAGCTGATGGAAGTGCTGCTGCTGGCCCATGGAAGGGCTTTTGGGCTGGGTTTTATTTTTCACTCAATCCATACAGGAACGAATAAGCTTTTATTTTCTTAGCCATCACTTTCTGAAGCCTGTGTCTAGCTAACAATGGCTGGGTATTCCTCCGAGGCTGTAAAATAAGCTCATTCATCCTTTCTATTTGTTGTAGGATGAACAAAAAAAAAAGAAAAGAGAAATGCAGTGAGCTCCTGTTTGCTTTCCAAATGGAGCCTGTGGTGTGGCACCAGCAGCCAAGCACTGCTCTGGGTCAAACACGAAGGCGACATGCTGTTTGTGTTCCCTCAGCCACATGGATGCAGAGTGAGGGAGAAGGCAGGAATTGTCAGTGGCAGCCTCTTGTGGGCTCCTCCTCACCAAGGGGCGCCTCCCTCTCGCTGCCTTTGCCAGAGCTCTGTAATTTCCAGCAGGATCATGTTCACCACGGGCTTTGCAGGGAACAAGGCTCAGGTTTCAGTCTGTGGCCACCTTCCCATTGAGTCAGGGCTGAATAAGTGCCTCATGCTGAGCACAAAGGGCCCTGGTGCTGCTGGAGATGCTGTTTGGGTGGTGGTGGTGGAAGCTCAACCTGCATCAGCGTGGGGATAGACAGGGGATGCTGTCACTTGGCACATAGTGCTGTCCTGTTGTTGTGTGGCATTGAGATGCAGCAGAGGCCAGGGGGAGAGATGACAAAGTGACATCTGTGTCTTTGGAAAGAGAAACAGCAAAAGAGTCACCTGGCTCTCTGAAAAGGGCCTTGGTGCAGGAGTTTGGATGCTATCCCAAAACTTACTGCTGGTGACAGGAGACTAGAGGTGGCAAAATCTCCAGCGTGGCTGTGGCACAAGGACAGCAGCACTGCAAACAGCTTTACCCGCCAGGAGCAAAAGGCTAGAGAAGTGTAGCCAAGCATTTGGAAAAATCTGCAGGATTTTCTGGGAAAAGTGTGGCTGAGTGTGCGGCCATCCTGGAGAGCTGCAGGAAGAGGTGGGCACATGAGACCGGATCCAGTCATGGTCCAAATGTCAGAGCTCATTAGCAACCACTGAAATCCTGGTGGCCAGTCGTAGCTGAAAAGCAGATCTCACTGAAAACTGGGTGAACTCCTGAGCAGTTGGACTGAGGTGTTAAAACAAGGTTGTCTTGTCACTTACAGGATGTCTCTGCTTGGCCACAAGCTCTGCCTCTGTCACTTCCCACCACGGACCGCACTGATAGGTTTGAACTTTAAAGGGAGAAGGGAGGTTGTGGGTGCTTAAAATAAAAGTAAAAGCCTGGAGAAGAAGTAATCCTGCGAGGGGTCAGGCTATTCTGGATTGGATTGGAGGATCAGGATTAATCTTCCCTTGGTACTTTCTCCTCTTTCCATGGATATTCCGAGAAACTCCTGCTCCTATTGGCACTGCAGCTGTCTTAAAGGTCTTCAGATGCCAGACCTCAACCCCACCCACTTCTTTCCAAGTTTGAGGAGATGCTTTATCTTGACTCATCTGGGTTCAACCCATGGGCACATCCCAGTTGCTTTGCCAACAGGCAGGTCCGGCCAGAGTTGTTTGGCCTGGGGGGACAGTCCAGAAGCAGGAATCCCACCTGGGGATGGAGGAGGAAGACTCACAGGACTGGTTGAGGAAGGAAAGGAGTGGAACAGACATCCCTCCCATCCTTCCAGCAGCTTTAGGGCCTATTCTTTGGTGTGTTTTACTGCTCCAAAAGCACAGCAGCCTTCTCTCCTGCTGAATTCCTCCCAAAACTCTCCCATCACAGCATGACCAATATGAATGCCAGCAGCTGGAAGACTGAAATAGCAGCTACCATTGCTTAGGCCCCACTGATTTGTCCTGTGGTATTTCTGTGTCCTTTAATCTCCAGTAAATAATCCGTCACTTCCTTGTGGTCTTTCTAATTCCATGCTCTGGGCCGGTGCTTCCTGTAAACAGCAGAGCTGGTGGCCCTTGCGCGGCCACCGCTGTGTAATTGAGGCTCTCCCCTGCTGGGCAAAGGGCATGTGACAGGGCTGTTTGTCAGGCTGGATGTGGCTGTGTGTGGCTAAATAATGGAAATACCAGATTCTCCTTTCCATTAAGCCTGGAGAAGTCAGGGCTGGCTCTGATGAGGCCGTTGGATTAACACAGGTGTAAAACCAGCACGTGTGAGAGCATCAGGTCCGGCACCTATAGAATTGCACCATCTGGCCTCCAGCAATCATGATTAGACCAGTGCTCAAAAGCAAAATTGGGCTAAATTAGAGGCAATGAGGTCCCTCCAGCACAGGTGCGCACTGGTGCTTGGTCTTTGGGGCAGCAGCCACGTCCTGTGTGCAGAAGCTGTGACCAGACCTTGCTCAGCCCTGCCAAATCTCTGGTCTAAAATTTTGAGTGGAGTTCTAAAATAAAATAAAACTATGAAGGGCCTGTGCTGAGTGAAGGCCCTTCCTTATCTGGGTTGCCCCACAGGCTTGATCCTTTGTGCCCTTGTAGGTGAGAGGCCTCCAAGGGTGGTTTGGAAGGTGTTTTTCTGATCAAAATACCTTCAGCTGTTTTATGATGGCAGGAGCTGTAAGCTTTGTGTATGAGACACTCATCTTCAAGCCTAAGAGCATTTATTTTCGCCAGGTGAGTTTGTGTTAAACCAATGGTGGATCACAGAGGGTTGTGACGAGCTGGGTTGCACTTTTTGGGTGGCACAACTTTTCCTCCTGTCTGAAATCTCTTCTCTCTGGGTTTCTGTTTACTGGTGGATCCCTCCACAGGTACCTGGGCATACAACAAACCATTTTTGTAGGAATATCTTTGCTCCCAACGTACCTCAGACTCTCACCCGTGCTTGTCGTGGCCATCCTTGTGTACGGGGTGTCTGTGCATGCTTGGCTGGAAGATGACAGTGAGAGTTTCCTTCTGGAGGTGGTTGTGGACTCAGAGGGGTGCAATCCTGCCAGCCCTGTCAGTATTTGCAACTTGAAACATTAACACTCAGGTATTTACAGGACCATGGGAGGGGTCCTATAACCAGACCCTTCATACGTGACCTTTTACAGAATAGCTGCTTCCAGAAATCTCCAGGTTTTGATCCTTGGCCATTTCAAGTAAGTCCCAATTTATTTATTTTCTTTTCATAAGCTCCCCACACCCAAGCACAGACAGCTAAAGGAATCCTGCTCAGTCTTCCGGCATTAACATCCCAATTATCAGAGCACTTCCACAGTGGCTTCTTCCACACGAGGATTGCACGAGTGTGTGTTGGAACTCCTGGAAGTATTTTCAGAGCTGAAGTGTAAGCAGGGAATCAGTCTGGAGTGGCATGGGAGGTGCTCAAAAGAATACCGTGAGGGAAAGAAGAGCCTCAGTTTGTGTCATTTGATGCCACGTGTGACACCTTGTTTAGAATGGGGCTGTCCACAGCAAGTATGTAGCTGAGCTGCAGTTTTCCATTAATGCTAATGATCCAGGGGCTTGTATCCTAGGGAATTCCATGTATCCTGCGGCTGGCTGGAGTGATAAGACACGAGCAGTGCCCATCCTGCTCTGTGTGCTCTGGTGTTGGCTCAAGAAGCTCAGGAGGGCTGATGCAAGGAAGCAGGTGGGAAGTTTAGGTTTCTGGCTGCTCACACAGCTCCAGAATGACTGAATGCTGGCAGGAGAAATCCCAGAGCACCTCATGGAGATCAGATGGGGAAGATAATTTCCTCGCTCCTTGGAGGACTGGGAATTGCTGGCTTCTTTCGTTGCCACCTTTCCCTTGTGAAGTAGAAGCCACGTTATCACCAGACTGAGCAGTTTTGGCTAATGCAAAATTAGACTAAAGCAAAACTCCTACAAGCTGTTTGATTGTTCCCTGAGTCCCCTTGAAAGCATCACAAGTGCAGATGAAATTCCCCATTCTGTGTGTACTTCTGCCCGTGCTCATGGATCTGCCTGGCCTCAGGCTGACCATGTGCCTCCACCACTCCATTTTTTCTGACAATGGGGATGTGAGAAGCCTTGAGAGGGACAGAAAGGCTTTGCCCAGGCAGCAGTAGGAGCCCTTCGGACCTGAAGCCAGTAATTGTTGCCTGGAACTTGTTCCTTTGGCTCCAGGCACTGCTGAATTTGCTGGTGGAGAAAACCACTGCCTTGGATCAAAGCACTGTTAAAGGAGACTTCACAAAAGTGAATGGCTAGTGGTCAAGAAGAGCTGCCAGACTCCTGCTTTCTCAGTAACTAATAAAAGTGCTTTTTAACACAATTAATGTGATGTCTTGCTAAAGACTGAGGGAAATTGGAATTGAGACATTTGTATTTTGACAGACTCTGTGGAAAACTTCTGTTCAGACTGGTAGGAATGAAACCCATAAATTTCTGAAGAAACTTTCTGAATTCAGCCTTCAAGATAATAGATAGGCTGTTCTGACTGTGGATAAATAAACTCTGTTTTTATAAGCGTTTAAAGACCTTCGGGATGACGAAGTGGAACATACTTCAAGTCTCCAAAGATGGGAAGTGGCTTCTGAGTCAAATGCCCTCCCGTGCCAAGGCTCGTATTTTAGACTGAGATCACTCTTTTGTGACTTGTTGACAGGTTTTTTGTTGTACTTTGAAGAAAAAAAGGGAAAACGTCCCAAGCTGAAAATAGCAGTGAAACATTCCCCAACTGGCCAACCTGTTCTTCAAGAAAACTTCCCAGGGAAATAAACCTCTAGCTGCAGCCCCAAAAACAGTGGCTAAGAAATGGCTCATTGAGCAATGATTAGGGTGAAAAACCCTATTTTGGGTTACCACAGCCCCTGCCTGGGGTAATTGCTCATCTCTTGTCTTGTGGTGAAGGTCAGCACCTGCAGAAGGAAGATTTGCTTCCCACCAGGAAGTGCTTAGAGGGTGGACTCTCGTGGTGGGAAACGTGGGAGCAACTCCCTCCCTTTTTTCTTCCCCCTCCCATGAAGAACAAACTCCTCTTGCAATTCCTGCCCTCCCTGGCAGCGGCTGCAGCCATCCCAAAGAAAGGAGGTGAAAAGGCTGGATCAGAGCTCATGGTCTTCTGGAAAATCAGGGCAGGTCTCTGCAATCATGCAAGGCCAAGGCTTAACTCTGCAAGTGAAAGCAAGACAGAGCCATGGGTGGCAAGCAGTGCTGAAGCCTTAGCACTGACCTTTGTTTGCTTTGTCCTCCTGTGTATCTAGGGGCTGATGGGAACTGTTGGAGGTGTTGGACAGAGGCCAGCAGGGTATGCTTTATTGGAACTGAATATAAAATCATGCTTGTGGAGGAAAAAAGAAGTAAGTCACAAATACAGGGTGGAGCCCAGAGCAGGCTCATGGGCTCTGAATGGATGTGGGTGCCCGCAGTGGCACGTGGCCAAAGGATGGTCCTGGCACAAGGGTGGGATGCTGAAGCAACATGCCTTGGGATCCAACAGCAGTGCAATGGCCCAGTCACTGAGGCTCAGAGGCACCAGCACAATTCAAGGACTGCTCAAGGAACTCTGCTTTCTGGTTTCTCAGAGAGAAAATGAAGGGAGAGCAGGTCAGGGCTTGTGAAGTACAAAGGTGATGGAAAGGGGGGAGTAATGGGATTTAGGAGGAACAGTCTTATAAGATGGCTGGAAATGGGCACTAAATGGGCAATAAATTCAGCATTTATTATTTGAAAGTCATTAATCAGGGAACTAACTTAGCAAGGCTTGTAATGATCCTCCTCTTGAATGTTTTGATCAAGACTGATCCCTCCCTGCCAAGTAAGATGCTTTAATTGGTGTGGAAATGAGTTCAGGTCTGAGTTGCCCCAGGGATGAGCCTGGATGGCTGCAGCAACCCACCCTGCCTTCGAGACTGGATTAGGGGAAGGCAGGTTGTCCTTGCCAAGGAGCCAAGGGATCCTTGTGTAGAGGAGGTGCTGAGGCTTTGACTCGTGCAGATTTCCCAGGAACAGGCAGACACAGCAGCGTCCCCCCAGCTCAGCTCAGGGGCCACCCTGCACCTCTGCTGCTGCCTCAGCAGCCCCTCCTGGGCTCTGGTGGCTGGAGGGAGAAAAGGAGAGTTTTTTCCTAGCAGGGGAAGAAGATTAATCTGCTCACAGTGAACCAGCTCACACCCCGGCTGGCTGCAGGGAACGTGTGCTCCTGCCGCCAGAGACACCACTGTTGCTACAGCAACTGCAAAGCACAGAGACTCACCAACACTCTCACTCTGCCACCTTCCAACCCCCCAAAATAAGGCACAGCAGGGAAAGTGATGGTGAGGAGGCAAAACACTTGGTAGGGGTGCCCCTCAGCAGTCATGGCTGCTCCATGCTCTGTTCCCACCCCACCACAGCAAGTGCTCAGGCACCGCTGCATTCCCATCAGTCCTGACAAGCACTTGGTTTCTAGGTCAGTATGATTCCATTCAACAGATCTGCATCCCAGAGATGGCCTGGCAGAGCATACACTCATCCCAGGCTGCCCTCCACCCCAGGTACCCACCCTGTGTGGTCGGTGGGAGGCAAGGCTGGTCAGACCCTCGGCGCTTGTTCAGTCGCTGGGGCCAGTGCAGGAGTGGTTGGGATGGGGCTGCAGTGCTTGGGATGGAGTGCTGGGGATGCTGAAGGGAGCACCACAGCAAGGGGAGGCAAGGGGAGGCAAGGGGAGGATAAAGCTGAGCTGTGCTTTGCCAGCCTGCCTTCTCATTACTGTTTAAATGGAGCTCTGCGTGGTTCCCAGCACTGTGCCATCCTGCCTCCATAAAAGCTCATGGTTTCCCCTGGTGCCACTCTCTTAAATATTTAATGGCAGGAGGAAGAGCTGTTTTAAGAAATGCTTCAGTGCTTCCATCTGAACAGAAGGTTGTTTCAGGTGGCCAGAGCAGACAAGAAAATTCTTTAGCTATTAATTTTTCAGGATCCTTCAGCTATTGAAGGGGTGGCAGCATGATGATGCAGACCAGGGAGCAAAGGAGAGATCTTTAAGGTGTCTGGAGAGAGTAAAGACTCCTGGGGTCTGTCCTGCATTGTCTTCCTGATTTTTACAGGTCAGTGTAACTTGATTTCTTATACTAAAACACTAGACCAAGGCTAGTTTTGGAGCTTTAGTGAAAAATTCTTGAAGTTCACCTGCCCCCTGATCTTAGCCAGGCACTCTGTCCTCCCCACCTGCCTCTGGATGGAGCAGGTTTGCTGAATGCCAAGGATATTTGAAGGTATCCACCTGCCAGAGACTTCCTAAGGATTTACTTGGGTTCATGAAGCAATTTGAAAAGCCTGGATAAAAGGCTGTGGAAGGAAATGTTTTTAATCTCAGCCAAATCATAAATTAGGCCACCATTAACACAAATGACTGCTTGAGATGAGGCTCATATGAGAGGGGAGAGCTGTGCTCCTCCTTCACTGGCAGTCCTGTGTCCCAGTGCATCCAGTCCTACAGGGACCAGCTCAGCTATTGCTGGTACTCAGGTGTCAGGGTGTGGGGTGCCAGCAGGGCTAATGGAAGTGTTGCCGCAGCCCATATTTTCTTATTTTCCTGATAAAACTCCTTTCCCCACAGGGCAGCTGGTGTCAGGCTGAAATCAGTGGCCTTAGGCACCATTTCCAGGAGGGAAGCACTATTTAAACCAGTAAGATGTCCCAGGCACAGCACATGTGGAGTCTGTGCCACACTGGTTCTTAGTGGGAACTGTGAGCTCCACACCAAAGCTGTTTGCCAGTCCCAGCCCCTTCCCAGGCAGCTGTGGTGCAGTTGGGTTTTCATTTGAACTACGTAAAAAACGAGGGTGTCAGTCATTTCTCTGCACCGACTTTGTGAAAGGGCAGCTCAATAATTTATGTCCTTAATATCTGAGGGCAGCATTTGTGGAACCTTCTATTGCTGCCACTCAGGATAAGAAGGAACCTTCCAAGAGAGATGGGCTGGCTGCAGTGAGCCCCAGGAAGGTGCATGGAGCACACCAAGAGGTGTTTGCATTAGTGGTTTTGATGGGCATAAGATTTCTTAATTAGCAAGACCTT
Source organism: Myiotriccus ornatus (assembly GCA_036023395.1). Classification (NCBI taxonomy): domain Eukaryota; kingdom Metazoa; phylum Chordata; class Aves; order Passeriformes; family Tyrannidae; genus Myiotriccus; species Myiotriccus ornatus. The sequence continues at coordinate 15,242,683 of JAYRBT010000023.1, forward strand.
TGAAAAGATCCTGGTGCAAAACCACGACTAAAATCAATCAGCAGACACAGATGAGTGGATTTCTGCTCATGTAAAGGCAGGAAAGGAAATAGTGCAGGATCTGCTTGGTGCTGCAGAGGGGAGGATTTCACTGCTGCTGAATGAAGCAGCATCTCTGCATCCTGGGAAAGGTGGTTGGAGCAGGCAATCTGGCCAAAGGGAAGCAGGGGAGTGCAGGACAGCCTTTTTTTTTTATTTTCTTTTTTTTTTCCCTTTGTTTTGGAGGGTCATTAATTCTCTCCCATCAGTGAAGCATTTTGAAGGTGAGATGTGCTACACAAATGCTAAGGATTACAGGGTATGTGTCTCTTGCCTCCAAGTCCCTGGGTTAGAGGGCAGGAGCTGAAGGTAGGCTGGGAGCTCCACACTCCCTGCTGCTCTGCCTCTGCAGCACAGTACAGCCCTTTCCTAAAGGTTTGGAAAGGGTTTATGTGCAACCTCTTTCCAGAACACCCAAATCACGCTGCCAGCCAGGGCTTTAGCCCTCCTCAGAGGGCACAGAACCTGGCAGGATCAGGCCCTGTTTGTCTCTTTATCCCTCCCCAGCTCTGCTTGAGCAATAACCTACTTTCTTGCTCTGCAGAAGGAACATCTTGGATTACATTGCTGCAAATGAGAGGTTTCAGTCATGGTATCAGATGAGCTGCAGGTAAGCAGTGGGTTTAGTGTCAGCTCCTTTGGCAGCTTCTTTATTCTCTCTCTGCTTTGCACAAACAAACCACCTTTGTGTGGAAGTTCATTTTCCTTTTTAGCCGCAGCCTTTGTCAACACAGCTTCCCAATAATCCTCTCTGTGCAGACCAAGGTGAGCCAGCAGCCAAACAGGAGCCCTCACCTCAAGCCTGCTGCCCACTCTGGTTCATTAAAGGACTTTCCTCTCCATTGCAGGCTATAGGTTGTGCCCACATGACGGATCCTGAATCCCAAGATGACACTCAGTTACCCTAACTCCACCCTAATCATCCCTGTGCAATTAAGGTGCAAGGGATCAAAAATCCAAACCCCAAATGTTGTGGGATAACATAGTGCCTTTTTGACCTCATTAGGCAATTCAGGGCATTATCCACCAAACTCCAGTCCAGGACAGAGGGAGAGAAAGAGAAACTTCAAATCACTTGGACTGCCCCTGTCCTTTACACATTCGTTCTCTTTGGCCTCACGAGGCTTTCAGACCAATATATCTAAACACTATATCACTTTATATTAAAAACATTTAACACAAAGACATTAAACATGGGCCAGGCTGAGGGCTGCCCGAACAGAAACCTGCCAAGGATTTGCACTGCTCCAGTTTAAGTACAGAAGGCTGGAGAAGGGGCTGACTGTGCCAGGGAAGCAGCACCTACCTCCACAGCCCCACGCCTGACGTTCCCTGATGGTTTGGAAGACTTTAACTTGCAGCCTCCTTAACTGCTTCATTTCTGCTAAATTGCACTATCCCACCCCCAGCAGCATCAAGAACATCCCCAGCAACATGAAGGCGGGTGAGCTGAAATGCCCTTGCTGCTGAGCTAAATAGCATCAGGGCTTGTTTTACTGCTTAGGAATCTTTCAGGAATCAAGCAGGTCGATGAATAATCCAATTTCAAAATCATAACAGAGGTGCTGGGTAACTGTACACAACACTGGCCTAAATTCATACATCAAGTGACGAGCCGTAATGAAAAATTAAAGGGCCCTGCACGGCACAAGTTGGTGCTGTATTGTTTGAATCCTGGGAAACAGCGACTTCACACAGGAGCAGCTCTCCCCTGTCCCTTGTGCCTGCGCAGAAATGGTGCAGGGGTTCAGATGACTTGCACAGGCATCAGGTTTTTTTTTTCACCAGTTTGTGGCTTTTAAACCTCAGCAGTGCTGAAACGTGATGTGGGCTCGCAGAGGCCACGTGCAGCCCGTGGGGTGAACTGCAGCCTGAACAGCTCCCCAGGCAGCTGGGGCTCCACGTCCTTCTAGTAATAAATTCCTCCTGGACAATGTTTCAGGGGATTGCTAGAATTTGAGGAGGCTGGCTAGAAGTGAGACAGGCTCCAGGTTTATCCTTGAAAGCCCCTGTGCTGCAGAGACTGGGGCTGCCTTTGGCAGCCTGCCTGGAGGAAGATGTTGGAGGCTGAAGGCTGCCTCGTGGTGTATGAACCCACCAATCCTCTCACCAGCCAGCTAAGTTGGAGATAAATCTCCCTATTAGCAATGCATAAAGCAGGCCAAAATCTGAACAGCTCCTTAGGCAGGAGGTGAAGCAAAAGCTCAAAATAACACAAAATAAGTCCTTTCTGTGCCCCTGGCTGGAAAGCGGCTGTGTTGGAGCTTTCCCATAGCTTGCCTGGCCCTGGCTCTGACAGGAGAGTGGGGTGCTAAGGCTGTGCTGTGCTTTTCAACACGACGGATGCAAAAAAATCAGGTGAAAAATAACCCCATCCCAACGTCAGCAGCAGAGCCGAGAGGAACCAGAAGTCCCGAGCTGTTTCGAAGTTGTGTTAAATAATAAAGCAGAGAAATGAATAAATTAGCTCAGCATCTATTTAGGTCAGCCCTCTCCGTTTCTCCCAGCCGCCTCCGTGTGCCTCCTCCCCGCAGCGATCAGCTGCTCCGTACACGCTGTGCCTGTGGATCCGCTCCCTCCTTCCCAAGAGCCGGGCTCTCGGGAAGCGCGGGTTGAGCAGGTGTCACGTCGGCTGCACACGTTCACCCCAGCCTTCAGAAGCAGCAGGCAAGCTTCCTTTTCCATTACTGGGGCAAAAAGGGTTCTGGAAAATCCCGTTAAAGCAAGAAGTGTGGGCTGAGCACACACGGCTGCTCCCTTCCCGGCGTTATCCCCTCCGAGCAGCCCTGCCAGCAGCCACAGGGTCCTGCTCAGTGGGCTTGCAGCTGCCCAGGAGCCATGTCTCCATGCTCTGCCTGCTCATCTGCAGTCAGCCTGCTTGTCATCCAGAGATTTTTCCATTCCCAGCTTCCAGCCGTGGCACACCTCCATCTTTGCAGACCATCCGTCCCCACCTTGCAGGTGCCCTGAGCTCGGTTTTGCGATTGCAGTTGTCATTTGTTGATTTGGGGACATCCAGCCAGATGGACCAGGCTGACTGACAGAGATGTGGAATCAGTTTTAAACCCCTAAGCTCCCCTCAAATCACTCAAATGCTTCCAGGAAAACGGAACTACCATTCAGTCCTATATATATGCCTTTACTTATACATTTCCCAGGCCTGAAAAGCCCTCTTTGATGTCCAGAACATCTCGTGGGTTTCAGCTATAAGCAAGCTGGATAAACACTCACCAAGATAGAATTTATCTGCATCAAGGGCTGCTCCATCTCAGCCCAACTACTGCTGGTCCTCCCAAACCCCGCAGGTAGCTGGAGAAGGCCTCCAGTGATGAACCCAGCCAGCAGCATCATCCAGGATGTAGGCAATGGAAAATGAGATGTTACTAAGTTTGGCCAGGCTGAGCTGGCTCCTCGCAGGTCCCAGCCTGTGAGTCACCGGTACGTGGGCCACCAGCACGGCCTCCCCTCTGGAGGAAGGAGTGGAGGTGGAAAAATAACAAGAGGAAACCAGTTGTTAGTAGTGCCAGCTCTGGGGAGAGTGGGAGGAGGTGGCAGGCCTGGAGGGAAAGGTCAGGGCTGCACTTCAGGCTTCTTCCTGATTTTTCCTCCTGCCATCGTGGTAGGAAGCTGCTTACAGGAATACGCTTGTGCACAGTGTGTGTAGGGTCTGGGCTGACCTAAGGGATGGGCTCTGTGGGGGAAGGAAAGCCTCCAAGGGCAGCCAGTAGTGATGGAACATTTGTTTCTGGTCCCTGTTCACCCATCTCTTCTGGTTGCTCCTCTGATTTCTACTGAGCTAAGCTTGACTACCCTGTCGAAAGCAACTTTTGGCCCAGTGCAAACATTGTAAAAGAAGAGGCACTTTGCAGATGTATTTGGAACAGACACATCCACCTCCCCACTGTGGAGACTCCCACACCAGTGCAGAGTGTTTGTTGCCCAGTCCCTGCCCCCTCCTGGCGCCAGTGCCCATCTGCAGCTAAGCCAGACACTCTCACTCGCGCTTGTTGTGCTGATCCTTGGTGACAGCACTGACAGGGGGAGATCCAGACATGGATCATGGGCCAGTGGTCCTGTTTCTTGTCCAAAGCCAATGCAGTGAAAATACTGATGGGGTAAATAAAAGACTGCAGGTCTCCAGTCTCTTCTAATGCCTCAGCTCTCGAAACTGGTGCTAGCTGGAGTGCACCAGTGGGGGACACAGGCCTCCGCTTCTGTTCCCATGTCCCTGCCATCGGCCCAGAAGCATGTGCAGGGCTGTGCCACACCAGCTCCCCGTTCCACATGGATACCTGGGGCTGTGGATCAGCACTTCTGCTCCCCTTTGCCTTGCAAGAACTCCTGCTCTTTTGAACCCTCCAGTATGACAGTTGCCACCAGTTGCCAGTGTTTTTTCTCACCTCCTATTGCAAATGCACAGAGCCAGATTGTCTCCCTGGCACTTTCTATAAGTGAAAAGTATTTCTTCATGTCTTCAAGGAAATTATAACAGCTGCCAGGGCAAAAAAAGGCACAGCCAGGGAGGATGCCAGGTCAAGGGTGAAACTGCTGTATGAAACTTACTGCTATTCCCTGGAGATGTCCCTTCTCCATGACTGGGACTAGTCCTCTCACTTTGAGCCAGGAGTGGGATCTGTTATGCTCAGGCTCCCTCTAGTGCCTCCATGTCCTGTTGTTCCTGGCTTCTCTGGAGATGTATATGTCCATTTGTCCCTGAGGACTGCTCGTCACCCTCGCTCCCTTCCATCACAACTGGGGCTTGTAAAACTCATCCTGGCTCAGCTCTGGCATCAGCACCACGCTGGACCACGGGCAGCCCCCACAAGCACCCCTGTTTCAGAGGGCACCGTGCAGAGCTGGGGGCAGCCTAATCTTCTCACATAACGAGATGTTCTTTGGAATCATCACCAGTCAAGGCAGTTCCTGTAACTGCAGACACGACAGCACACTTGGCCAGGCACCCTGGCAGGGCTGGTGCTGCACTGGGTGAGCAGAGATACTGAGCATGGGGGAGTGTGGGGTCCCACAGCTGTTTCCCGGTTCCAGAGGGTTGGGAAGGACACTTGTGCTGCCAGCTGCTGGGAAAGGCCTCCTGAGTGGCTTCCCCATCTTGTCCCCAGCCACCACTGGCCTGTGAGCAAGCAGTGCCCAAGGGAGGCACCCCAGGCACCCCTTGCTTTGTTCACCTCTTGGGAGAAGTTTCTCACATGTGACATCTTATTAAATGTATCAGAATACATAATATCAGAACACCTATGCAATATTGCATCAGGTGTCAACAAACCCCAGTCCATACCCCTTTTGGGGTGGAATCGCAGTGAGCCCCCAGCAATTAGTGACGTTTTCCCGGTTTGTATCTGCAGAGTGCTTGGCCTGGGCACTGAGCTCTCTGAGCCCCTGGATTACTAAGTGGGGACAGCTGTGGTAATTCATTACCCCAAGACAAATGTCAGCTCACGGGGAGGGAGGAGGCAAGGTTAGGGGAGTCTGCTGAAATGTGGTGTCAGCATGAAAACTGTGACAAACCCAGCAGAGATTCCTTGGCATAAACGTGAGTGACACAAGGACAGAGACTGAGATAGCACGGTCCTCAAAAGCACTGTGAGATTTTTACGTTAATCTATGATTTTTTTTCATAATTGTTTTGCTCCTGGAGTAATTACAATCCTATTTAATGAGCACAGCTCCTTTAATAGAGGACACTTGGGGTAACATGCGCTAATTAAGTCTGTAATAACTAAAAGTATGATTAAAGGTTTTGAACTGGCCAATCATTCCCAGTAGTGCCATAATTAGAGACGTGGCAGCTCATCAGAGCACAAATGCAAGGGGGTTTGATCACCTAGTGGTGCACACAGGTCTTGATCCTGCCTTGGATCATCCTTCTTACTTGATATTCTGCATTGGTTTGCAGTGATTTATAAACCATCCTGAATATGTTACACTCAGACCCATAAATGGAATACTCTTCCACAGTTTTATTTTAATAATTTGTCTTACAGGTCTTGTATTTCACCTGGGCACTAAGCACAGCTTCTCTTATCCCCACCTGTCTGGCTGCTCATCCCATGTGGTCCCACCAGCAGTGGGGAAGGACTCCCAGGGAGCTCCAACAGCAAAAATTGCAGCAGAATACTGAAAGAACTTGGAAAAGGTAGGTGAAACCATAAAATAAACCCTTTTGTTTCTGCCTATGAAGGAAGGCTCAGAAATGAGTGGAAAAGACCCAGAGTTTTCTAATGGCCAACATAAGGGCACCTGGCAGCTTGTTTCCCTCTGCCTTCTGCAATGGAGCAAGCAGTGCAGTGTTTGCCAAACACACCTCTGGGACTCAGTTCTGTCTTCCACTGAGCTCAGGTCTTTGCATTATCAGGAAAGTCAGGATTTCCCTCTGCTGTTGGCTGCAATTAGCTGGCCACAGTGATGCATAAGTAGTTTAAGACTGCAGCTCACTACAGTGGAAGGAATTTAAAAAACCAACAGTGTTTAGAAAGTCAGAAGTTTGCCTGTCAAGGAGGGCTTTGAGCAGACTTTTGTACTCCAGCTGCAAAATGCCAGTAAAAGAATATTGTTATTTTTCATTCATTTTTCTCTATTTTTGTAATAGAAAGAACTTGTTCACAAGTATCTGAACTTGAGGCAGAGAAGCAATTGCTCTGCAAGCAATCACTGAATCACTGAAAAAAATGCCCAGGTCTCTCTCCCATGTACTGGGCCCGGGGTTTTTGGTCTCTGGGCTATCTTTTCCAGTCTGGGTTACTTTAGACAATTCACTCGTGCCTCTCATTGTAAAATAAAGGCAATGCCATAAAAATATGTCATTATTATCCCACTCTAGCACAACGTGTAGTAGCCTGGGCCTTTTCTGCTCATTTTTTGGAGGTTCCCATTTGAAAGCACAGCAATCCTGGCCTGAAATGCTGCAGCTGACACACAGGTACAACGCAGTGGCCTCGGGCCAACTTGGCCTGTAGTTCCCCTTTCTCCTTCACACTTCCCCGTGGGAGATGCCTCGACCCATAGCCACAAAGGCAGGGCAGATGCAGCACTGCCTTGAATATTGCTGCCCTTGTGGCACCAGGAGTTACTGTGAGATTCAATTCCAACCCTTGGCTGTCGGCAGCCAGATCCACTCCCCTCCAGCCAGGCTGCCCGTGCCAGCAGCGCTGTGGAAGGGACGCGGCCTCAGTGCCTGAGGGGCCCAGAGCTGGACACAGCGCTCGAGGTGTTCGGAAGCAAGCACGGGCGAGGATGAAGGGCGTTCAGTGGCCCTGCCGTGAGGAACACTGCCCGCGTGTGCCTGCACTGCCCGAGCGCGGCGGGACGAGAGGAGAACCCGCAGCCCGGCCGTGCCCCGCACGGACACCTCGGCCCGCGGCGGGGGACGTGTTGCCGGGGGGACCGCGTTGTGGCGGACCGCGCTGTTACGGGGAGCGGCGTCTCCAGGGCTTGGGGTCCGCACATCGCTGGGTGTTGCGGGCTGTCCCGGGGCGGGTGCGGGACACACAGCGGCGGTGCGGGACAGGGAGCGGGGCCAGTGCGGGACGGGGAGCGGGGCGGGTGCGGGGCGGAACCACCGCCGGGCGGAACCACCGTGCGCGGGGTTCCGGCGCGGCGCCGTTTCCCGGCAGCCCCCGCGGTGCCCCGTCTCTTCCGGCCCGGCGGCGAAGCGGCTGCGGTGAGGGCGGGCCCGGCATCGGGGCCATCCGGGCCCATCGGGGCCATCCGGGCCCATCGGGGCCATCCGGACCCATCGGGGCCATCCGGGCCCATCGGGGCCATCCGCGACCCGGGGGGGGCCGGGCCGGGCTGGAGGGTGTCGGGGAGGGGCCATAAGCGGGGCTGGGGCCGGGCCGGGCGGGAGCCGCTCCCCTGCCCGGCCCGGCTGAGCCGTGTGTGTTTCTCCCGCAGGTGCGACCATGGCCAAGTCCAAGAACCACACCACGCACAACCAGTGTGAGCGGGGCTGGGGGCTGCGGGAGGGGCGGCGTGGGCCGAGGGGCTTTGCCCTGCGGCTGTGGCAGCGCAGGCTGCCGGGGGGCTTTGCAGCGAGACGAGGTGGCGGCGTGCGGGGCTGGAGTGGCGTGTTCGTTCGAAAGAGCTCGGTGAGAGTCAGGGCTTGTTTGGGCTCAATGCAGAATTAATACGTGAGCAGGAAAAAGGCAAGTTTCATGTTTGCAAGTTTCATGTTTGAAACGGTCTGTTTTCTCAGGCAACCAGCAACAGAGCAAGAGGGCACGGTCTTAAGGGGAGGTTTAGGTTGGGCGTCAGGAAGAATTTCTTCGCAGAAAGGGTGATTTAGCGTTGGAAGGGACTGTCCAGGGAGGTAGTACAGTCACTGTCCCTGGAGATGTTTAAGGAAAGGCTGGACACGGCACGCAGTGCCACGGTCTGGTTAACAAGGTGGTCCTTGGTGATAGGTTGGACTTGGTGACCTCAGAGGTGTTTCCAAAGCTAATTGATCCTGTGACGATCGATCGTCACTGAGAGGGAAAGGGAGCCTTTTGCAAGAGCATGCAGTGACAGAACAAGGGGGAATGGCTTCACACTACAGAGGGAGCCCCTGGTGGTCTAGTGGTTAAGGACGCGGCGCTGTCACCGCCGCGACCCAGGTTCGATTCCTGGTCAGGGCCACTCCCCGGGCAGATGGAGCCCGTTAGCCCTATAAGGCAATCCATCTAC
>JAYRBT010000023.1:15251542-15270347 GCA_036023395.1 Myiotriccus ornatus
GGCCCTGGCACAGGTTGCCCAGAGAAGCTGTGGCTGCTCCATCCCTGGAAGTGTCCAAGGCCAGGTTGGACAGGGCTGGGAGCAACCTGGGATAGTGGAAGGTGTCCCTGCTCACAGCAGGGGGAATGAGATGATCCTTAAGGTTGCTTCCTGGTTCTGGGATTCCGTGATGTTACCAGATACTGTTCAGACTGTGATACTGTGCCATACAAAGATGAGCACATTGATAAAATAGTTCTTTTTTGGGGTCTTCTCATCAGTGCTGTAAGTTACCAAAGGCCAGAAGCAGGCCCTTGGTCCTGTACAGTTGGGAGTGACACTGGCTCAACTTTTACTGACTGAGGGCTTTAACTGTGCTGGTGGTGCTGCCACTGGTGGGTTATTAGTGAATGAGGAGCCTAAAATCTTAAGACTGGAAAACCCTGCAGTGCCCAGAGCTCTGTGTAGAGGGACATGAATAGAGGTGTGTTCTTAAAATTTGAGTTTAGTTGGGACAAGGAAGGGTTTGAAAATGTTCTAGTCCACACTGTATCGATAGGTAGATTTAAAAGGAAGCTCCTGCAGCTGCTTAATAATAGCAGAAACTGTCACTTAAACCATTTTCTTCCTTTCCACACAGCCCGTAAGTGGCACAGAAATGGCATCAAGAAACCCAGGTCCCATCGATACGAATCTCTCAAAGGGGTGAGTGTTTCCATTGCCATTCCCAGGCTGCTGAGCCACTGAGGCTTGACCATGAAAACCCCCAGTATTTGTTTTATTTGGTTTCTGTTATATCTTCTGGTTACCTTACATGCAGCTGTGATATTTCTAGCCCATGTGAAATCTGCCCTTGTATGTCTATGAAACTGCATTTCAGTTACTGGCCAGTTTTGTCTCTGTCCTGCTCTGGTGGGCATCACTCACTGCTACTTCCAGTGAAACAGACCTGTCAGCTGGATGGTTCTTCTTTCTTTTGAGTCTTGCTGTGTCTCCTTCTCTATACCCTTCAATATTGTTCCAATCCTGAGAATTTTCACTCACAGAATGGGAACAATTGGCATTTCTGGGCAGAACACATGAAAGTGAGAGAATACTGCTTTTTTTCTGAGATTATCCAAGTGACAGAACAGAATCTTTTTCCATAATTGAAAGTGAAAACAGGACATCTTGGATTTGGGTAGGACTGTGACTCCATTTGCCTTGTAGGTGTGATGGTCACGTTTTTGGATGTGATGTAAAAACATCTGCAAAGCTGAGTGAGAGTTCAGTCCTGCCCCCTCCAGACAGTCCAGCAGTCCCCTCACACTGAGTGTGTGTGGGTTAAGAGGACAAAATCCTGATACTCCTGTGTGCCAGTTAAAATTCTTTCTAAAGAGAAATAGCCAATATTTCTCAGTGCAGCAGTAGCTGGTAGTTCTGAGGATTGGTCCCAGCCATGACAGGATGTGCCAGCCAGCCAGCAGCTGACAAATACTGAGGTGCTGCTCTTCTCTGTGCTGGGTTTTTTTCATTTAATATAAAAAGGAAAGACCTGAGGAAGCAGCACTGGTCTCTGCCCAAGGATTACATGTGTATGTGCTCGGCTGCCAAGGCTAGTTTGTGGTACTCCAGATCCAGAATGTCTCATGACATGGACATGAAATTTGCCTTGTTTACAGCTTTACTTGTCCTTTCTGTGGGTTTATTGCTGGAGTATTGGATTTTTTTTGTTGTGTATGGCAATTAAGGCAAATACCTATTAAAGGATGGTTACAGGTGGCTAAAGCAATTTTGTTGAAAAATCAGGAAAAAAAAATCTGAATTAGTCACAGCCAACATTTAGGAATATTTGAAACAAACCGGAGATATGTATGTTTTTACAGGTTCCTTCTACAACATGGCTTATTTTCCCCTTATTTTTATAGGTTGATCCCAAGTTTCTGAGGAACATGAGATTTGCAAAGAAACACAACAAGAAGGGGTTGAAGAAGATGCAGGCCAACAATGCCAAGCAGGCAGCTCAGCAGGCTGCTCAGCAGAAAAAGGACTAATGGGATTTAATGAAAAGAAACAATTTTCCTATTAGCATGTGTGTTACAGCATTTTTTTAAAATAAAATTGTATGTAACAAAGTCTTCAGCTTCTGAATTTGAGGAGAGCCCTCCAGAAGCCTGAGTTAGTTTGTATTTTAGGTGCCAGTTGTGCATGGAGCCTGTGAGTAGTGACCAGTGTGTGTTTTGGTTCCCTGGCAGATCAAGCCAGCCAGAACTCTGGTGAGGTTTTGTGTTAAAACCCCTCTGTTAACACCTGGAGAGGTTTTTTGTTTGTTGTTAGCCACCACACAAAGGAAAGTGAAACAGCTGCTCCCTCCCCAGTGCTGTGCTTCTGTAATTGTTGGTACAGATCGTGAGCATTTAGTAGTTCAAAGTCTGCTTTCAAATAGTGAAATGATTACTGAGTGATGCTCTGAAATTTAAACAAGAAACAACTTGTTTCTTTCCATCCAAACTAAAGCCAGTGTTGCCTGGACTCTTGGGTGACAGTAATTCAATACAGGTAAATTTTGCTTTCTCATGTACCATAGTTTTTGTGACAGTTGTTACAGCAAGATGAGTTTTCCAGGGGCTGTTACTTGTCCACTGTTTGCTGTGTGGGTAAGGTAGATAGAGCTGTGGGAATCCTGAAAAATGGGGGAGTGAGGAGTGCTGGCTATGAGACCAAAGCAGTTAGTGTTAGAGCTGGTATGTGTTATATTGTGGAGTACTTGAAAGTATTTAAGTGTTAAAGGAGCTACCCATGGGAATGTGCAAGGTTTTAGGAATACATAAGATAGGCATTTTTTCTTAGTTTCTGCATTTTAGGGAATGTCTTTTATTCCAGTAACAAAAGGACCTGTCTGATGAGTTGGTGAGATGAGGGGAATCCCATTCCAAAGGCCGGGAGGTGCTGCAGCCACGGTTTGTTCCTGCTGTCCTCCTGTACATCAGGAGAGGGCTTCACTCTCCGGGTCTCCCCCCCAAGCCAAGCTGGCTCAAGAAGTGGGACACCTGTTAAAATGCGCCCAACTGTTCCTGAAATTGCAGTTCCAGCGCTTGTCCACCTGGTGGGGTAAATCCATGGATCCACCCAAGGGCTGGAAGTTTACAGGTAACTTCTCGTTGCAGTAGAGCAGCAAAACATTTGCTGGATAAAAAACATTATTTCAACTGAAACATCCAATTAATGTTGATTTTTTTTTTTTAATTAGGTTAGCCAATTACCAAAATTCAATACTACTCTGAAACAAGGCAAATGTTTTTTTTCTGGCTTGAGTTCAAAACCCCTTTCTCAGTTCCCACTTTTTAATAGGTGTTGACTGATAAGAAATACCACCCTAAACCAAGCAATATAAAGAGATTTGCTGACTTAAAACTCACAAGTTGAGGGGTGTGTGAAGTCAGTGATGTCTGCAGCCCTCAGCTGTCTGGTTCCTGCAGTGTGCAGCTCCTGGACTGCTGTGGAGGTTGGTGTTTGTCACCCGAAAGGGGTTGATTGTTGTGTGGGAGGAGCGTGTGGGTCAGGAGGGGTTTGGTGCTGCAGAGAGTGTGCAGTCACTGTACCAAAGTGACAAAAGCTTGTCTGGTCTCTGCTGTCCTCAGGTACACCAGAGGGACAGCTGGCAAGAGGTTCTTCACGGTTTTAATCTTCCCTTTGGCAAGTGGTAGATCAGCCAGAGACAGATGCACAGCGCTTAAATCCTGCTGGCTCTCGAGCTGCATGGCTGGTGCCTGCCCTGCCTGAGCCAGTTTGTCTCCAAAGGTAGCACTGTGTGGCTGTGGTTTGGGTTAGTGTGCACATCTGGCAGCCTCAGCCCCTGGCCCAGAGCTGCCCAGCAGCCACTGCAGCCCTTGCCTGGGCTGGCAGAGATGTCCCCTTGGGCTGTTGCTGGTGTTGAAGAAGATGGAGTGGCGGGTCCAGCTGTGTGAATGAAGGTCAGTCTGCTGCAGATGTGTGTTGTTACAAGAGCAAAAGCCTCTGAGCAGAGGAGTTAGTGTTTGTCAGTCTACACCTTCACCTGTGTGTCTGCAGATCTCCTTCATGGTTTAAGTTCTGCATTTCCAATCTCTAGCGCTAAGACTTTTCTATATGAGAAGGGAGATTTCATCTCAACCCCCTTAGTGTCTTTCCCTGAGTGCTTGTGTTGTGGGAGTAGCTCACCCACAGGATGCAGTTTGAAGGAAGAGAGAGAGGCAGGGGTCAGGCTGAGAAGAGGATGTTGGCATGTTAATGAGAAGCAGCAGGCAAGATTTGGGCTTCCTATGGCTCCAGGCAGCAACCCCAGGCCTGCCTTCAGGAGCAGCCTTTTCATGTCGCTGCCCTTCATGCTGCCCTTCAGTGGGACAGCTTCCCAAATATGGGCTTGCTGACTTTCTGACCAAAATAGCGTCTGCGTGACAAAATGCAGCACGGAGGAACGTAACCTTAATCCAGGCATCATTGTGTAGCAGGAGACAGGAATTTTGTGAACTTCCACAGCATGTCGGTGTCAGGTTTGTTGTTGTCTGCTCCCTGCACACATGGTGGTCCCACAGGACACTGCCCTGACATCAGCTGACCACCTATTGGATTTTCTAACCCTATGACAGCTCAGTTCGTGGCTTCCCTCCTTGTCGTACAGGTTGGCCCAGCCCAGAAGGAAAAGCTGTGAAGAGGAGTCTGTGCTGACATTGCCTTGTGATGAGTCTTCCTCCTTTTTCTCTTGCATTGCGAAATCGTTTAAGTTCTGTTGGTGAAGTGAGGCTGGAGATCCTTTTTAGGAGCATTACGTGTACAGAGCCCAGGAGGGGAACTGGCAGCTGTGGCCCACTTGATACTATTCCCATTATGCAGAGCTGTGTCATCTTTGACATTTAGAAACTTCAAAACTCTCATGATTAAGTGCTTGGTATCCTGCAGGAAGCCGAAGAGCTTGAGAGCACCTCAATGCTCAGTGACTCTTAGACATCTCATGCTTGCTGCTGCTGTATGTCATACTTGCTGCAGATGATTTCTCCCCTTTGCAAGTAAGAGGACTCATCAAGTTTCTGGTTTGGCTTCTTTCTTTGCTTTGATTTAAAAAAAAAACAACAAAAGAGCAAAGGGCGTGTAACCAAATACTGAATCAGCTCCTTTGGCAAAGGTAGAGCCATCACAGTGAAAGCCAAGAGCACAGAACTGGGGAGGAGAAATCAACGCCCTGCAAAACGCTCTGATGGGGGACAGCTTTCACTGGGGATGTTGATGTTCACAGTGAAAATGAAAAGTAGGGCTGGAAACATGTCCCCCTTTATCGCCTTTTGGTAGTGTAGCCAAGGAAAAGCAGCAACAGAACATGAGTTCTGCTTTGCCCAGGTTTTAAGGCTGTTGCAGATGTTCCTACACCACAGGGGCTTTGGCATGGTGGAGTGTTTATCCCCATGTACCTTAGCTCATGTTACATTGCCACTGCCCTGGTGGCAGATTTATGGCTGTAGGCAAGATGCAGAGGTTTCATTAGGGCAGTGTGTACAAAATTTCTTCAGATCTTGCTGCACTCACTTGGTTCACACAGCAGTTTTACTGAGGGTTGAAGAGAGGCTTCAAATACGGTGATAAAGCTGAAAACCAGGGCAGGAATTAAATCTACTACCAGTAAAGGCAAGCAGATCACATGGCCTGAGAACTGTGGCTGTGTCCAGTTGCACCATAGACTCCTCAGGGTGGTTTTCATTCACTGTTAGCACATCCCCCTCTGGGGGGGCTTCAACCAGGCCAGTCCTCTTCTGGTGACTGTTTTCTCAGCCAGCCCACCCACTCACCGGCCTGTCACGTCATGTTACATTCCTCGTGCAGTTGTTCCTGTGTTTCAGCCAACAGTGAAATCCACCCACATCTCCTCACCCTGCAGCATTTGCTGTCTGGCTCTGGGAGCACAGTCAGTGTGTTGAGGCAGACTGGCCTTGCAGCAGTTTTCCTGGCTCCCCGCAGAGCGTGCTGACCTGCTGGCACCTTTGCTCTAAGGACTGAAAAAGCCTAAATAGTCCCAGTGTATCTGCTCTTCTAGCAACAAGTTTCAGCTGCTACAAGACCTTTGTCCTCTCTCCACAGCCACCACCTTCTCTGTTTTGCTCTCAGAAAAGGGTAAAGGCAGGCAGTGAGGCCCTGGCGTGCTGCTGCCTGTGCCACTGAGCCAAGGGGGGAGAGCCAACACAGCCAGGTGGCTCTTTCCAGCCATCCTTTTCCCTGGGTCACAGCACAGCCCAAGCCACCAAGCTGACTGAAAGAAAGGGGTTAACCTTATTTCTTCTCTTATGCACCCTTCAGGGATCCAAAGCCTCTCAGTAAGCAGTGGGGAGTATCTTGGAGAAGTCCTTTTTGGATGCTGGGATTTGGACAGGACAGAGGAGGATAACGGGGCTGTCGGTGATGCCTGATGTGATGTGAGTGCAGGAATGGGTTGCTGTGGGCTGGATGGCCGTGGGTGTGGGGACAGCTGGTGTCACGTTGGCTTTTGGGTGAAGCCCAGGTATTTGCAGCTCTCTGGAGGTTTCCAGCTCTGGGGTAAACCACTTTTCAACTGTGTCCTCATAAGCAGGTCTCAGTGGGAAATGACTTCTCATGCTACACTGGGGAGGTGAAAGGTGTTTGGTTTTGATCTCTAGGCTACAGATCCATTGGGAACAGAAGACTGTAACACCTGGGAACATTTCCTGTCACAAGGTTCTTAGCACATGTCTGTTGGTTTCTGGTGCACCTGTAGTCCTGCTGAATCCGCAGTAGCTATGGCATTGAGGGCTTGGGACCCTCGGGGAGACCCCTCTGGGCAGGTCAGCCAATGTTTGCATTGAGGGTCTTCCCAAAATACCCTGGGTTTTAAGGAAAATCAGCTGATCTAGCTGACAAGCTAATTTTCTGTTTTCTTGGTGTTACAAGCCTGGGTTGAGCAAAAGATTTAGTGCTTGTTGTCCAGAGGAAAGATGCAGCCGTGTCCTTCCAAACAATCGACAACCACTCTCACGCCTGTTTTCATCTCAGGCCCATTTCCCCTGAATTACAATATTTCATTATTGCTTTAAGTGAGAGTGAGTGTCACAGCAAATACAGCTGCTCAGGGTGTTATTTCCCCAGAGGGGGGAGAAAAAGCTGGTTTGTGAGAAAGGCAGAAGGACAATGCGGTGGGGCACTGGCATGTGGCAGCATGGCCACCCAGGCCTGAGGGCACCATCGCCCTGACACGGCCTCCCCCTCACCCTGCCAATGTTTGTTTTGCTTGGGTAAACGTTTGATTTTAGCAACACGACTGCAATGTGTGAGCTGTGCTGGGGCTGTAATTCGATGGGAGGAGGCAGCTATGTGCAGGCAGAGCTGCTAATGCTGCTGGAATGCTGCGCTTCCTTGGGATGAGAGAAGACGGTGCCTGGGGCCCCTGGGGACAGCTCGGCTCCTTGGCCCTGCTGTCACCCTGCGCCAGGAGCTGAGACCCAAAGTGGGGTCTTGCCTTGCTCAGGGCCCAAAGGGATGTGATTTCTGAGGGATAACTGGGTGTTTCACCTGTTGCAGTGAGGCTCCCACCCAGGGCTGGAGGAGGACTATGAAGTACCGTGGGGCTCCTCACCAGGCTGGGTCAGATAGGAAGGAGGAACCCAGTCAAGCTTAGAAATGGCTTTTATTCACATTTCCAAAGAAAATTGAGGTCTTCTTTCTGCTTGTGCCACAGGGTGATAATCAGGATGGTGGGAAGGGGGAAGGGGTGTCCTGTCAGGACAGCCAAGGTGAGAGTAGGGAGGAGAGGTACTGTTCCTCACCTGTGGATGTCAGTGATGGCCTAAGTGGTTTGTAATTCACATTTCTTTGCTAAAATGCTGTCAGTGCTCCAGTTAAGCCAGCAGGCACCAGTGCCAGCTCCTGAGCCTGCTCACCATGGCAGGGGAGAGATGACAGCTCCCCACCAAGCAGGTGGCCCTGTTGGATGGACTATCGCTGGGCTGGCAGCAAAATACCTTCTTGGAGAATTAAAGGTCCAGCTGTGATGTCACCTTGCCAGCAGTGGCTCCAAGGAGTGACCCCATTAGTCATGAGCATGCGACCGGGGTGAGGCTGTCACTAAACTTCTAAGGAAAGACCATCTGAGGCACTGGGTATTAACAGGTTTTATTTCTCCCCGGCCACCCTCCTCAGCACTCAGTCTTCATGCTGGTAGCCAGGGGATTTAAGTCAGGGAGATGAGATGCAGAGCTGGAGGGGTTGAGGAGATTCGAGCTGTCCATCTGGCCTCAGATTTATTCAACCCCCTTCATAAACTCCAGGAACTCTGCCAAGGGGAAGACATTGGAGACAAGAGGTGTGAGGTGAGACCAAAGTGCCCTCACAGCTGCCAAGTGCGCTCTTGGCAGTTTTCCCCAGCCCTGTCTCCTATTCCAGCCCCCCGGTGTGCGAGAGGCCGAGGGTGGATGGCTACTGCTCCTCTGACTGTGGCGAGGACTCCTCGTGACTCCTGCTGGAAATGTCACTGGAGCCCTGCGTCACCTTTGGCTGCCACCAAAACACTGGAGGTGAGCGTCCAGGGAGGGACACAGGTGCTGACTCAGCTTGGAAACAGTCTGGGGGTTATTTTGGCAACATCACATTCAAAAATAGGGCATTTTGAAAATGGTGCTTGTGTTGAGGGGGTAGGAGGGGACAGGCAGGTCTCTGGTGAAAAGTGGCAGTGCTTTAGTGCAGGTTGGCTTTCACAGCATGGGGACAATGAAGGCAGTCCCAGGTTACTGCTACCATTTCACAAGCATAAGAAACCCCCCCATCCCTATGCACACACACTGCTCTCAGACGTATTGCCCAGCAGTGTCTGCATAAGCTCGTGCCCATCCAAGAAGGCAACCAAGACCATGGGAGCTGCCCAGGGCTCCCTCAAGGGCTCGTGACCAACCCACATGCAAGAAAGAGTCCTACCATCATAGTCAATCCTGCCATCGTTGTTTTTATCCCCATCTTTCATCAGTTCTTCTATGTCATCCTCGGTGATGGTCTCTCCTGTTGCCTGCAGCATGATCTTCAGCTCCTCGAGGTCAATGTAGCCATCAGCATTTCTGTGAGAGGACAGAAGAGCTCAGGAGCAGACAGACAGACACTGAGGAGGAGCCAGGGTGGTTGCACCCCTCCCAAAATCCCACCATGGTCATGGCTCTTACTTATCAAACATCCTGAAGAGGTCTGAGAGTTCCTCTTCGGTTTTTCCTTTGCTGTCATCTTTCATACACCGGACCATCATAACCAGGAACTCATCAAAGTCTACAGTGCCGCTGCCTGCAGGCAGAATAGACACTATCAGCTGGTGCTGTGGTGAGTGGATGGGCAACACCAAAGAGAGATCACACTTCCCTTTGGCAACCAAGAATCAAAACTCAGGAGAGCAGCTCTGCGGCAAGAGGCAGTTTTCAAGACATGAGAGGCCCTGCTCTGACTTCGTCACTGAATTTTTGCCTTTTGCAGTCATTTTACCTTGGCAAAAGTCCTTATGGAAGCACTGATGAATGGAAATTCCTGCTATGGAGATACCTGTCCATCTCACCCAGGTATTAATAATAAAAGCTCCAGAAGGCAGGTATTCATGCCAGTGTGGTTTTGCACCTGCAGTACAGTATTGTTGTTTTCAGTGACATAGCTGGTTTCCTTTTCTGTCTGATTTTTAACTGCTTTTTTTAATTGCCAGTTATTTAGTATGGTATTTCTGCCCAAGTGCACATGGTGGATTTTGTTATGTGTGATCACAGTACACTGATTTAATCAATACTGACAGTTAGTTATGTGGGGTTGTGTATGCTCGAGCAGTGAGAGACTTTCCTGATGATAGAATCCTGTAACTGTGGCACTTCTGAAATGGCAGTTCCTATGATCATCCTTTTTTTTTTAAATGCAATTCAGAGTACCCCCTCAAAATCAGTTCAAGCAGTCTTGATCATTGTAAGAATAATAATTTTTATAGTTTCTCTTTGCCTGAGAATGTCCTAAAAGAACCACACTGCAGTTTGGTGGGTGTTTGGTGTCCTTTGAATTCACAGCACAGCAGGTTGCTCCCCACAGCTGTGAGTCCCTAGCATGGGTCCTGCCAGTGCTGCACAGATGGCCCCCATACTGCCAGATGTGGGTATGGTGCTTGGGAGAGTGGAAGAAATCCAAATCTCTCACCGTCCTCATCCACCTCGTCTATCATCTCCTGCAGCTCCTCGGGGGTGGGGTTCTGCCCCAGCATCCGCATCACCTTCCCCAGCTCCTTGGTGCTGATGCAACCATCCTCTGCCCCCAGCACGAAGATGTCAAAGGCAGCCTTGAACTCTGGAGAGAGAGAGAGGAGATGTGGGGGGGCTTTTGTCATGCACCTCGACCCTGCAGACAGGTGGCCTTGGGGGCAGGGGGCTTGCCTCCCCTGTCCATGCCCCCCAGCACTGCCCAGCCATGGCATGGTGGGACACCTGGGCACACACACAGTGCCTTGCTTGAAATCCTGGTGGATGAAGATCCCTGGGTCATGCCCTGCCTTGGCCAGTCTGGCCAAAGCGTTTTCCAGGCAGTCATTGCTGAGGCAGGGGCTGGGGACTTTGTCTCTAAGCTGTAGTGTCAGGTTCAAGATGCACCTACCATTTTTTTGCTCTTCTGTCAGCTGCTCAACCTGCAAGGAGAACACAGAGACCAAGTCATTTTTCTTTGTCAGCATCACTGACAGGACACATTATTTTTTCAACAGCCTTTGCGAAGATCAGCCAAGTCTCACAACAGTCACCCTCATGTATTAGGGGATGTGCAGCCAGAGGGGTTTTGACACCACAACTTTTGTCTAAGAGAATATTCTCTTTAAAAAAGCAATTATTCCCATTTCCTTTGAAGCACTTCTCTAGAGTAGCAGCTCCTAATATGTGGCAGAAATAGCCTTTGCACAAGCAGAGGAGACCCACTAGGGAAAGAATTTGCCTCTGTCAACCATTTGGGATAATTTCTTTTTGCTGGCAGGCTTCACCACGGGATGGCTGCACTGCTGAGAGCTGCTCACATGTGGGCTCTGACCAGGTCAGAGGTGGGATGTGCTTGAGAGGTCCCTGGGGAGGGAAGGTGGACAAGAACATTCCCAGTAGTTGTTTTTCAGCCCTAGATTCAGGATACTGCCTGCACTGTCCAGAGCATTAACTGCTCTACTTCCATCTGAGTCAGTGTTATTACAAAGGTTCTTGACTCTGAAGGGGGATGCTATTCTCTTAACCTGTTTTGGGAATCTCCCTGACGAAACGGCCTGTGGAGCCATTAGGCATTAGCTGAAATCGACTGGCAGATTGTTCCTGAACTCTGCCCTAATCTAATCCCCTCAGACCATCACTGGAAACTTGTTAGTGTAAATTAATGAAAATAGCCACTCAGGAGAGCAAAGAGGAGTCAGTCAGCTCTGTACCATACCTGACTAAGTGCATTTCTCTCTTTGGCTTCATTCCTGCCTGCAGGTACTGCTTATCTAAAATTGCTGACCTCACCACCGTGCCCAACTGCCCCTTTGGCAGCATCTATGAAAACACTGACGCTTCCTATGCTGGTCAACAACCTCTCTGGAGCCAGCCAGGTATGACCCCCCCACCTGCACAGAGGGTGTCTGACCCCTCTAAAGTCTCCTTGCTGCCATCCCCATGCAAACAGTCCCCAGCACCCATCCCTGCCATGTTTTGGTTGAGGCAAAACCCCACAACCCAGGGTTGTGGCACCTTGTCTTTGAGGGAAAGCTGAGTCTTTCGACCCCAAAGAGCAATGGTTTTGCAAAAGCCAGCTTGAAATCCTTCCTACTTGCAGCAAGAGGCAGGGAAAGTACTATTCCTTAGCAGGACAGAGCCTGTGGGACCGGGCAGAGAGTTTCTATCCTGCTCCCCATGCACCAGGAGGTGAAGACTTTCAGGTCAGGAGGCACAAAGGGCGGTGGCAGGATTTTCCTCCACTGCTGGAGGAAACCCAAGCCCGCTGTGTCCCTGGTGCTGCTGAAGGCAGGCAGGCAGCAGCCAGCCCTCCCTGGATATTGTTTGGGCAGAGCAAGGGCAGCAGCCACACTCCCTTGGCCCCACAACCACCATCCTGCTCCGTAACATGACCCTCTTGGGGCAGTCACTATTTATAAGCCTGGGTGAGAGGTGCTGGAGATAAAGATGAACTCCCCAATTGTTCCCAGGCTTTGGAATTTATCCTTGCAGCCCTTTATCTGGACACTCGTCCCTGGCACTGTTCTAAGCACCGTTCAGCAGAGCCTGAAAACGTTCCCAAAATAGCTTTGGGTTTGCACACCCTTATCTAGGCATGAGTGGGCAAGATGAAAATCCATTGGGTTCTCTGGCTGCACGTAGGGAATTTGGCATAAATATGATATTAATATATGCCATCAGCATGTGGAAAATACAAAAATATTCGCTTTTGAAGCTTCCTTGACTACTGAAGTGATAGATAGTGGTGTATGTAAATTAAATGCATTGTAACTTCAGAGTGACATGGTTATCTGAGAGATGTCTCTTGACCTGTTCATAATGCCCTCTGGACATGGGTGCTGTTTGCAGCTTTATTCCTCTTTTCCCTCCACATCATTGCAGGGACAGGTTTCTCTGGCTGAAGCATGGGAAGGCAAGCTCTAAGCTTGGAAGTCACAGCACTGCAGCGGCCGTGGTAACACCAAATCTGCTGTATTTCGCTTTTACCAGCTCTCCTCTCCACCCATCCCACGGTTCCTTTTGACGTCGGATAGGGGAAATTGAAGTTCTTCAATTTTTTTTTTCCCAGGTAAATGTTTTCTTATAGTTAAAATTGTGGGAAATAGATCCACAAAAATGCTATTTGTCTCAGTTGTGCCTGGCTTGGACTTGTTTTGCCTCTGTAAAGGTGCTGGCAGTAAATGCCCAGGACTCAAGCCTCACATTTACCTAATTATGGGCATGTGGTCCCTGTAAAATGAGAGGGCCGGTGCCTTGAGTTACAGAGAACATATTTAGTTAAAAACCTTCATTAGAAAGGCCTGGATTTTCTTAGATTTTACAGGTTCCATTTTCCTCCCTTTTGGAGGTGTTGGTTGAGGAACTCAGCCTTCCCTGAGCTTTTTCACACTGTCAGGATCACTATGGGGGTTCCATTTAATGAGGTTCAGGGCTGGCCAAAGGACAGGAGAGGTGTGAGCACTGGGGTTTTTTTTCTTCAATTACCTACCAAGCATTATATTCCTTCCCTCTAAAAACCTCGTAATTAAAATAGGACTTGTATGATGCATTTTTTGTGCACTTGGTTAAAATCAAAGCTGGTCAACTACACATTAAAAAAAAATAATTTAAAAAGGCACCAAAAAGCTCTTACTGTAAGTCCAGTAATGGAAGGGATGCAGTAGCAATCCACACAATCCAGAATCTATTTTCATCCTTATTCCACATGCACATCACTGTCTATCTACGTTACAGAATAATGCAGCGTTCGTATTACAGACCAAATAGTTGGGGTTTACACAGAGAGTGCAGCGTGCAGCTGTGGAAGTTAAAATAGCCATGAGGATGCCCCACGTTCCCCACAGCATAGCTCACATTCTGGCTCCTGCGCAGCAGATAGCAGGAGCAGCAAAGCTGAGGAGGAGGTTTGGAAATAACTTAGGGGAAAAAAAGAGGGTTTTTTAAATACCCCCGAAAAATATTCAGCTAAGGAGGGGGAAAACATAGCAATGGCAGAATTATAAAGCAGCCGAAAGAAGAGGCTGAGGTTTAACACACATAAATAATGTTTCCTTCCTGGGAAATGCTGCTCTGCTAGGTCTGGGCTAAAACCCGTAGCCACCTCCTAAAGTTTGAATGTTTCATTGAGATTTCAAACTTCACCTATGAGCCATGCCTCTGCTTTACAGCAGGGAACCAGGGGACTACTTGTAAATAATTTAGCAGCACTGTTGAGAGTTTCACACTTGTAAAAGTGTGAAACCTCCAGAGCCATCAGCGAGAAAGGTCTGTGTGTCCTGGATGAGGATGTTGACTAAAAGTTGCTGCCCTGTAATTATTTCTTGTTTGCATTTGTCCATTGAATTAAAGCTATCAAGGCTTTGGGGAATCTACTACGAAATCCCAAAAAAATCCCATTAAAGCCCTGTCCCCACACCACAGCCCCAAAGGGAGGCACTTACCGCTGCCTTATAAATGTCATCCATGGCTGGAGAGGGCGGGCGAGGGGCCGGGGGCTGTCACGGTCACACTCTGCTGGCGCTGCCCCCGCGGGCCCGGCTGATATAGGGGGCTGCCCGCCCCGGGGGCTGGGACCAGCCCACCGGCAGCCCCGCATGCCCGGCCCCGCAGGAATGCCTCGCCTGCGTGCCTTGGGATGGGGACACCGCGGAGCCCGAGGCTGGCATGTCCGGGGCCAGCCCCAGCCCCGCTCCGGGGGCAGCTGGAGTTTTCCTCGTGACTTTGTTGTGGGAACAAGCGAGCACTTTCAGCCAGTGCTGCCGAAATTGCTGATATGTACTTCGCTCTCCTGACTGGACACGCGCCACCGTGTCACCTCCACCTCCAGCGTGTTCCCCCTGGAAGCTGCGATAGAAAGATTAAACTGTGCCTAATTAAACTGGGTGATACGGGAAAGGCACGTCTCCCAAAATATCCCTGTCTAGCAGCAAATGTGCCCCAGGGCAGTGGGAAAATGGGATGTCGGGGCCCCCCATCCCTTCTGCCGGGTGTCCCCAAAACCATGGAGGACAGGCAGCCAGGGCTGATGTCCCGGGAGGAGCCGATGCCACGTGCAGGCGGGTGCCAAGGATAGGGGGAATTTGCACTCCCAGTGCCACAGGGAGAAGCGTGGAAGCAGATGGAGCTTTGCCCTCAATCTTCTGTTTTAGCTGGGACTGAAAGTCGGGGGGATCAGTTACCAAAAAGAGTGGTATTAACTTTGTTTGATTACAGGGACATTTCCAGGTCTTTTAGGAAACTGGGACTCAGTTCACCCAACCAGCAAGCTGACCTGTCCCCACTGCAGACGGCT
Source organism: Myiotriccus ornatus (assembly GCA_036023395.1). Lineage (NCBI taxonomy): Eukaryota > Metazoa > Chordata > Aves > Passeriformes > Tyrannidae > Myiotriccus > Myiotriccus ornatus. Next base: position 15,266,519 of record JAYRBT010000023.1, read on the forward strand.
AAAATCCACACTCCTGGATTTACCGTGGATTTACCCCGCATGTACCCCATCATGGTGGAAAGCAAAACACACCAAAGACCTCCAAGTGATGAGCAGTGTTTTCTCAGTGCAGGAAAAAGCGTTTTAATCCAGCAACCGAAGTCGAACCTCTCCTTTTAGTGATTCAGGACTCCCTCTTGTGTCCGGAGGGGCTATGGATGGCTCTGGCACCTCAGGATACGAAGTCTCCCGTCCAGCTGGCTCATACCAGCGTTAGTTAGCAAAACTGAAAATACTATTAGTGCATCTGATAGGTTTCATCTTTCGTAAAATCCCTTCTCCGTTTAAGAGGAATCACACTGCATGGAAAAACCTGCTATCCCTATGGAATGCCCAGCCAAAGCGGCGCTAATCAGGGACCCTGCTGGTGTCAGCACGAAGCGAGGACATGGGTGAGCACAGAGCTGTCCCCACACCACACCTTCCCAGGTTCTGAGTCCTGAAGGATTAACCTGTTAGGAACTGTGGTCCCGTGGGTACCCACTGGCCTTGATTTACACGGCGCCTCCAGATGGAACAGCAAGGAGAATAGCTGCATTTAAGGAATTCATTTTTGAATTAATTTTTGAATTAGTCTTGAGAATTGGAACATTAATATTTTGGTTGCCTTGAACGCAGAAAAAGCAGGAAAAGCTGCAAAGGGATGTAGGTACTCTGTTAAAGGGCATTGGAGCCTGTCCTTAGGTGAGGGCACAGGATGGAATGAAGGACCTGCTGTCACCCACAATTAAACCATCCCTCAGAACCTCCGGGGCAACCTCATAGAGACCTTCCCAGTGAAGTGCTGGCCCGAGGTAAATCCGTGCCCCTGGCTGCTCCTTCAGGATTCACTGCAGGTGCCAGCACTGGGCATTATGAGGGTGAGGAATCACGGCTGGCCTTGTCCCTCCATCCTGGGAGGTGATGGCTCTGAGTCACCCCTCTGAAAACAGCCCCTGGGATGCGTCAGAATGTATCCCAGGCCAATGCAGAGTGGGAATGGGAGCTCTAACATTGCCTTTAAAAGGTTGTGGCTGCACTGCTTGAGCAGCTGGGATGAAATTCAGGTCAGGATGTCGAAGAAGAGTCTTTGTCTGCTTATAGGAAATCTGGGCTACTGCCACCATGAACACTAATGTGGGAAAGCTGCACTTCTGCAAACGTCTGATACGAACAGAGACTTACAAAACAGAGCTGTGCCTGGAGGGAAAGGATGAAATCCATCTGGCAACAGGAGATGATGTTCCTCCCAGGGAAGGAGGCACAGGCGAGGGGCATCATGCCAACTGCTGCCTCCCCGCCTGCTGCTCAGAGCCAAAGCTTCCAGCATCCCCTGTCTCTTCGCAATTCTTTGCTTACAAAAGAATTGGTTTTTTTTAGAGAAACCCAGAGCCTCTGCCATGCACAGGGCAGGGGGAGGCTGCTGCAGGTATGGAGAGTGCTGGGAATAACGATCCACTCCTGCTGCTTCTCTGTGAGACCCAGGGCAGAGCTGGAGCGGGGCTATCTATAGCCTGGGGAGGGGCTGCCAGCTCAAGTGCCCTTAATCCGGGCACGGCTGGCTCAGTGGCACGCCGGCTGTCACTGCGGGCAGGTACAGCATGTCAGCTTGGGCTCCAGCTGCATCCTGACATGCTGTCACACTTGTCAGTCAGTCCAAGGGACCAAGACAAACAGAAGGTTTTACTGCGTTTCTTTCCTCCAAAATCTCGGTTTAGGATTTCATTTCCAGGCAGCTGTAAACCCGGGCAAAACTCGCAGAGCACCCTTCAGGTCAAATGCAGGGAAATAAAAAGCAGAAGCTCAACTAAGATGCAATTTTCTTTGGGGTCAGGGCTGTTTGCAAGGCTACTTGGTTTCTGCTGTAGTTCCAAACTGCAGCAAAACCTTCCAAGCATCCCCCTTCCCTGCATCAGGCACCTGGCCCCAAGAGAGGCCAGACCCCCCATCATCGAAATTCTTTAATTCACTGCTTCCTCAGTCCGCCTGAGAGAGTTTTAGCTGAACAAGCCCCCGTTTGCCCCTTTTCATCTTCTCTGTGAGGCAGGACAGGGCTGTCACACCAGGAGCCACCTCTGCGCCTGCAGGTAGGAACTGCTTTAGGAGGAGAAGGGAACTGATCACAACCAACAGGCACGCCAGTGCTGTAGATTGTTATTTAATTAAGGAGACGGGACACTGAGAGGAAGCTTAATTAAAGTTGCTCTCCAAACCCACTTATTATCTTATGAAGAGGCTGAGCTCAACAGCAGCTTCTGATGCTGGGAAGCAACAGAAAATCCCTCTTGGTTTGCCTGCACTACATGTGCACATATCGTCCTTTGGCTACATCCTGACCAAGGGAAGGCATTTTTCAGTGACAATAAAAACAAAATGGGTTTATCGAGCTCCATTTGCAGAGGTGTATTTGCTCATCTGCTACCACGGTCCTGGTGGCATCTGCCAGACACCAGCATGGGCCCTGCAGCTCCATGCATCCAGCAAGGGCATTTGGCACTTCTGGTGTTATTAATGACACCATACTGAGCTATTTGCATCCTCTCTTAGGTAGCATAAGGAAAGACAGAGAGATTTTGCTGGAAGGTGCTTTTTTCTCCCAAATATCCTGTGACTTGATGGTGCATAATGAAATCCCTCCATGTGTAATGTAGTGCAGAGTTTCTTCCAAAGCCTTGATGGATCCCTCTGCCTAAAATATAACCTTTCTAGATAATCTTTCAACTTAATAGAGTCAGAGACTCCTAAAAAACTTGTATCTTCTCTCCCCCTCAACTTTCCTTTCCTGGGGTGCATACTGAGCCAGCAGAAAGGCTGCCATCCTGTGACACCCCCTCAGGGCAACCTGGGTTCATGGGGAAAAGGCTGAGGAGGGTTTGTTCCCCATCCTTTAGCTTCTCTGTTGCAAGTTCCACAAATTCCTGGCAAGATCCCTTTAGCATGCATGGGCTTGAAACACTTCCCTGTGCTCAGTGGGACAGTGGACTGAGGCAAGCCAAGTCCATGATGCCAGTGAAACACCCAAAACATCACCCCAAGTTCATGATGGGCTCGTTCCTGAGGTCTGGCCCATCAGCTCCTCAGCTTTGGCTTTGGGGTGGCATCAGGCAGGTCAGGCACAGAACCACTGCAGTGGTGTCTCGACCCAGCGTGACAGCACCCAAGCTTTCAGCAGCCCTTGGTGGCTACAGATCTGTGCCAGGGGCTGCCTGCAGCTGGGGACTGCCAGCACTGCCTCTGGCTGTGGATGGTCATGGAGCAGCAGCACTGCCTCAGCACCACGAGGGAGCTCAGCCCTGGGCAGCTTTGCACTGCACAGCATTGGATTGCGCTGGATTGGGCTGGATTGCGCTGGATTGGGTTGGATTGCACTGGGTTGGGTTGGATTGCATTGCATTGGGTTGGGTTGCACTGGTTTGGATTGGGTTGGACTGGGATTGCATTGCATTGGATTCAGTTCAACTGGATTGCATTGGATTCTATTGGATTCCACTGGATTGCATTGCACTGCATTGGATTCCACTGGACTGCACTGGTTTGCACTGGGTCGTATTCCGTTGGATTTCATTGGATTCCATTGGATTCCATTGCTCCGCACTGCACCGAGCGACACGCCGTGGACATCCACCGCGCATGCGCGCCTAGAGCACGTAACCCCGCCTCCCTGGGCCATGGCCCCGCCCCTACCAGAGTCAGGCCCCTCCCCTAGAAACGAGCCCCGCCCCTCCGCTCGAGCCCCGCCCCTCCCCGCGCGCCGCTAAAAGGGCTCGGGCGGGGCCCGCCGCACCCTGAGGGGGCCGGTCCAAGATGGCGG
>JAYRBT010000023.1:15270447-15285478 GCA_036023395.1 Myiotriccus ornatus
GGGCCGGGCGGGCGGCGGGCGCGGGCGGCGGCGGCGGCCGCGGGGGAGCCGTGACGGCCTGAGCGGCCGCGCCCCGGCGCTTCTCCCGGCGACATGGAGGCGGCGGCGGGAGGCGAGGACGGCGAGGAGCCCCCGCGGGAGGCCCGGGTGCTGGGCTCCGAGCTGGTGGACACGTACACGGTGCGGGGCCGTGCGGGACGTGCCGGGGCGGCGCGGGGCAGCGGGGCTGCCGCCTCAGCGGGGCCGGGGGAGGCCGGGTCGCTGCCGCGGTGTCCCGGCAGCAGCGCCCGCGCGGGGGCTGTGCCCACGCCGAGCGCGGAGCGGGAGACGTTCGGCACAGGTTCCCGAGGGGTTTTGTCCTCCGTGCCCGGGGAAAGGAGCTGTCTGGGAGCGGGGGCTCAGCCGGGAGAACCGGCCCCGAGCTCCGCGGAGCCTTGGTCCAGTGGGAGAGGTGGAGGCTGAGCGAACGAGTGCCGTGTTCTTGCCCATATATATCTATGTATACGTGCGTATGTTTATGGGAGATTGCTGTCGAGTGAACGTCGCTTTCAAAGCTGGACTAAACATAGGAAATCCTTCCTTCAGAGGGCTGTAGCGTGTAAATCCCTCTTGTAAAACTGATCTTATTTTCGGAGGAAATCAGATGATTTGGGATGGATAGTTTTTCTCTTATCCCACCCCCAAAAAAAAAAAAAAGGCTGATTGTCAGCAGTGTTCTTGTTGGGGAAGGAATGGTATCTTTGATGTATAACTTGTTTTTGTCTGGTTGCATCCTACCAAGAGTTAATTGGTCTGTTTTTCAGGAAGAAGCTCATCATAAAACAAACCTCAGCATAATTGCAGACAAAATATGCCTTGAACACACCACCCTTTAGTTATATAACTGAAAAATGTTTTCTGATTCTGCCTTTAGTGTAATTTTTTTTTGGTAGAATGCACATGATAACATGCTGTAGAAACCTAAAAGGAAAAGGTAGCAATGTTCTAGAAAGGCAGCATTTGGAAAGTTGTGTGATGGTTACAAGGAATGCTTTATGTTCCTGCCTCTTAAGAGGTACCCAGAGAAAACAGAGCAACAAGAGAGTGATCTTTGAGCTGTTAATAGGACAGAGCCTTTGCACAGCTGTAGCACATGAAGGGCTGCACTCCCTCCCAGGTGACAGCCCTTGAGACACGATTGTGTGGGAATGACTGTCAGGTGTGAGTTGCATATTTACAGCCAAAAATGTCCTGAGCATTGAGTGAAGGAGTTGGTGTTAGAAGCTTACCATGAATTTCTGAGCATTGCCTGGTCTCTTTCTGTCAGTTCCACGATGTGTATTCACAGAAATACCACTGTGGGGAGTGTCACCGATGTGTGTTACCGTGTGGTTCATCCCCCAGGCGGGTTTGTTCTCTCAGTCCTCCATCAGCAGAGAGGCACAGTGAGACCTGTGGTGTGGGGACTGGAAACCACCATTTCAGGTGTGAACTAAGACTTGTTAAAGTTGGGGTGGACAATTTCCATTCGTATTATGCAATATCTGAGTGAATGAGAAAACCAAGTGAATTGAGGTGGGAAAATGTCGGTGCCATCTGTCCCCTTATTCCGCTGGCAGTCACGGGTGCAGGAGGTGAAACAGCACCTACTTTGCTGCTTCAGCCTGCAAACTAGTGCTGTGGGAGAGCCAGCCTTTGGTAATTAGCCATTAACCTTCCAGACTGAGCTGTAGCTCAGGTGTGTTAACTCTGCTGCAGGTGGTGCTCAGCTGATTGCTGGGGATAACATTTTAAGCTGCTGCACCTAAGCCCAAGGAAGCTTGTTTTTCCAAGGCCAGAGTTCTGTTTTAATGGTTATGGTTCTGGAAATACCATGCTATTTTAAAGCCATTTAAAGCACTCTGTAAAACTAGAGTGTGTGAAAGGCAAGAGTTGCCAGTATTTGGTCCCACTTGGATTCTCTTGCTGCATTTTTGAAGGCATCCTGGCACTAAGCTTACCTGTTTGTAAACTTCCTAAAACATCTATCAAGACTCCAAATCTGCAGTCAGTTTGTGTGAGTCAGGCCCAAGCCATTAGAAATGTAGGAATAGATCTTTCAATGAAAACAGAAGTTTTACAAAATTATTCACAAGGTGAAAAGGTTTAAGAAAAATAGCGAATGTGTTCAGTGTTCCAAATTAGATGAGCAGCACTTAAAGTCATGACAAAGCCCTGCACCAGGCAGAAGAAGTTAGATGGTGTAAAGGTGGGAAAGGAAGGCTTTAGGGAGCTGCATCTTCATCCTGTAACATGTAGTAGTCAGGTGGCAGTGGTCCTATTTACAGCCTTGAAAGAGTTGTTTTTCTTCTGGCATAAGAGCTTCCTGTTGTACGCTGTATTTCAGAGCTGAGTGTCAATAGAAGGGGACTTTAATGATGTCCATTTGACAGCTGTGAAATTAAATCCTGTAAAACACAGTTCTGTGTAATTTTGATGGTACTTTTAAAAATGTGATTCTTGTTGGAGTTGTTGGGGCGGTAGGCAAGGTCTGGATAAATCCAGTAGGAAAAAATAGTGCCCTTTGAAGTTTTTTTTTTCTGTTGGGTTAGTACAGTCTGAGCAGTTTTACAGGGTGTTTCTCCTGTGTGTGCTGGTCCAGCTTGATGTTGACTGAAGACTGGGTTAGAGAAAGCCTCAAGGCTGTCAGTGCTTGGTTTGTTTCCTGCTATGCATTTGTTAGGCCTAAAACTGCCTTCCTGCTTTTCCTGTCTTTTGCAGCTGTTTTTAATATAAATACTAGCTTTGATATTTAAAGAAAACACTGTGGCTTCCTTGAATGGGTGTAAACTGTCTGACTGCTTGAGGCAGGGAGGAGAAGATGTGGTTGCATCAGTGGTCTGGAATTTGGGACCAACTGGCTACAGTGACACCTTTAGCGCTTGGAGTGACAGGTAGGCAGCCCTTGGAGAAACCTTCCTATCGACTGTCAGCCTTGTCATATTAGTGCACTCAAAATTCGTTGAAGATGAACTTAAGGTCCTAAAAAAGTGAGATCTCTAAGGGGATTTTTTTTGCTTTGAAATTATTTATTTTTGTACTGGAAGAAGTCTTTGGAGCACTTAAACATTTGTGTGGTTCTTCAAGGTAATGGCAGCTTGTGGATTGATGTGAGATGAGTTGCTGTCTTTCTGCCTCCTGATGCTGTTTGAGGGTTGAATGTGTACTGCCTGCTCTGGCTGCCTTCTAGATGGGGAATGCTACAGCTTTTACAGACCTAATTTGAGGAATTGTATCAGTGCATGTAAACCCTGCCTCCAACAGGGAGTTCCCTGACCACACAATCCATTTGGCCAAGGGCTGTGTGTCCAGAAGTGCTCAGTGCTTGCCATTTCAGCAAAAGGATATGAAACCTTTATTATGTATTTACCCAGACTCTGTTCTGTACAAAGAGGGGCATTCCTTCCTCATCTCCTGAGGTGTCAGTTGTGGAGTTACTGTGTTTCCAGTGTGTCTAATCTGAGGTTTTATGCCTTGTATACTTAATGTGCATTTAGATTTGCTGCTTCATCTCCTATATTTTAGCTTTTCAGAAGAACTGGTCTTTTTATTATGGCACATAAATGTAGTGCTTCTTTACTTGTAACTTCAGTTTGAGTCTCTCTTTGCTTTCATCGGGCTTGCGAGGTGCTTTGGAGCAGTCGGGTTATTCCTGTTCTAGTTTGTCACTGGCACAGTGATTAATCCTGATCTGCTGTTTCCCAACACAACATGATGGGAAAGCAGGCACAGGCCTTAACTGAGTCTGTGATTCTGTGTGGGCACTCATCTGTGTGTTCAGCCTCATATGTGTGTGCAGGTTCGTTCCAGCACTGACGTGTCCCTTGCTGCAGGCACTGGTCAGACATCTTGAGTCGGGTCTCTTTAGGACTTGAGTTTTGTTCAGCCAGGCAGTGTCAGATGCTCACAAAATTAAAACTGGCATGAGCAACAGCTCATCTTTTAAAATGCAAGTGGTATTCTATGTAATGCTTGACAGTGTGCTGGTCTGTACTAACAGTATGTGAAAACTGGGCTTTTACATAACGAATCGAAAGTCTTGATGCTTTTTGTTTTCTCAAGTGGGTTTAGCAACTGGATGTGCATCATTTTCAGAGCAGCTATGAGTCAGCTCTGTGTGATCTGTGGTAGTAAGCAAGTTCTCAACTGTATTAAATGCTTTCAGGATTTGATTATGAGTTGGTGTCTTCTCTAAGGAGTATAGTTGGATTGGATAATACAGTTTATTTAATTTATTGTTTTCAAGTAGCTGTAGAACTGGTTTTGCCAGAGGTTTGTTTGTTTTCTAATTTGTGTTTCATTTTGTATCTTTAAAATTTCTTTGGGATGGCTTGTTTCTGGCATATCCAAAGGTAGACTGAGTTCTCTGCAGAACTGGTACTGTTCAGTCCAGAAAGCCACCTACAGTGAAAATCTTTGTTTGGTACATGGACGGCTAAAAATACTTAGTTTCATGCAAGGAAATGTGGGGTTGCTTTAGATAATTGTAGTGATTCTTTAGGCACAGTTGTAACTCTCAGGAAGCTATCTTGTGCTCTTAACCCTAAAAAGAGTAAAATATCATCCACCCAACCAGAGGATTTGTCTACATTTCACAAGGGTAAAGCTCCAGATTTCTGCTTAACTGAAGTGACAGCAGGAACTCACCAAGTTCCTCTGCCCATTGTGGAACTTGGTAGATGGAAGAAGGGATGCTGCTGCCTCAGGCTTGTGGATAGTTATGAATACCAACTTCAGTCAGCAGAAACCTTCAGAAGAAGAAGTAGCTTAGAGACCTTGGTTATCAACCTTTGGGTTGCAGAAACGAAAGCCTTGCTTTACGTTGAGGCATCTGCATGTTCTTGTGTGTGGAGCAGCCTCGTGAATGAGATAAGGGACCTACATCAGCAAAGTCACCTTGTTTTGGCTTAGCTGTGATACTTTCAGAATGTAGGATCACCTTGCAGTGCTCCATTAACCAGTCTGACTCCCAGTCACTTCTCTTTAAAGCAAATGCTTTGCAGTTCCCTTACTTGAATTTCTCCCTTTCAGGTGTACATTATTCAGGTCAGTGTTGGCAATCATCAGTGGACAGTCAAACATCGCTACAGTGATTTCCATGATCTGCATGAAAAGGTAAGAGGATTAAAACTGTGGCCTTGGTCTCTTACAGAACATTGGACAGTTCATGTAGTTCTGTTTTACATAATTTATTTACTCAGTAAAGAGCAAGAAAATCTGCCAGATACCACCTGAACTGAAGACTAAATCCCTTTTTGTGAACAATTACTTGCCCCTGTTACATTCCCTTCTTGAACTGGGGGAGATTGGCCTGGCCAGCATTAGCCTTGGATGGAAGTTTGTGTCAGAGAGGGCAGTTCATTGAACTTCTTTAACTAAGAAACATGTTTATGACCAGCTGATCTGGTAACCAAAAGCTGGATTGAAACAAAGTCTCTTCTGGGTGAGATGGATGATAAACGTGTCCTTAAAGTAGCATGGGTAGTTATTAACCAGAGCTGATAACAAATAGCAAGTGAAAATGAGGGAAAGTCCACTTTATTCAAGACTGTGCTGCTCTCTCAGAAATGCTCTGCTCATTCTGTTGTTTTATCACATTGGTTACATTCTGCTCTGTGGTACTGTGAGTGATTCTGTCAGAAGACACTGTTATTAAACCTTCTTATCGTTCTATGACAAAATGTTCTTTCTGAAAATACCTAACACTTTGAAGCCAGTAGCTAAATTTACTGAAGCAATTTTAATTTTGGATCCTACCAGGATATCAGGCAACATACTCTTAATGTGTTCCATTGCATCTTTTGTGCAAGTTCAGATGGTGAGTCAGGTAGTAACTCTGGTCTTTGTCTTTCAGCTTGTTTCAGAAAAGAAAATAGATAAAAATCTGTTACCTCCAAAGAAGATCATTGGAAAAAATTCCAAAAGCCTGGTGGAGAAAAGACAAAAGGAATTAGAGGTCTACCTGCAAACCCTACTGCTCAAATTCCCTGTTACTGCTCCAAAAGTCTTGTCACACTTCCTACACTTTCATTTATACGTAAGTTATGTTTTCAGGGTCTGAATAGAGGCCTGAGTGTCTTTCCCTAGTTCTCTGACTTGGAGAGGATTGTGTGGAATTTTCGTGAATTAGCTGAAACAGTACTTTTCCAACATTTTGCACAATGGAACAAAGCACATTTTTTAAGATTTTTGACACCACTTTTTCTTGCAGTAGGTACTGTGCTGGGAAGTGGTGTGGGTAGGGACTCTTAAGTGGAGAAAATAAACGCTGGCAGGATAGTTGGAAGCTGTGAATAAATGTGGAGCTGAATTGGTTGTCAGTCTGAAGTCAATAGTGCTGGCTCTCAAGTGAGCATTGCATAATCGATCCACACCCCCCCTACTTAGTGGCTAATGGTTAGAGCTGTGTTTCACACTGAAACACTTTCCAGTAGCCCAGATGAAGACAAATGGTGCTTCTCCATGGAAAGCACACTGATGGAGTGGCCCCTGGGGAAATAGCTCCAGCCAGCAGACAGGATGTTACCGTAAAGGATGCCTGAAGCAAGAAGCAATTACTTGATTTCATGTTCAAGCTGCAGTTTGTTTGTTCATCTCTTGTGTATAATTAGGCCTTTTTTTTTTTTTTCTTTGCAATGTGGCAGCATATTGTAAGGGGGAGAATGAACTTCATAAAGAGGATAATGCACTGGAGAGCTGAATGGAAGGAAGGAGCAGTAATTGCTTTGGGGTGGGATGTGCTGAGAAGGCCCTTCCTGGTTTCACAGTAAGACTTCAGAAATAAGTCACGAGTGGTCCATTAGGTATGTTAATTAAGCTTTAGCAAGAAAGTTAAACCTGTTTTAGTCATGTTATGTGAACATTATTATCCTAGTGAGGCTTCAGAGTTTGACTTAGATAAGAATAGTGGAAGGTTTACTTCACAGTGTTGCTACTGCCCTGCAGATTTGAGAGAGCAGCACTGTTTTGTCACTGTTAAGCACTCTGAAATGGATTAGAGGTTTTAAATGTATTAAAAATGTGTGACAATGTAGGGACAAATCTGTTCAGATGGAGCAGAAATTACTGATCACCAGTAAGTTGCATAATTTTTCTGTTTTGTGGCTGCTCTGTCCTGTAAATGATGCCTGTTTCATTAATGTTTGTGTTGTCACTTCGGCAATGGTTTTATGCAGGAAGAAGTTCCTCCTACCTCTTCTTGTTTTTTTGGGAAGCATATTTTCTTCCTCTTGTTGTAATGTTCATCTTTTTTTTAATTTTCCAGAGCACTAGCAGTATTTGGATATGAATGCTTCCCTGTTTCTGTACTGCACTTTGGTATTAAGAGAGAAGTTGTTGCTTAATCTGCATTTCTCTGCTCTAGGGGGACTCTGACTTAGTTGTAAACTCAGTTTTTTCTTTGGAACTTTAGGATACTTTTAAATATTTACAAAAATGTGTTAGTTATTCAGCAAAAAAAGCTAAATATTTACCACAGCAATTCTACTGGAAAATTACCTTTCTATGGAACTTTGATCTTTTAAAATATTTTTGTTACCAGACAACCCATGTACGTGCTGGAGCCATCATAATCCCTGATACTGCCTCAATAGTTGATGTAGGAAGGCTGCAGTATTTTTTGCCTATTCTTCTTTGTGTTATCAATAGGGATTATTTAATTTTATTTCCCAGGTTAATGGAACTAAGTTGAGTAGAAATACCTATCATAAATACATAAATACAAAACCACTTTGAAGCCTTTAGTTGTCACAGGTACAGCTTAGTAAAGAGAAACGGTTGCATGTGACAGCAATCTAGAACTCTGTTGTTACTCTGACATTGAAAAGGATGTCTCAGTGATATGGGGATGCTTATTTTGTTGCACTGTCTTGTACTTTGTCATCTGAGCAGATTTCGTTTGTTAACTTACAGATAAAAGGTTTTGCAAGAAAAGCATTGAACACCCACAAACTGCTGTTCAGAGACACCTGCAAACAGTGGACTTCTGTGGGTGTGATGCATATGAGTAGTTAAAGCCAAGACAGAAGTCTCTTGCAGATCTGACAGGAATAGTTCTTTTTTTTTTTCCCCTGCTAGTGACTGAACAGTCCCAGTCATAATCTTGTTTCAGTAATGAATGTAGAAAAAATTTCAGCTCTGTCCTAGATGACAAAGGGGATACAGAGTATAGTTTTCAATTAAGTCTGTGCTTGCCAGATGAGTGTAATTGGCTTATTCAAATGAGAACCAGAATTATTTAATTTTGTTTGGAATACAGCTTTGAGCTTGTTGTTCTCCAAACTGTGGTGAGGAGGCTTTGTTCATCCTCAGTGAGTGGGGTTTCAGTTACACTAAGAATGTGCTGTTCTGAAATTCTTGCCTCATCAAACGAGCTGAGCTGTCTGCTGCAGATGTCCTGGGGATGTTATTCCCTTGTTATGAATCATGAGGTATTTGTCAGCAAAGTAAACTCATGAAATATTCATTTTGTGTTGATCTGTAATATCTGTTTATCCTTTGCAGCCACCTTCAAAGGAGATGTGTGTGTCTAGGGAAAGCTTCACCCTCACAGAGAGTTTTATTTTGCTCTTTCTGGGGGCCTTTGAGAGGGAGCTGTTGGAAATGCTCAGAACTATTTCTGGACTTGCACAGAGCAGTTGCTTTTTGTGGAGAGAGGTGTGCCCAGGTGGGAAGTACTTGTGCTGATCTTGGTGCACCTGGGAATGGAGGTTGAGCACGTGGGAGGGTCCAGGAAGCTGAAAATGGAGGATGGGAAAAAGGGGGTTTTGAATTACTCTGCAGCAAGCACAGTAGAGTTGAAGTCCAGAAGACTAATTGCTTGTTATATATCTCTTCTTCCCTGTAGGCCTGTTAATCTGATGTTTTCTCTGTATTAGTGGTGTTCTGAGGAAATGTTGAGTGCTTGATGCATTAGGATGGTCCTAGTGTTAAATTTGAAGAATGCTAAACTTGTAATATTTTCTTCATAACAGACCTTTCAAGTTGGGCAGATGATGTCTAGTAACATTTGCTCTAGTTGCTGCTGCCCATTTCTAATATATGCACGGTGTGATTAGTGAAATGTAGTTCAACATCTTTCATCTTGGAAATAAAAAGCATATGAAATAAAATAATTTCAAGTACTTTTTAGTAAGCATTTTCAAGCAACAAAGAAATCTGTAAGACACACTCACAGATATCACCTTAAAAAATCGAAGTCCTGTACTGCAGCAAAAAAAGAAGAGACTTCAGCAAAAGGTACACGTTGAAAAATTGGAACTCTAAGTATGTAAATAATTTCATTACAATGATTTATTCTTTGCAGGAGATCAATGGGATCACTGCTGCATTGGCTGAAGAGCTCTTCCATAAAGGTAAAGAACTTGCAAATGTTTAACCAGGAATGTTTTCCTCTGTGTGCATCTGTTCACGTACCTGTGATGTCTTACCTCCAGACAGTGATCTTCCATATCAGACTGTTACACTTCCCCTTCTTTCTCTTCACCTTTTTCTTGCTGTTTGCATTTTGATTCAAGCTGCATTTTGTGAGGAGCTGTAACAGTCTTGCAGCTACTTTTGGAAAGGAAAGAAATTGATGAATTTAGGTTTTGAAAAGACCTTGCTAGTCTGTGTCCTCAAGGGACAGGATGTGGTGCTGGTGGTCAGAAGCGCTTTCTAAGCTTTCTGACTCAGTATGTTTTAGTGTAACCTGTAAAGAAGTTTAGTTTGTGTCAGTGAGTCCTGGTATAGTGTGCATTAAATGCAGGAGATCACTTTATATATCTAAATATTATTCTTCCAGAATTCAGGAAGTGGGAGACCTTCTGGTCAGTTAATTAAAGGATGTGCTTTTCTGAGGCTGGCAGATGAAAATGAAATGCTCTTACTGTAAAACTGCAACAGCTCCAGCTGCTTCATTAACAGCAGGAGGCATGTGAAATGATTAACCTGTGCTATTTTTGTTTTGAAGGACATGCAAGATGCTACTGGATAATTCCAGTTGGCTGAGGCCATAGGGTGAAGCATGTTTCAGCATGGCATTTCAGATTGTTCTGGCACAAAATTAACTTTAGGTGAAGCCATCTCAGAGGGTCTGTTCAGCAAATTTGGAACATTGTAAGGAAACTCCTGAAGAAATCTTTCCTGACTTTGTAGTGCCTGCAGTCTGATAGGAGAACCATTGATGTCTGACTGCTCTGTGTTAGTGTAGCCTTCCAGTGATGCGCAGCTGGACTCTTGGACTTGTTCCCACTGAAGCTGAAGGGAATTTTACTCCTCAGAGCATTTCTGAGAACTCTGCTTATCACGAAAGCTGATGCTTTCTTGTCCATGAGGTCAAACTGGTGTGTGTTCCAACTGTCATAATCCATGTTGACTCTTATGGTGCCTTCAGAGAGGATCTTGAATGCTGCATCCTACTGTTCCTAGAATGAAATGGGATTGTAAAATTATTATTACATAAGGCATTTTCTGCTCTGGGAGTTTGCTTTGAAAGTCCTCACAGTCTGCAAAAAATATATTTACTACAAGTCTGCATTTAGGCAGCATAGCAGAAGATCCAAGGTCTGTATTTTAGTTGGCAGATGCTGTGCTTCCTGGATAGAAAAAGTCCTAACTGCTATAAACTTAGAGGTATGTCAGAAAAAGTTTGATTCTTAAATTATGTAAATGAACTTTGATTCCAGTCCTGTTCAGGTTGCTGGAAATTGCTATTACTTGCGTTAGAAACTTCAGGCTTGTACAACGAGTGCCCATTTGAACACTGGGATTATTCTGGTGTTATAAAAAACAAACCTCTTAATTCAGCTGTGCTAATTCAAACCGACAGAAAACTACGTTATTTTGGTACCTCAATTTAGAGTTTAGAGTATAAATGACAAACATTTAATCTCTAACATTACATTTTCCATGTGCCCTTTATTCCTATGTAAGCCTTGCGGCCTCGTGTTTGATCCCATTGTCCTGTTTTCCAGGGGAGCAGCTGCTGATGGCCGGAGAAGTGTTCACCATCAGACCCCTGCAGCTCTACGCTGTCACGCAGCAGCTGCTGCAGGGCAAACCCACCTGTGCTAATGGAGATGCCAAAACAGACCTAGGGCATATTCTGGACTTCACTTGTAGACTCAAGTATCTGAAGGTGAGCTGTGCTTGCACAGGCACTGGAGATGTTGTTTCTGCCAGACTAACATGCTGTTTAGCATAATTTTGATGTGAATGGATGAGAACTGCGCTGGTAAACACATACAAGTGTTTAGAAGTCAGTGTTAGGTGCTTATGCTTCAATACACATGTTGCTCCCTATCCAGGATGTTTGCTGTGTGATGTGGTTTTTTCAGCGGTGCTCTCTCTGTAGAGGCAGCCACAGAATCTTACTGGGTGCAGTTTGGGATGGGCAGAGAGATAAATATTGCTCTCTTCAACCCTGCTTTCTTTGCAGACACCATGGGCAGGCCAGTGTTTATGTATAGACATGCATATGTGTATTTACATAAAGCTTGTCCCCTTTCTTACTTTAACTGCATCTGAAAGTTAAATATAAAACCCTAAAATAAGCCTCAGTTTCACAGATGAGATGGCCCTGAATTCCTAGCTAAAATACCATTTCAGATTAAATATAAAATGGCCTCAGAACAGATTATTTTTGTCTCTAGCCAATTTGATTTTTTTTTTTTGCTACCAAGTAAGTGAATTGAAAAGACTTTCCCTGAGTAATTTTTTTTTAAAACACCACTTGCTATGACTCAAACTCTTTTTAGCCCTTTTATCACATGAAGAGCTGCTTTTTAAGTGTGTGGTGTGTTCAAAGCTGAAAACGAGTGGTGGATCAGGGGAAGCTTCTCTGGAGCACTTGGGAAGTTGTGAAGGCGAAACCACAGCTGTCCTGGTGTTCCTGTGGCTCTTCAGTTGCCTTTGCCATCCTCTGGATGGAATCATCTGGAGGGAGGATTTTCTGGCTGGAGAAGAACTTATTGTTTAGAAAAATCTCCATCTGCAGAATTTCTAGCCCTCCTGAATGCTTGTGAGTGGGCACATTCAGAGCTTGTAAGATACATAAGAGCAGAGAAAAACCTTAAGAGTTTTCTCCCAAAATTACGTTCACACCAAATGTAAACGAAACCACCTGTTTTTTAGGCTGCTGACATGCTCTGATGCCAGAATCCAATGACCATATGGAAATACCAGATGCATTTTTATTGATGTGTGTCAGTGTCTAATATTTTCTTCAAACCCGTCTTGTCAGTGCCTTGAACTTCATCCCTTTAGTGGAATCGAAGGCAGTGCTGACTCGGAGGGCTTACATGTTTCACAAAGTTGTTCTCAGTGAATGCAGCTCTGGCTCTGTCAGCTGAGAAAGAGGCCTTGCTTATATGGAATTGTTTTTCACATGCCCCATGTGCTACAGAATGCAATCACAAGGTGGCACTTCAGGTTCAGTGGGTTTAACTGGAGCAACTAATGATTTGGGTTTGTTTTTCCTGAAAAGCTAATTTGCAAGTGTCATGAATCATTACATACTTGAAAAATTGCTTGGAGCTTTGTCTGTCTTTCCAAGCTGCTGCATTTGTGCTATTGCCTGTGTAAGACTCTGAAATATGGACAAGTTGGATTATGTGCTCTAACTCTGTTCTGAAATGTCTTAAATGGCAGGTCACTGGAACAGGGGGACCTTTTGGGACCAGTAACATTCAGGAGCATCTCTTGCCTTTTGATCTGTCTATTTTCAAATCGCTTTATCAAATAGAGGTATGACTGAGATACTGCTCATAATTTCACAGAGGCTCTGCAAATACCAGATCTGCTGCATATATCTCAAAATTGGCCATTCTGTGCTTTGATTTGCTGCTAGAATGGGGAAATGCAGAGTTTAGAAGGATCGTTTTATTTGTGAAACAGTGTGGGTTTTTTTCAATAAGGATGCCAAATTTCAATGTTTAGAGTAGCTTGGACTGTGTGTGTTTTCAAGAATAAAAAAAAAAAAGGACATATGACACCCAAATATCTCAAGCTACAGCAGGTAGAGCTGTAGCTTGAGGTACCTCTCTTTTTGGTAACAGTAAAATGCTGTGACTTGTTAAACTACCTGGGTAGTTTCACCTTGAAGAATACATGGAACAGGTAGAAAGTCAGTGAAGAAGCTTTGTTCAAATATATGTTTGAATTTCACTTTTCTATAGTTATGTCTCTGATTTCTTAGCCAAATGTATTTAGCTTTGCCAAATGTATTTCTGTCCTGATAATTTCAGGAGACTTTAAGGGAGTGCTGTGACTACTTTCCAGATTGCTGGAGAATTGGCTATTGAAGCTTTTAACTGCCTCTTTCATGTCTCATTTGTCCGTTGTAGCTTTTCTGACTTTGTAATGTGATTTTTTTTTTTAATAGATCAGTCACTGTGGGGGAAAGCTTATCAAAGGGCTGACTTCATCCAAACATGCTCTGGCCACACTGAGTGTTCGATTTTCAGCAACATCAATGAAGGTGAGTTCCTACTTCTGGTGAGTGTTCAAAGCACATGCAAAACCAACATGCACAGTGTGGAAATAACCATTTGGAGTCCAGGTAGTTTTCTTTACTGCCTCTTGCAAGTTCTGTTCTTAAAAGCATGGAACTGTAAGGGTTTGCTAACCTTACAGGACCTCAAATCTAAGTGAAGGAGGTTTGGATGTGCCCCTTCACAAGGATATTTTTGATGCTTACTTTTACATAAGGTTGTTGGGATTGTTTCCAAAACCATGAGCTTTCACTGAAGATGTGAGCCTTGTATTGGTGTGCTTGTCTTAAACAGGAAATCCTGGTGCCTGAGGCCTCTGAGTTTGATCACTGGGAGCCAGAGGACGCAACATCAAATTGCCCAGTGACAGCAATTATCCCAACCTGGAGAACTTTAACAACTTTAGATATGAGTCACAATAGCATTTCTGAAATTGATGATTCAGTGGTAAGAAATAATTTTTCTTTGTGGAAAGAGTATGACTGATCTGTGGCACACCATGCACAGCAGGGATTTTGCATTTGCTCTCTGTATCTTTTTTTCTGCAAGACTTTCAGGTGCACTTTGTTGGTTAGGTTAATGCTGAGGAGATTTGTTCTAAAAGAACTTTGGTATTTCCTTTGCCAAAGGAGAAAAGTTTGTCATTTTGTGCTCTATAAGCAACATTTCCATAAATACTGACTTTTTGAAACATGCTTTTACTATCAAAAGCTTTATGCCACTCTAGAATTTTATTCATTCAAGTTAAAACTTAACCATGCCCCTCAGAGTAACCTGGTTTTCTTAAGAGGAAGATTTAACTCTTTGTTGTACTAGGACATACAGAATGCTTTTTTAATGCCAAAAGCTGAGAAAAGAGACTTTATTAGATAATACCTTTCCTTTGCTTGTTGGTCAGCAGACTGATATATAAGCTAAAATTCGTTTAACACATCTATTTTTTCTTGTCTAGAAATTAATCCCAAAGATTGAGTTCCTGGATTTGAGTCACAATGAGGTGTCTCTGGTAGAAAACTTGCAGGTAAGTGCTTTCAAAAATGATTTTATTTTTTTTCCTTCCCACCCCCCCCGACTGCCAGGGACCTTAGAAAACAGATTTTCATGCTTCAGAATTGTGTTGTTCATCTTCACAGAGAACACTTTAAGCCCAAACTGCTTATTCTTTGTAACATCAAGTACTCTTTTAATGCTGCATTTCTTAGATGCTCTGGATATTCTAAATTGCTTTGCCAATGTTGACCTACAACATTTAGTTCTTAAATTAATTCACTGCCAGCTGTATCTCTGGGTTGGTAAAAATGCAGCTGAGGAATGAACCTGTGTAATGTGCAGTTTCATGGCATGTGGTTCATGCTATGTAGTGTCCAGCATGAAAACACTTGTACAAAAGTTGAGCAAGCCATAATACAGCACCTTTGCAATTTGTCAATTTTAATTGGTGTGTGACATGGATTTTCTGTGCTGTTATAGCATCTGTACAACCTTGTTCACCTGGACTTATCCTACAACAAACTTACATCTCTGGAAGGTGTTCACACAAAACT
>JAYRBT010000023.1:15285578-15329182 GCA_036023395.1 Myiotriccus ornatus
TAGCATCTGTACAACCTTGTTCACCTGGACTTATCCTACAACAAACTTACATCTCTGGAAGGTGTTCACACAAAACTGGGAAACATCAAAACTCTGAACTTAGCAGGAAATCAGCTGGAAAGGCTGTGTGGTCTTAACAAACTGTACTCATTAGTCAACTTGGATCTAAGCAACAACAAAATAGAACAGGTAACTGTTGCCTTTCAGTGTGGAATTGTGTGTTAGATCACAACCAGTTCTTGCTGTGGATGAAACTGCAATTAAATAGAAGTGTCTGTAACAGTTTTGCTGGTTCTTGTATGTACGTGATCTGTGCTAGTAATGCTCAGTCTGTGTGCTCACTTTCATTTGACCAGTCTGCCTTCACCCTTTTATTCCAATGCTTTCAGATTGATGAAGTGAAGAATATTGGAAACCTCCCGTGCTTAGAGAAGGTGATGTTATCCAGCAACCCTTTGAGCATCATCCCCGATTACCGGACCAAAGTACTTGCTCAGTTTGGAGACAGGGCCTCAGAGGTGAGCCAGGGTGCTGCTCTTCCTTGAAAACTACAGTTTGGAAAAGTCTTTTTTTTATAGCCTGGTGAGAAAAGTAGTGCAAATGTTCTAGAAGCCAGATAAGTTTTTAATGTGTGTTGGAGAAGATCTTTAGAGAATTAAACCATATTAATACTATTCAGCTGTATTCCTGTATCTAAAGGAAAGTTTACCCTGCCTTCATCAGGTAACAGTGTGTTAATATTGAAACACAGCTGTGCTAGAAGGATGTTAAGCTTACCAAACATTCCTGAGTTTGCATTAGATTCATCATGTTAGAGCCAGGTCTAATGTAATAATTGTTTTTGTGTTGTGGTTACGAAGATGCACATAGCTTGCAGTAAGCTCAGGTTAATTTTTGATTATTCCATTAGTAAATAGAATGAGGTGCCTTGTTTTCAATACTTATAGATGGTTTAACTTTTTTTCAGGTTTGTTTGGATAACATTGTTACCACAGAAAAGGAACTAGACACAGTGGAAGTTCTAAAAGCTATTCAAAAAGCAAAGGAGGTGAAATACAAACTGAGCAATTCTGATAAAAAGGTGAGTTTGGTGAGAGAAATGGAATGTGCTGTATACAAAAGAAGCTTACAAAAATACTTGCATAAATTAGATGTAAGAAGAATTCACTAAACTTTCCTTAGCATTGAATTTTTCATGCTTTTGGTGCTTTAATGTGTTATGAACGTTTAAGATTGTCTCTGTTTCCTATTTAGTTTTCAATGCAGTTTTGGTAGTTATCTGACCTTCCTTTTTGTGCTGGCTTGGGAGAGAGGAAGTGGGAGGAAAAGATAAAATGACTTAATGATGTACACAATGAATTTGCATCTGACCTTAACAGCCATATTTCACGTCTCCTACAAGTATGGCAGAGCTGTGATTTTCCTGCTTGTGTGGTAGAGTACTGAAATGACTTTCCCAAACTTCCTTCTTGTGGGTTTATTGAGCAGTGGGAGAGAATCACAAACCTGAATTCTCCTTGCCTTCTCTGGTGTGTGGCTGTGTGCTGTGTAGTTGGTTAGTCCTGTTTTGGTAATACATTTATGGACAGAACAGGTTCTGTCCCTACAGTGTGGAAATCCTGGTTTTGTCCTTTTGGCTTGGGAAACTGCCAGTTCTGTCAATGCAGTGACTAGTCAGTGATCAGAATGACTTCTCTAAATGAATTCTTAGTGGAATCCCACTTAATGTGAAAATTGAAACTTAGAGAAAGTGACCACCCCCTACCACCCCCCCCCCCAAAAAAAAGCTGGCACTAATTTTCTTTTTACTAAAACAGAAAGCTTGGCTAGATTTATTTTAGTTCAGGATCTGATGTGTCCTGTGTATTGAGGTTTTTTCTTTAATTGCTGCATACTTTCTTTATTAGATCAGTGAGGACTCCAGGCTCACTGCTGCCAGCTCCAAATCAAACTGTTCTTCTCTTACTGTTCGTCCTTCCTCTCCCTCTCTGCCTCGTCCTGTCAGCTCCAGCCAAGGTAATCATGTATGTATCGTGCTGCTGGGCTGAGCCTCTTGGTTCTGCTTTTCTAAGCTGCATTGATATACATGAATATTATGTGCATGGATAGAGGGCTTATCAAGACCAGCAGAAAGACCTGGTAGTGTTGGCTTTGAAAGTGAAAGTTGTGTGTTTGGGACTCAGCAGAACTGACCTGTTGTTCCCTGTAGTGTTCATTAACTGGAGTGGAATTTTGGATACAGGGCTTCTTCGGTGTCATCCTGCAGAAGACTAGATAATCTTTTCCAGTTTTAGATACATGCCTTACTGTGAAACCATGGCATACACAGACATATTTGAAAATTGCTTCTTGGTCTGCAAAATGTGAGCTCAAGCAGCATGTCCCTCCATTATTGCTTTTTGCAAGAGCTGCATTTCTGTCACACCAGAAGGAAGGTACAAAAAAGAGATGAGTAAAACACAGTTGTGGGATTCATGTTCTGGCTGAGGTTGTGATTTTAGCACATCAGTTGTGCTCTACAGTACGTGCTGACCTTACCTGAAAATTTTTTACTGTGTGTTTCAAATAAACGTGCCTGTTGCATTAGGAACTCAGGGGGGTGGTTGCATTCAGAACTTAGAAGAATGGCTTAACTTTCCTTTTTTGCAGGAACCTGTAAGACTGACTTAATGTGAATGTTCAATTGTGACTGATAGGAGATAAAGATACTTCTTGGTTTTGGCTTTTGTCTGATTGAAAAGCTAAAGTGCAGTAGGATGTGAACAGTGAGAGAAGACTTTGTAACCATTGAAAAGAGCAGGGATTTTAGTCTCGATTATTCAGCGTGGCACAGCTTCCTCTTACCAGTAAATCCAGTGGATTGGTGGATGAGGGAGAGAACATCCCTGGAAAGCTTGATCTCCGAAAAAGGTCCATTGCTGTGACTTCTGCAGAATTAGCAGAGCTTTCTTAGTTCACTCTAGAAAAATGAAATTGCTCTGACAGCATTTGATTAAGGGACTGAAACCTTGATGCAGAGCTGGTTGCTATTACTGTACTTTCCTTTTGTCTCTTCAGATCACTTTTGATCTGCAGATAAAATGCCAGTTTTTCCAAAATGAAGTCAATGCTTGCTTTAAAGTATTAAGCATTTACAAACTATCTCAATCCTGTAACTATATAACAACCTGCAGTTTTATACAGGACTTGCCATAAAAAAGGCGTATCAGCAACCACTGGCACTGCCTTAGTTATTCATCAGTTGTCTTTTCTATTACAATAAATGTTTAGGATCAAATGAGTCCTTGGAGAAAAAAAAATATAGATCTTTCTGAAGAAATTAGGAGTTTTATAGAGGGACTGTGTAAGATCTAAGGCTTATTTACTCCAGTCCTTTCCCATAAGCTTCCTTCAGTAGAATTTTGGGGAAGGCTCTTATAAATAGTGGGAAAACAGACTGTGGCAAGCTATTTCTCAGCTTTAACAATAAAAATGGATTATTTGCTGTGTATCCAGCTATCAAGGGTTGTTTTCAAACTACTGATTTTGAGAAATCTATTTTAAAAAATGGAGATGTGCTAGGCAAGTAGTTTCACTGTTAAATCATGAATAATGGAAATAATTTCCTGATATGCTGTTTCTATGAATTGTTTTCTCTGCATTTGCTAGACACCATCTGTTTCCGTAGCATATTATTCATATTAAATGTCATGGGCAAGTGGCTTATGGAAAAAGATTAAATATTTATATAGGAAACAGAAACCCAAAAATAATGCTTGTGTTCTGTTTTTCCTGTCAATTCACGTTTCCTTCTTGCTAACACAGTATTTTGTTCAAATAATAAACACCTCTTGTGTTTCCTCTGACCATGGGATGGCTTGATGTAACCTGCTGAACTTTACCATCCATCCAGAAAGATACATGCAGGAGTTTTCATGCTCCAGCCAGAAACATCCACACTGTAATTTTGGTGGCTTTTTGCATGTTTAAATCCTGGAGCTGGCTGGCTCAGTGGCAATGCTGAAAATTGATTTGCTCTGTTGTGTCAGGGCGATGCTGTGAATGTCAAACAGGCAAAGAGTCAAACGTCCCTCAGGCTGTTGGTTTATATGCACTCAGGATTGGGTTTTAGTGACAATTCAGCTTTGGATCCTTGAAAAAGGTTCCAAATAAAGTGAGATTAATATCTAAAGTGGCATTTGAGGGAGCAGAGGATCTCATCTGAAGGTTCTACACAGATATTATACTTGTTCTCCTGAAGGTACAGAAATTTGAGAGAATGCACAAAGTTCACAAAGAGGCCTCTGCTGTGTTTTTGCCACCCTGGCAACAGACTTAATTCTGTTAAAACTGAATTGTGTGAAGATTTCTTACACCAGCTGTTGAGATTTAAATTGATTGTTAGCTTGAAAAATGAGCTTTAGCAATCTTTAATGCAATTCTCAGTGCACCTAAAGTTACTTCTGTAAGTAAACTAAAATTCTACCTGCTTTTTTGTGCTGGCTATTGTGTGAAGTTGTCCTTTAGCTTTAACCATTTATGCTTAGATCTTGATTATACAGATTTAATTCCACTTGTTTGGCAGGTACTATTAGACACTCATTTTGGTTTTACATCAGTGATTTAAAGAGCTGTTTATATTTGTTCTAGAAATAATTTGTGAAGAAACAGCCCTAGCCAGCAGTTTTTTGCAGTCCAGTTGTTTGACTCCTACAGACCATACAGTTCCCCAGAGATGCTTTGAAATACCAGACTCCAGATGTAAAAATCAGGTAATTATGGTATTTTTAAAAGCTTTTGCAAACTTATTTTTTCGTCTTAAACTTAGGTTATTATAGTAATTCATTCTTTTTCTGCCTTAATTGAATGCCTAACCTAAAGCAAACAGTGTTTCTGGATCCTCAGAGGATGGCTGTTCAGCTGGTCATGAGTACAATGGGATTTTGCAGCAAGCTGGACAGCTTTAAAAAGTATGAGCCAGCATTAACTTTGCTTTTCCTGTGTGCTGGTGTCTAAGTAGCTGACAACTTCCTGATGTTATTTTCTCCTTAGGCACCTGCCTCTCTATTGGATTCATGCAAAGAGTATGGAAGTGGTCATCAGATGTGGTAAGCTACATAAACAAGTTCTGGTTTAAATCCTTGTTAGCTTTTGTGTAATAACAGTGGGTACTGTTTTTTTAAACCCAGCCTTTAAGGCAAAATAGTCTCTTTAATTGTATTCTGCCTCTGGGTTTTTGAACCAAGATCAATTTTATGGTGTTTTTCATCTTTGAACCCTGGAATGCAGTTGGCAGTTTCAAAACCAGCACTAGCTGTACTGATAGTCCTTTAGCTCATAAGGATGTGCTAACTG
Source organism: Myiotriccus ornatus (assembly GCA_036023395.1). Classification (NCBI taxonomy): domain Eukaryota; kingdom Metazoa; phylum Chordata; class Aves; order Passeriformes; family Tyrannidae; genus Myiotriccus; species Myiotriccus ornatus. The sequence continues at coordinate 15,290,913 of JAYRBT010000023.1, forward strand.
GGCGTGGGGAAGGAAAGATGACTTAAACACTTTAGTTTTTACTTTCTATGGAATGGCACATTACCAGCCTTTAAAATCAGTGCCTGTGTGCAGTACAAAGAGATGTCTTACAAAATTACACTGATTTACCTGTGTTACCAAGTTAAACCTCGAAGATCTGAGAAGCAGCACCATGAATTGTAGGTAGCCATGGCTATTTTTAAGCTCAACTTTGTACTTACTGAGGCTTCTTCTCTCTTTTGAAGCTTGGAGCGTTCAGAGGAAGAGCCCTGTGCAGTGCCTGAACCCTGTGACACCGTCATCCTGCCTTTTAATTGTATGTCCTACACTGCCACAAACCAGGACTTGATCCAGCACCTTTCTGCCTCCATCGTGCAGACTGTGCAGAAATCTCCCCCCTCCCTCACAGAGAATAAAGGAAGCTCTCCAGGTAATTCCACAACCCCAGACAAGGAAGATGGATATTTTGAAATGGGACTTCACGAAGGAGATCAGACTTTTGAGTTCAGCACTACTTCAGATCCTCAGACACTGGGCAACACAGCAGTGGAGTGTGTTGACATAGTCAAAATTCTCTGGAGTTTTTCTATCCACGTTCATAAAGAACTCAGACAGTTTGCTTCCTGTCTGGTTCTGACTGATGATATGCTAGCTGTGTTTGAGATTCCTCACCAGGAATTGAGAGGGAACTGCCAGCACATCCCTTCTGCCTTGAAATTAACGCTGTGTTTTCCATACACTGATCTAACAGAATTTGGCTTTCTCCTGCCAGAAATCTGTTTAGCTCTGAAGCTGAAAAACAGTGACAACTGCTTGTTTGTTGTTTCAGACTCCCAGAATCTTCAAGACTTTTATTCCTGTTTACACGCTTGTTGCTCTCAACACTACACATCAGTGTTACCAAGCTCCACATTGTACTGTGGGAAAGCAAACCTCCAAGAATTCCTTTGTCAGCTTATGGAATTGAATTGCATTTCAGCAGAAGATGTTGAAATAAAAGGTTGTTTCCCGACATATCTTGTTTGTGGGAGTAAAACCAATGTTCAGGAAGTCTTGCATCAACCAGAGACAGCTGGCAGTAACAGAGAATGGTCAAAAAATGTTTTGTGTTCTGCACTTTATTCTTCAGTGTATAAGTCCTCTGAGCAGGGTCCCTGTGTGGTCCATCCATGTTGGATATTTCTGACACCCCAGCATTTGTACATAGTAAAGGTGGATTTCAGTTTACTGCCAGGTAAATGGGTAGGCACAGAAGAGTTGGGAAGTGTATTTAAGCTGAACAGAATTCCATTAGCATCACTAGTGTTGCATCCATCTCATGGTTCCATCCAGCAGAAGGATTCATTTTTGGATGGACACGTGCTGGAGTTGCTGGTTGGATACAGATTTGTTACCGCAGTGTTTGTTCTACCTCATGAGAAATTCCACTTCCTAAGAATCTACAGTCTTTTAAGGACACTCCTGCAGGATGTTAAGACTATTATTATTTTCAAAGCTTCAAGCAAGTCTGATGCTGGAAGAAATCACGTTGTGGAGGCAAACAGGCCCAGTCAGTCAGCAAGGTAATAATCCCTGTAAAATGGTTCTTGCACAGTGCTTGGTATGGCTTAACCAGCATGTTTGCAGCTGTCATTGTGATTGGGTTTGGACTGTAGTATTGATGAAATGCTTCTGCACTCTGCTGGCCTGAAGTATGTGTGAATGGCTATTCTACACGGTACCTGTCCATCTTTTTTTTGTTTCTGTTTTGGTTCTGCAAAGTAAAATGCAGTTTCTTCTGGAAGGAAATTTCCTGTTCCGTGTGCTTGCAGGCTGAGGTCACGCCAGGTTGACAGCTATGCTCGGAATAAATAATTTAAACTGCTAAAAATGGAAGTTGCCTGGCTTAAATTTTGAATGAAATATAAATTCTCATGTGGAAAAGCTCTGTAGCTCCTTACATTTTGTATGTGTTTTCTGAATCTCTTCTAGTTTTTGCAAGCCTCACCTGACACTGTCATCTTTATATCCATCTGAGTTTCTTGTGCAGAAGATAACAGAGGATAACCAGATCCCTGTTCACCTCCACGTCTCTGTGTCTCTGCAATACGTGGCTGGGCTGAAAGGAAGTGCCCTAGTTGAGTTTTTCCATGGGAACATTGCAGAGGTATCGTGTACCAGGTGTATAAAAAGATGCCTTGTGAACTTTCTGTGCTGCGCAGTGTTCTTAAAAAGAACTTCCCTGCTCAAAGTTAGCCACAAGAGTTGAGCTCTGCAAAACCTGATCCAAAATCTGTATTACTCCCTTTTGAGTTCCCTGCCACAGCAATTGGGATCCTGCCAGGAGTGTTTTGCCCTCAGGATCTGGGATGCAGAACAGGAGAGTACACTGGTGTATGTCTTGAAGACATGATTGCTCCAAGAATGTTCCTCTTTTTTTCATTAAAGTGGGAAAAGGAAAGAAAATATGAGGAGTGAAACATAGGTGTTCTGACTGGGTTTTGTGATATGGTGCATGACTGCAGCACGTGTTCATGGCTGTAGGTACTCCAGAAACAAGGGCAGAGAAACCTAATTGCTGAAAAACATATTTATAGTCTGTGTGAACATCAAATTTAAAAGTAAAAATCTTACCCTAAATTTATGATGTGGCTTTTTGAGTGATAAATCTTTGAGGTCTGAGTACATATGTCAGTTGAAAAGCTTGAGAAATAGAGCCATATTTTATTCCCTTACCTCCCTCCCAGATTTTTTAAGTAAGCACAGTTATAAGTTTTGTCAGCAGTGTCTGTTCTAAGAATTCTCTTTTATACATGAGATGTTTTTGTTTTTTCTAGTTTGGGTCAGAAAAAAAAAGAATAATTATCCCAGAATAGAAAAATAATTTTCACATTTAAACACAAGATATTTTCAGTGGCCACTATTGTGGCCTCATTTAGCAGCTTTGAGGTGAACTTGTGCTCTTTGACTATTGCATGTTCAGACGCTTCAGATTTTGAAGTTGTTTCTCTTGTAGTCTAAAGTTGCCTCTAAGATGATGAATGTGTCTGAAATATCAAAGTGTGAAAGTGATTTATGAAACACAATTTACATCTTAGGTGGAAAATGAAGAGCTGAGACATCTTATGTGGTCTTCAGTTCTGTTTTACAAGACTCCCAGTGTGGAAGTGATGGCTTGTGTACTTCTCTCAACAAAAGCTATTTACTTTCTGTTGGATGATTCTTTTGTTCATGCTGATAAGCACCAGTCAGGTAAAAGAGTTATTTTTAATCAGGGTACAAATTTAATCCCTGTCTGTGTGTTTGTCTTTAACTGAAGTACCAATACTGATCAATAATCTGACTTAGACCTCCTAGTTGAGGGATACAGTGGCAAAATTTACTGCATGCAAAGTATTTGCATAAGACTTATGTTCAGAAACCAGGGCCTTGAGTCATGTCTGCTTCTCAGACAGACCTTTCCAGTTGTCATTGTATCCGTGTTTTTCTGGCATTTCACAGTCCCTGCCATCACCTAGGCAGCTAAAGGCCCTTTCATAACCAAAATGGTGAGTGGGCAGTAATGAACCCCAGGGTGTGCATTCAAGTGGTTAATGCATCTGCTGATCTAACTCTGGTATGTGACAGCTGCTTCAAGAAATGCTGCTAACGATGAGATTCAGGTGTATTTATTGCATGAGAAATTATTATCCACTGTACCCACTTTCTTCTTAATTTCTTTCTTCAAGTGTGAGATAACATTTTAATATAAAAATTAAGTTTGTGAACGGAATAATTTTTTTGTTTGACTTTTACGTTATATATATACTTTCTAAACAGATTTTTGGAACAAAGAAAACTCAGATTGTGAAAACAGTTCTTTCCACCTCTCTTGCTGCTTTGTGCTAAAACTTAATGACTTGCAGTCAGTAAATGTTGGCCTGTTTGACCAGTACTTCCGAATTACTGGTGAGTAAATCTTATGCTCTTAAGTTTTTCCAGTCCTGCTTTGTTTTAGCCTTCTGTTAGATGGATTCCTGTCTTTATTAGTGAGATGGAAGAGTGTATTTTTTTTCTTGAATCCTTATAGCTATAATTGAATCATAAATGTACAACATTTTAAATGAAGAGGAATTATACTAAGTATTTTTAAGGGCTTTGTAAGGATTCTGTTGTTCTTTTTGAGGATTTCAAAGGTTTCTGAATAACAATGCCTGTTTTCAGGAGAAATAATCCTTGCAAGAAATAATTTCCAGTGGTAGTTGCATGTCGATTCAAGAGACGATAATGCCACGTATGGGTTTGTGAGTGGATTATATTCTATGTTCTCCTCAGGCCGTTCTGCAGATCACATAGTCACCTGCCTGACCAGGGACAGCTACAACACCCACACCTTCATCCAGCAGCTCATGGCAGTTCTGTCTTTGCTTGCACGCACACCTTCACCTGAGCCAGTAGACAAAGACTTCTACTCTGAATTTGGGAGTAAAAACACAGGTGAGTGGTCCTTCCTACATGTCATGAGTGATTTGGGCATCAGACTTCAGGCTTCATCTAAACTGTACTGATTAAAAGTGGAAAAAAGTTGAAAGCAGGGACGTTGTATTCAGTGATCTGATAATGCTTTCAGTGAGTTCAGAACCAGGGAGTGGGAAGGTCATCAGTGGTATGGAGGTGGATAATCTTTGATATGAGAATCCAGCTGTGTTTCCTTTAACTTCTGCCATCACCTGAACTAATTCTGTGGTTAGAAATCTGCAGAAAAGTGTGTTGGTCATGCAAGAAAGACTCCAGTAGAGATTTGCAATCCAAATACAATTTTTCCAATATTGTATATGAGCAAAAGCACATATGAATAGATTCAAAATGTGAAGTCTTCCATCTGTCAGAGGTTATTGCTTATCCTGGTACATTGAGGAACTGTTGTGTAGTACTGATGTATAATAATGTGTGTTTCTTGCAGGAAAAATGGAGAATTATGAACTGATTCACTCTAGCAGAGTAAAATTTATTTATCCAAATGAAGAGGAAATTGGGGACCTTGCTTTTCTAGTGGCAGAGAAGATGGATGGTTTGACTAATCTTCCTTCCCTCAACATCCTTCTGTATGTGTTGGCATTCCAAGTAAATCACGTTGAAGGATCTGCTCAAAACACTAGTTCACTTCAACCTAAAACACTTATACTGACCAGCTCTGATTTGTTCCTCTTTGATGAAGATTATATCAGCTACCCACTACCTGAATTTGCTAAGGAGCCACCAAAGAGAGATAAGTATCAGCTTGCAGATGGAAGACGAATCCGGGATTTAGACAGAGTACTTATGGGTTATCAGACATATCCACAGGCCCTTACATTTGTGTTTGATGATGTTCAGGATCAGGACCTGATGCAGAATTTAACACTGGATCACTTTGGAGAAGCTGATAGTGTCCCAAGTGGAAGTGCTAAACAAGAAGGCAGCAAGAGCGGAGAGATCCAGTGGTACATTTTTATCCCAAGTGCAGAAAGTAGGGAGAAATTAATTTCATTGCTTGCAAGGCAGTGGGAGATCCTGTGTGGTAGGGAACTGCCTTTGGAACTCACAGGGTAGTTATTGCACAGCCAGGTGATTGCAGTGTGTGTTACAAGGTAAAGCACAGTGTTCAGGTAAACAGCACCTGTCAGGTTCTTTGTTTCCATGAGGAGCTGACCTGGACTCCCCTGCTCCCTAGTGCAGTGAACATACGTTGTGCAGTACACAGAAATATTCTGAAGTGTTAACTGGGGACTGAATTTCTTGTACAGTCTATTTTTTATGCAATAGTATATAGTGAAAAAAAAATCATGAGACATCCTGGGAAACTGTATGGAAAAATTAAGGAGTCAACACTAGATAATACTGTCGCCTGGGGCTGTTAAGGTTTCCACTGTTCTTCTGTATATATCAGTCTTGCTGTTCTATACAAATTCTAATGTGTAAATAAGGGTAAATGCTTGTGTATGTTCAAGTGCAATGTTCTTTGTAAAAGAAGTATTTTGGGTATGCTGCTAATGCTTATTATTTAATGATCTTACAGTTTTACATATGTTTTTCTTTGAGGCCAAGTGAAATTATTTGCTGCCAATCTTCAACTTAGCAGTGAAATTTGAGCCACAAACAGGTAACAAATTTTCTTATGAAATTATTTTCACAGGCGTTCTTTTTCCTTACTCTAGGATAAAAGAATTCCCTGGTAAACATCCCCTCAGTATCATCTGGAAATAGGAAATACCCAACATGGGTATATGAGCATTTTGTCAGCAAATAATGAATTTGTATCTCTGAACACAAAGTCTTTCTTTTGCCTATCTTGTCAATACAAATAAAGTGTAATTTGACAGTTTTCTCTTGGCCTTGTCTTTATTCAAGTTTATATCTTGTGTTTGCAGGATACCATATGGCAGTTCAGCAGCACATGTTATGTTCCTAGAGTGCATTATAAAGTATGGAATATGCAGCAAGATGAAAAAAGAAAATAGTTTCTTCTACCATAGCAAGATTATGTTAGTCCAGGAATACATCTGAGTCATGGAAACTGAGGATCTGCAGCTTCTAAATTTAAGGAGGATTTATTTACCTCTGTTAGGTACTGGGGGTTTGTCTTCCAAATTGTCATCTTTTATCTGAGTGTTACTGTGCCCAACAAGTTTTAGCCTCCCCCACAACACTAAAATCTCTACTCACTATTATGAAGACAAATACTGAGACTTTGAAAAAGAATGTTCTGTATCCAGTGGTATTAAGAAGGGAAGAACAGTTTTGATACTTTTGTGCCAGCTGATGCTGCTTAAAACTGACGCCCATTAAAAAAAAAATTGGGAAATTTGGATTGGAGGAGACCTGAAGGTCCAACAGTCAACCTTAAAACAGGGCAAACATCTAACAGATTGCTTGAGGCCTGGCCCAAGAAAGTTAGGAGCTTTCTCCAAGAATGGCAAGTCCACAGTGGTTAGTTGAGAATTTGGTGGTTTCACGGTGTATTTTTCCATGCTGTTGCATAGAAAACAGAGCTTGACTGAGCTTTTTGGACTCCAGAAGCCAGGAATGTTGCAGTCAGTGCAAGGATGACAAAGACAGAGGCAGCCAAAGTCAGATTGTATTGCAGGATGGTGTGGAGTTCCCTGAGCAAGGAAGGAGGTGAGGAGCATTACTTAAGAGCAGCCCTGCTCAGTTTAGCAGAGCGAACCTAACCCCTTAAGCTTACACTGAATGAACAATTAAAGTAGGTACTGCTTGGGGAAAACTGAATTTTCCTGTAATTTAGAGCTTTTCTATTCCCTGAAATCTCCGAGTTACTTATGTTCATTTAAGCTTAATTTCTAAATTAAAAATCCTAGGGATAATATAATTAAAAGAAAGCTTAGATCTTCACTAGTTTTTTTCTGAAGTAATTCTTTTAATCAGTTATGTGTAATTCTCTATGGTAACACTTGAGGAGGAGCCTGTGGCAGCCTAAATAGTCTGATTTGCAAAAGCAATTGAAAACTTCACAGATGAACAGGTCATTTACAGTGAGGCTGATAGTTTTAAGTGAATGCAAAGGGAATCTGTAATGAGTCCTTAGAAACTTTGCCTGGGGTTTGAGCCGACATGGGGGGACATCTCTGCCTCTCCTGTAGGGGTTATCCTTGTCTTTGCTTCTGGCTGAGTCAGCCCTCCTTCCATCTCATAAGGTAAGGCCTGTCCTGGGGGATGCCTCGTGCCTGAGACAGGTATGAGTTCTGTCTTTGTAAAAACCAACTGTTTAAATGTATTTTAATACACTAGTGGATATCAGAGAATCTTGTGTTAGAATAAGCAATGATAATCCCCTGCTTGTCATGTAGTTTGAGGAGGCAAGGGCTCTTTTTCATATTTTATTGCAAAAAAAAACCCACATCTGTGATTAAACTTGAAATCCTTTTAAGTCCACAGCTGTTTAAAATGTTGAATCTGTCCCTTGGGATCAGATTATTAATCCAGGAAACACAAGCAATTCCCCTTTGAGATCTTGGTAATGACCAATCACATTTTGAGATGAACAAAATGCTGGATATATCCTGCAATGTGTTTGCTTTCTTCCAGTAAGTGTCTTACTCTTGGTGCTCTCAGAGCTACAGAATCACAGAATGTGCTGACTTGGAAGGGACTCACAAGGGTCATTAAGTCTGACATCTAATCTAAATCTCTTTTTTTTTTTGTTTAAGTGCATTCCCCTTTGTCATATCCCTGCCTGTCCACATAAAAAGTCCCTCTTTAAAAGGCCCACTTTAAACATTGAAAGGCTGCAATGAGTTCTCCCTGGAGCTGCCTTTTGTCTGGGCTGAGCAACCCGAGCTCTCTCAGCCTGTCTCCCCAGGAGGATTGCTCTGTGTTAGAACCTGCTGGAGTTGGAGCTTTGTGGGTGTGCATTTCTGTTCCTGTAAGTGCAATGTTAAGCTGAAAAATTGTATACACTGTCACTCCTGAGCCACCAGCCTGTTGTCTCTATTGTCTAATTTTAATGTAATCTTTTGATCTAAATATAGGGATTTGAATGAGATGTTCTTGAAAATGCACAATTGTTCATCTTGAACTTTATAAAATGGCTGATTGTTTCATTTCATAAAGATTCCTCAGAAATTGCCACAGTTTTTACAGAAATTCACCAGAATGAAGTTGCTTTGTAAGCAGCTGAGATCACATAGAACAGCTTTGGCTTCTTCCTCTCCTTTTGCAAGAGCACTACAAAGCTCTCCTTGCATATTTGTCTTTAGTAATCCTTTATACTCCAATCCTTTCCAGCTTCCAGCCCCTGTTCAACATTAAGGCAATATCTGAGTATCTGAAGTTGTGAGATCAGATACATGCATAGGCAGGTGGGCAGACCTTTGTCAGGAAAGTATCTCCTGAACTATCCCAGACTTCCATAGCCTGGCTTTGCAGCTGATGTAGGTATTTGCCACCCAAGGAAGTCCCAGGCAATGATTTATGTTCAGTGTCATCTGCCAAGGATCTGGCCAAAGGTTTTAAAACTTCCCTTGTATTACAATTAAAAAATTGTACATGAACCTCATTGGGAAGGAAAGTAAATGAGGTGCTGACCTGAGCTAAACTGTTTTTCTCTGCAAGAAGAAATGACAGCGACCTGCATCCTGTCTGTCCTGTGTCCATTCCCGTGCTGCTTTTACGGCACTCTGGTAAGCCTGGCTGGAGGTGCACTGCACAGTCATGTATTTCCATCAGCCTCTCTGGCTTGCCTTCCTGTTCTTGTCAGCTTGGATAAGGAGGGTTTTTTAAATTGAAGTAGCACAAAAAGCTGCTGCTTTTTACTTGGATGTCTCTGATCAAAAAGCTTAACTTCTGTGGTGCTAATCCTCAGACACCAAACCTTAAGCGGAGAAGCAGCAACACAAGGAAAAGCATGAAGTTGTGGCTCAGAGCAGACTACAGGCTTCTGTTTCTTGCTGTCTACCTGTAATTAAGGGCATTTAGTAACTTGGAAAGCTAAAAATTGATGTGGAAAAAGTGGGGTATATGACATTCCCTAAACCCAGAAGATGCTGAAGAAAGACAGTGGCCAGCACTCAAAAAACCCACCCGAACAGGTGCATGAAGAGTAGCAGCCACAGTTGGTAAGCTGGGTACCAAGGCCTTGTGCTCCTGTCTTCAAGGTCTCTAAGAGGGGATAATGAGAACTCCTAGAATCTTTAAATAATCATTGAAAATGCTGAAATAGAGGGATCCCAACTCCCATCTGTGTCCTGCTGTTCTCAGGCAGACATTCAGTGCAACCCTTGGCGATCTGTTTGCTATACATTAGTCCAGCACATTACAGGCCCTTTCTATCTCTTACAGATAACAGTGTGTGAAGGTTAAGCAGCTCTTCCATGGGAAAACACTCTTCTCCTGTGAGAGGGGCTGAGTTTCAACAGCTCAGCCCCTTCAAACAGTTTTACTCAGACTTCTTATTAGTGTTGAATGTCTGTGGGGAATTTGTCTGACTCTCCCAGTACAATCTCAGAGTGCTGCCTAATAAATGGGTAAGGTGCAAAACTAAAACCAAGAGAAGGGAATATGTAGCTGCTTCTCACTGCGGGAGAACATGTAAAGGAACGAGAACCAAGAGGAAGAAATAGGCCAGACTTACAGCATTAATGTACTGAGACTGGTACTGCTGCCCTTGGAGGTTTTGGACTAACAGGATGTGAGCAGCCACAGTGATTCCTTCCTGAATCCCACGACAACATTGTGCTCAGGCAGCCCTACCTGTCTGCTTGGAAATAGACCATCACATGTATTTGTGTGTGAGAGAGAGAGAAAGATAAACAGACTCCTATTAAGCTGTGCAATCCTTCCAGTGTTTTTGCTTTTATCAGCAAACTTTAAAATTCCTGTTCCTTCTAACTTGCCAAGAGTTAAAAAAAAAAAAAAATTGTGTTCTCATCTCTTCACCAGGACCCTGAGGGATATATTGGGTAAGTGTGGTTCAACTGGTCCTCTTCCTATACACAAGCACTTCTGGCTTGGTCTGTTGAGTCCTTTGCTGGTACCTCTTCAGCCTCACAGCCTTCTTACACAGTGACAATTCACAGCAAAGGGACTTAATGTTCTTTCCCAGAAGAGTGGAACAAGAGTCCCATTCTCTCCCTGGATGTAACCAAATGGTCAGCTCCCACAGAAGCTGTGTGGCATGGTGGGCTGGGTGGTAAATCACTTGCCTTGGCTCTGTAGTTTCTGTAAAGATTGCTTAAACAAAAGATTTCAATAGCAGGAAATTGCCCAAGCTGTCCAGGGCTGCACAGACTTCACAGAGCAGGGCTGGTGACCCAGCATTTTAAAGTGCAGCGTGTGACACAGGCAGGGAGGCTGGAAGGGTTTGTAGTTTTATCCTTTAACTTTATCTAGGGTTTTTTTGTTTGTTTGTTTTTTTCCTTCCCATTGAGGAGATTGAGTAATTTTTGCCAGGAGCTTCTCAGCTCTAAATGTGAACGTATTCACAGAAAAAATGCCAGGTCTTAGGTAAGTTACTTTAGAGCCCAACGTTTCATCAATGCATAAAGCAAAAAGACTGGGAGAGAGAAAAATCCTGAGTGCTGCTGCTTGCCAGCAGTCTGCTGGTGACTGGGGAGACTCAGCCCACGAGGTGAATGATTAATGTTTCGTTGAAGCAGTCAGTGTCAGGGCCAGAGTATAAAGATGATGCTTCTGGGACTTCCAGTGCTAAGCCAGCCACCTTCTGCCATGTGGGCAGGAGACACTTGACTGATAAATCAACCTCTGTGCTTTCCAGAACAAATAAAAGCCCACATGCTAAACCTCACAGATAAACACACTGGCAGACAGTTGACAACTCCTACTGTATATTTTAAAATTGGATTTGCAGAATCCTGTTTCAATCAAACATTGACTAGCACTTGAATGAAACCCTTTTGCCCTGCTTGCACAAGGCCATTTGTGGGGTCTGTCATCAGATCTTTACAAGTCTTGCCTATAAGTTTTCTCTTTGATGAAGGTTTTTTTCCCCCAGGTTTTCCTGTCCACATATTCCTTTAATTGCTAGTGACATAGCAAGTCCCACGGCTTTACTTTTAGTGCACTACTAGGTATTTCCTCTGTAAATTTTGGATGGTTTAGAAAGAATCAGATGTTGAACTTTCTGACAGGTCTCAGGATCTTGCTTTGGGAGACTTTGGGGCTTTGAAGTAGTTTGTGCAGTTGCCTGTGTACATGAGCTGGTCTCATAAAGAAAGGAGTGAGGGAACTGAGGTTTTTATTTACTGACAGTTTTGAGGGGTGTTGGACAAAACAGTGGAATCAAAAAAATTGATCCAATGCATTTTGCCTCTAAGGCATAAAGTTTTTATTGATGTCATCCATGAGAAAATCCATTTATCTGCCTAGGAGGAATCCATCTATCAGAAAAGAAGTGGAGCAACAATTCATGTTTGTTTGGCTCAGTTTTGCTCCCTGTGCTGTTTCTATGCTGGTGTTTCCATCTTTCATGACACTGCCAACTGAACTGCCACTGTGAGCACATTGGCATCTTTCCACCGTGCACTGAGTGTCACTAATGGCTCTTGGCCACCCATTAGTTTGGAGGTGGTTGGTGCTTCACCATCTTACTGATTTCCAGAATCATGAAGATCCAAGGTTTTTGCAGATTTTGGTGTTCCAGATTCAGCAGCAGTGATAAGCAAAGTTTCCATTCTCTCACAGCAGCTCGTCTGCAGTGGCTGAAATGTGCTGCTTATGCTGCTTGATCAGGAAAGCAGCTTCTGATGACAGATGACCTTTTGATTTTTCAGTTTATGCTCTGCTGCTTTACAATGGCACTACTCAGTGTTTGCATTTTTAGCCTGTGTATTGCTGTTGTATTGCTTGCCTTTATCTGAGGTGAGGTCAGATAAGGAATTTGGCTGCCAACCTTTTGATGTTGCTGTGAATCTGATTTATTTAATTCAGACAGGAATTTCACCAAGACTTTCTCTCCCTTCCCTTACTAGTTCCCTTGTAGTAGGTCAGATATAGTGATGATAAGCAGCAAGTGAAAAGCTTTGGAATCAGTCTTTGTGTGTCCTTTTTCCTCTGTACCATTTTTAGGGTTGAGTCATTTAGAAAACTGTCTGAAGATTCATTAAAGGAGCCAATGCCTCTTCAAGTGCCTCAGGATAAGCTATTTCCACCTTCAAAGTTTATCAGCTATGTGTGGATGCTGGCAACTTAATCCCTGTGTCACACAGCCAGCTCTTGGAAAAACCATCAACAAGCATCACCATCCTGCCAGGCTGCCTGTTTTAGCTGTGGGTGCCCAGCAGGGGACATGGAGCAGAAAAACAACCTCATTCCTGTTTCCATGGCCAGTCCAGTGCCATGATTGTAGGCAAAGAAAGCACTGAACAGCTTCCATGCTGATCACCCCCTCTACAAGAGTGTCCCCACTGTCCATTTGTGACTTTGCCATCCCACCAGAACTGGCCTGAGCTGTGAGCGACAGTCCCAGGGCTGTAGTTGTCCTGTAGCAGTTCAAGGGGGCTGACTGAGCTGTGGGCTGGTACTTCTCACATGGGTTGCAGTGGATGGTTGTGTGCCTTATCTGCTTCCTGTTAGTGCAGGATATATAACAGGGCTGGCTCTTCACCGTGCTGGCTCTCCCCATAGGATGAAGGAAGAAGGAAAGCACAACTGACAGCGCTAGTAAGTACAGCGGTTCTTATATGTCAGCGTGCATGTCTTTGTGTGCATGCAGGGGCAAAAAACATTAATGCTCTCTTTCTTTTTGTAAGCACAGGAATAGCTGCCTGACCTGGCTTCATTTAGGTACCTTCATGTACTATTAATGGCTTCAAAAGAGAGGGTCCCTCATTGCTCAGTGGGATCTGCTGCTGACAGAAGTGCTCCTTAGACTGCTCAGCATAGCGGGCTCTCTTGGCAGTGTAGGGAGACAAAGGCCACGTAAAATCTGTTCATAATCAGTTATTGGCTCTTTGTAATGTTCAAAAGGAGAATATAAATTGCAGACTGTACCTCAGGTTAGCATGTATTTCTTTCAATCCTGTTCTGAGGCTCTCCTATTCTGGGTGCTGTGGAAGTGCTCCTTGGATTCATCGAGATGTCAGCAGAGTGTTTGAGAGATAATGTATTTTGCCACTCCTGCCATAACACCTGCAAAATGTGATGCTTTCCTTGCTGAGAAAGTCAAATATTTTAAATAAATATCAAAGCCTCCTCAAAGTGCTTGATTGATGGATACAGTGTGCTTCATTATTGTTCTGAACCACAGCCCATCACTCATCTTGCTTTGTTCATGCAAACTTCAGGACAGGCAGTGGCTGGATCTACCTTCTCTTTGAGGTGTTGTGGACATATTAACACCAGTGGTAAAAGGAAATTAACTTACCCTTCATGAATTCATGGTATTTAAGTTTGCCCATTGGATTTGCCTTCTGTTAAGCACACAGTTAACCTCTTTTCATTCCAATTAGTTGAAAACTAAGGATTTCCTTCCTTCTGTTTTGAACTGATATGTAAGAGGAAATCCGTAGATGTTCCTGTTTTGAGTAAACCTTTTTACTCAGGAGTTCTGCGTGTGCATTTAAAAAAAGAATAGAAAGAAAGAAAAAGGTTATGTTGACTCAGACATAACACTAGAAGTAGCAGATCCATTTCTGAAGGCTTTGCAGCCAAAAAGCACAGTGCAAAAATGCTCTCTCCCTGTTTACTTTTAACCTCTGGTTTGTCTTGGATCTGATTCTTAGTAGGCGGTGTTATCTTACAGAAATTACAGCTGCTATCACCACCCCTTTTGTGTGAGGGGTCCTGCCTGTAAAAGCATGAAAATGCATCCTCCTGGATTGCTGTTTTTCTTCTTAGCAGCATGCTTCACTCCCACAGCTGACTGCCAGAGTCAGAAGGTAAGTCTGCGAGTCTTTGTTTAAATGTTCATTGAGCAGTTCTTCTTCTTTGGATGGTTGCATGTTGGGAAATAATCCTCCCCCCAAAAAAACTCCTTTTTTCATTTGCATTTACTTAGGTGCAGGATAACATCCACAAAAACCCTAGGGCTCTAGGGTATCTTCTTTTCTATTTGTGTAGTCCAAACTGAGGAACTAAAAATAGGGTTGAAGGGAGATGCTTGAGTTTTAGATCGGATTAAATCTCTGTCTCTGTTCGGCATTGAACTTGAAAGCAGCAATATCAAAGGAACACACCCAGCATCTTTGTCTTCCTCTAGTTCAGTACGTGGGATGGGATCTTAGTATCCACCAGGAGAGGTCCATAAGTTTCCCGGGAGAAGTTAATTTAAAAAAAACTTTTACAATCTCATCAATTTGTTTTTTGCAACAGGGTAAATACCTTTGTTTCACATCTATTTCCCAACAGCTCCCCAGTAAGGATTGTGGAATACTTTCCGTTCGGGATGTTATTTAAATTCTGTTGATTTTATTTCGATCCCTTCATCTCCGTTCTTGCATTTAGCAGCAGCATCCAGGAGAATGTGTGATGCCTTTGCTGGTCTGTTCTGCTCTGGGGTGAGGGAGCCCAGTTCCTGGAGGCTGGAATTCACACTTATTCACCCCATACTGTCTTCTGCCCTCGCCCTTCTTGTGTCCTGCTGTTGGAGGAGTGAACTGCCCTACAAAGCTGTGGGTGGCATTTGGAAATGTTATTCCCTGGGGATCTGAGATATGTGAGCGTCTTGAATGACAAAATGGAGCCTTGTGAGGAGTGGACAGACCTGTCCACTTAATTTAAAGACTTAATTTAGAGAAAGCCAGAGCACTGGAAAAATGCTGCAGTGTCAGAACTTTGGCTGGAAGCTTTTGTATCAACCCTTTATAAAAGGGTGACTACTGGGAAGGCTTGTAGGATCATTAAGGTGACTTGAGCACAAACATGAAGTGTCTCTGCTGATGGATCTTGTTTGTCTGGAGCTGTGGGTTCCAGTATAGTCGTGTTCAGAGCCATGAGCTCACATCTTCAGCTGGTGTATGTAGAAATTTAGGTCTCTCTACTTTGAGACACTGTGTTGATTCCTGTAATCACTGAGGTGTCTGGCTTGGCATGAAACAGTTATATTATCAGGCAGTGAGTACCCACTTACAGAGAAGTGAAATGTTTTGAATCACATCAGGAGCAGTTTATTTAATCCAGGAAAAAGAACTCCCTTCTGTATTTTTTTGCCCCAAAGGTTCCCTGTTTTGGGTGAAAGAGAAGAAACATTTGAAAGGTTAAAATGGAAGGTAAGGAAGAGTAAGGATCTAATGAAGCCTTCTCTGATAGTTTAGGATAGCAACAGAAGTGCTGTGATTTCACAAGAGGCCTCCATGGGCCTGCAGGGGCCATCAAGAGAGGAAAGAGGGATTTTGCACTCCCTGTTTTTCAGTGATGTTACCTCAGGACTCTGATTTGATAGTTCAGACATGAAAGTGAACCTGTAGCCTAATTTGGATTTTTATACGTCTTGTTGTGGGCTGGGGGTGATACAGCAGGTGTGAGAACCATGAACGTTTTTCTGCTGGGAGGAGGCCTATCCCAGGCTGTGCTGGAGGAGGAATGGAGGCAGGTGGGAGATGAGGGAA
The DNA here is from genome assembly GCA_036023395.1 of Myiotriccus ornatus. Classification (NCBI taxonomy): domain Eukaryota; kingdom Metazoa; phylum Chordata; class Aves; order Passeriformes; family Tyrannidae; genus Myiotriccus; species Myiotriccus ornatus. The sequence continues at coordinate 15,306,932 of JAYRBT010000023.1, forward strand.
GTGGCCTCAGCATCCCTGAACTTCCAGTGCTCTGCAGCTGAGATGGTGAGAAACACCCAGGTGAAACAGTAGGACTTGTATTATGTGATCTCTGGCCTTGATTGTTCATCCTCATGCTGAAAAGTGTCTTCCTGGAACAAATGTGAAGAGTTTGTGTGTCCAGGAGCTGCTGGTCTGTTCAGCTAAAATGTTACTGAGAACTTCTTGGGGAGGGACATGATTATAATGACTCAAGCATGTGTCTGCAGCTCTGTTTTGTAAAGGACAAATGCACTGGAAACTTGGTGATTCATTAGGTAATGACTATTTCCAGAACCGGCTCCCAGGATTGTTGGAGCTGAACACTGACGTCCAAATGTGTTTTTCTTTCTTCCTTGAGGTTTTTGCTGTGAAGAAGGATTTGTGTTATGGTGTTTGGGAGGAAAGGACAAAGGGTGAAAAAGAGGGGAATTACGAAATACTTCCCAGCTTATTCGCTTGAGGTGGAATAAGAGAAATGAACACTGGAGCAGTAAGGGACATCTGTTCAGAGAGGAGGGAAGGAAGCACTGCAGCATCCAGAGGCTCCCATGTGTCTCAGCTGAGCACGGGGGGCCAGTGGCTGCTCTTGCACAAGCAAGTGTTTGAGAGCAGGGAGAGAGCACAGCCCAGCCTGGAAGACAGCTCAGTGTGGACAGAGGCACCACTCTGGCTTTTCACTTCTTTCAGCTACAGCTGGATGTCTTCTGGTTTAAAAGCCTCCTTTAATTTTGGAGATGTTTGAGAGCATCAGTCTTCCTTTTCTGTTCCTTTGTTCCCAAAGTGTGATACAGCCCAGGCTCTTCACCTGATCAGAATGTCTGTCACCAGGCAGCCCCGCTGCATCGCAGGGACAGACACTCCCTCTCGCTGCTTCCTTTCCCGCCTCTTCACACTTGGAAACAGTGGTCACAGATGAGCCCAAGGGAGAAGTGCATCATTGCTTTCCATGAGGTTGTGCCCCAGGAGCCACCTCTGACTCAAACTTCTGTCTATCTTTCATTCTCTCCAAAATTTGAGTATCCAGACTGTTGCATTTGTGTCCCTTGATTCCCTCTTCTGCTTTCCTAAGCAGCAAAACTCTCCAGAAAATGACTGCTTCATCAGTTCTGTCACTCAAATAAGAAGGGAAATATTTTTTTTTAATTCTTTTCCACTCAGCTGTTTTCTTCCTCTTTCCTCCTGCATGTTGCTGCTGACACAAGCATATTTCCTTATAAAAAAGGGAAGGTCTTACTGGAAAGCTGCCTAAAACTTATGAAGCGTCCTGGTGGGGTAGGGGGGATTCCACAATAACTGTCTTGTCTTAGAGGCCTGCAAGTAATTAAACATGCCAACAGGGAGGAGTGGCAGCCACTCACCTGTCCCACTGTCCTTCTCCATTTAGAAGTAGAGCCACACTGATGGAGGAAAGAGCAAGAAAATGGAATAATGTGTGAATAGTGGTGTCTTCCTCCACCACTGTGACAGAGAACGCAGGCCCAAATGTGTCTGGTGCCTGAAAGTACAGATGAAATAGAAGGCTGGAGGATTTTAACTCAGTGCTTTGTGCTCCACTGTTTATGTGGTGTTTTTTTGTGCAGGTAGAGAGGCTCAGACCCCAGGAGAAGGTTTGTGGGGTAGTTCTAACTCACGGGAAGGCATCCACAGTGTTTCTTCCTAGGGCATCTTCCCATTCCTCCTTCCAAGGCATTGTCTCAGGGAAGGTTAAAGCTGGCAGATGGCAGGACTAAGAGCATGGGAGGTGTGCTGTTCTGTGGGATCCATGGGCCTGGCTTCCACCTGCCCCTTTCAAAAGCCCAGCTTTAATCTGGAGCCTTAATTTATACTTCAGTCAGCTGGTTGCATGGACTTGTTCCCTACCCCATCAACGGCAGAGCTGATCCTTAGAGGCAGAAAAGACAGACTACTCCAGAGGTGGCACCTCATTTATTCATCCATATTGTTTGTCTTCTCTGTGTTGCTCCATGAAAAACGGGAAATCTCTGACTGCTCTGTCTGCCAGTGGGGTGGAAATGTAAGGAACAGCAAAGCTGTTTTCTGCTGGAAAACATTAGTAAAGCTGATGTGCACAGGACATGGACATGTGGATTTGGTGGATCTCAGATTGGTTTTGAGCTGTTTATAATGCAAGGGAGTCCTTGACATAACGGGTTCCTTGGGGATTCTGCTTCCAGGGGAAGTGGAGGCTACTGTATGGTAGGAAAGCCCCAGAAGCACAACTAGAAGTTAATGTCCGTGGGAAGGGTCACCACAGACACAGAAATAATTTTCTTCATTGGGCAGCATTCTTGCATGGATGGCTGCACAAGGTAGATCCATAAACATGGGAAAAAACTCAGCAGCTCCAGTCAGAGGGAACATGGATATGAGTCAGGAGACATTCAAGGGTCGTGTTCCTGTGGACATGGGACTTGAGGGTTATCTCTCAGGAGGTTTTCCTGACAGGGTCTGCTGGCTATCATCTGGGAGGGCCTTCCTGAGCTGTTGATAACTGATGGGAAGCCCTGGGCTTCCTCCCTTGCCTTGAGGCACATGTATGCATTTGGACTTAAGTACAGAGCAAGCAAAACTGACACTGCTGATGGGAATCCAAACCAAGGAGTTCTGGGCACAGTTCTGCATTGTTCAGGATTGGCTTAAAAAAATTCCAGATCAAGGCCTCCTCCCAAAATTTGATCTAATGTTTTTATTTTTAGAAAATACAGTGCCTGTAGAGGCACAGCTGAGGTGGGTTTTGTGGGCTTTGCCCAGCCACTGACCTTTGGGGGCATATACAGCTCATGCCTCCCAGAATTTCTGTGGCATCATCAGTGGCAGATAATGTCTTTTTGAAAATTAGCAGTAAGGTTTCCATGCAGTTGCTTGATTCCAGGAGCTTAGAAATTCAAGGCAATGCTTTTAGAGTAAAATCACAGGTTTTAATGACAGGTGATGATCATCATCATCATTCACTCTGAGACTGTACCTCAGAGTGCTCTGTCTTTCATTTGGAGAAGCAAGGTTGTACAGGGGTACAGAAAAACCCTGTAAGGAAAACAGAACCTTAAAGTTATTCTGGTTGGGTGGAAGGGCTTGTGCTGATAAATCACCTGCCATGTGATCCTTCCAAGTCTCCTACCTGATATTCCTGCCAATGTTTATGGAGTTCTTCTCATCCAGAGTCAAAGCACCAAGGAGTTCAGAGAGGTGCAGGGCACCTTTCCTCATCATCCACCCCCCTGCACCTCCTTGAAGACAATTGCCAGGAGAAATATTTATGTGAGCAGCTCCTGGCTCTGATAAATAGACTGAACCAGCTCATTCTGTTCTTCAGGCCAGTGGAACAGCAATGAAACCACCAGTAAACTGGATCATATCACCAGCATGGAAAAGAGAAATGCTGCATTGCCTTTTAATTCAATGGCTTCTGGCAAGGGTTATTAACTCAGGGCCTGTCCTCACATGCCACTGCCTTGTGTTTGTAAAAGATGGGCTGAAATTAGCAGTGCAGAGTTATGGTTGTTTTAGAAATGGTTAGAATTTTTGCTGTGGGGCGTAGAGAGAAGTTAAGATAGCTGGGATGTGCCCTGCTGCCTTCTAGCTGAGATCCAAGTGGGTCCAAGCACGCAGCAGCGTGATGGTTTAGCCCCTGGGAGTGTGTGGTACCTCCCAGCAGCTGCACTGGCCACTGCCCTCCCCAGTGGTATCTGAAGAATGGTGTGAATTGATAAAGATATTACAAGTTGGCAAGGTAAGTGGCTGGGATAACAGTTTAATTCTGGGCTTGTTTCCATCCAGTTTTCTCTTTTTCAGTTAAAATCCATGCGATGCAATGTCAAGACGAAGTTTACCTTGAACACAGCATGTACTGCTTGTGCTGCAGCATCTAAAATGTTGTGTCCAAGAGGCTGGTTAAAGACCACCCAAGGATTAGGGGTGAGAGACTGCAGGTAAGGCTTATTTCCTCCCTGTGTCAAGCTTTCGGTGCAGCTCTGCCATGCAAGGAGCAGTGTGTGCCTGCAGGAGAACACACACGTGGTTTTGAGCTGCAAAGGTCCAAGAAGTTTTGTTTTCAGAAGCAGGAAAATGGGTTTATGGCCCCTATTGTTGTTGCTTTTGTCTCCTTGCTTTTTGCTGAGCATGAGGTTCTATATACACAGAACAAATTGCCTCTAACTTGCCCTAAACAACCTGAGTTTGCTAATCCTGCTGTGGCAACTTAACAGAGGTCTGTCTACTGCAGAAGCCTGTGTCAGACCCAGAATTCCTTGGTGGCTTATTAGGAAAATAATATAATGATAGTTCCCCTTGTATGTCCTCCCAGCTTCCAGTAATAATCCTCTGAACTTTTTACCTTCCTACTTCACTTTATGACAATCGCTTGTTTATGTGTTCCTTGCTCTTATTCTGTTGAGCTTGGCTGTGATAGGAAAAGGATGAAAGAAAATTGAATTCACAAGGAAGCTTTTGAAAAATGAAACTCTATAGATTATTGTTTGTGTATCCAGTAGTGAATGTTAACTGTTAATATATAGCTCCATTGTCTGCTCTCTCTGTGATTCTCTAGTCTGTCAAAATACTTTAAAAATAGTGGAGGCAATTTTGCAGTTTGTAGCAGTTTTTGCACACACACACAGGAGTCAGAATGAAGCCAAAGTAGCAATGCTATTGAGACAATTTCCAAGTTCCTTTTGGGAAGGATGTTGTGCCAAAAATAAAATGAAGTGTAAGAATAATGTGAGTGTATGCAGCTTTTCTGAGTGTTATCTGCTCTTGTGGTGGTTGTTGGACAGACCCAGGAATAGTTCTGCACTGTGTACGTGCAGAACAAGAAGCACTGCCACCAAGGTCTCACCCTGTGTGGAGAGGAGAGGGATGAAGGGTTGAAAAGAAGATGCTTCTTTGAGGGATTTAAGGGATTTGTCCAAGATTGAATAGTGAATCTGTGAATAACACAGCTATTAAATCCAAATTTATGGCATCTCAATCTGGATTTTTTAGTAAAAGGCAGAAAGGGACAATTCCTGTGAGGAGATTTTGTTCTTTCAAGGTTATTTTAGATGTGAAGTTAAATGTTGAGACACTCTGGAGACCCTAACTTTGCATGTCTAACCCTCCAGCATCCAAGGTTTCCATCCTGATGGATGATCCTGTCTCATGCCCAGTCCCTGACAGATTTCTTGTTACCAATCTTTGAGGATCAGATCAATAGACCTCCTTAGAGAAGACATAACCAGAGTGCAACCTCCTGTGTGCCTGCATGGCAGAGGGGATGAGGGCCCTTCCTTCCCTTCAGAGCTCAGTGCACTGCAGTGGGACTGCTTAGAAACCCTCCAACAGGCCAGGCTTGTGTTGTAATCACGAATCTTGGATTGTTCTTTTTAAGATACTCTGTCAAGTTGGGAGAAAATACCCTTTTCCTGCCAGGGTGTCATCACATATGTAAGAAGGACATTGAGGAGAAGAAGTGCTGTCCAGGATTCTGGGGTACAGAGTGCTATGGTAAGTTTTTAATTTTTTACAACCATCTCTAGCTGTTGAATAAGTCAAACCAGCTTTAACAGGAGGCATTAAATATACACTGATGTGATTAATTTTCATTATTCCTTAAATTCTCACAAGGTCTCCATTATCTGTCTGGGAAGCTCAGGACATAATCTCTTTGTTCCAGATGAGCTGAATCCTGTTGCATTTAACACATAACATAACCTCCTGCAGTGGAACTTCCTTTTGTCTCTTCTTTAAAAATAAACTTTTGGAAAGGGATGTTTTTGTTCCTCTTTAACAAAGTTTCCAAAGGAAGAGGAAGATCTTTCTGATGTCCCTCTAGTCTGCAGCGCGTGTGCCACGTGTGCTGCTGTGTAGCCCGGGGTTAGTCAGCCATTCAGCCACAGAAAATAACCACCCCAAAGCTCCCACTCAGGTTTATGCCAAGTAATGAGAATTTGTTTAGTCTTGTCTCAAAAATCCAAAAGCAAGAACTACTAATCTGAACATTTTTTCGTGTGATTGACTGCTGGGATAGAGAAAGACGCTCTCCAGTTACGCAGAAAATGGGAGATTTTTTTGAGTGCTTGAGCCTGTCCTCACAAAAAAGTGCTTTGAATAAGCAACTGGCTTTGTCAGAGAAATCACATGCCTAAGAGGATCAGAAATAGTCCCCAGAATTTGGAGGTACCCCACTCCAAAGGTCTGTGGACCATGTTTTTCTGGGCACAATTCCTGAAGTCAGGGAGAGCTGGAAATGCTCAGTATCTTTGCAGAGCAGGCTCCTGTCTGTCCTGAGCTTCAGAATTCCCCTCAGATGTCTGAGATTGCCTCTCACTGATGCAAGCAATGGCTCAACCTTGAAAAATGCTTCAGTGCCTTTGTTGAAATTTAGTTATTTATGGCCTGGTGGGACTTTTCCTTAGACTTTTAATAAAAGGCTTTTCTTAGCAGCCCAACTGCTCCTGGGTGTCACTCCAGGCCACATTCACCAGCTCTGGGGCAGTGTGAGGTGTGCTGGGTAATTTATTGGTGAAGAGACCATTGCCTTTGTACAACTGGGGTACCTGGGGAAGGAGGAGATGGAAAGGTGGTGGTGGTGGTTCAATCTAACCTTGCCTGGCCTGTCTCCTACCTGCCAGAGTGTCCAGGTGGCTCTGAAAATCCCTGCAATGGCCATGGCACGTGCTTGGATGGGATGCAGCAAAATGGGACCTGCATCTGCAAGGTCAGTGCCTGATTTATTCTGAGGGTGATGTGTTTTTGTCAGAGGGGGTTGTACAATGTCTGTGCACAGGTTCTGGATGAAGGCTGCCCATCTGCCTGGAAGGTCATTAGCAGCTTCTTTCATTCCAGCATCAGTGTCTGTGGTTTTCCTGGAGGACTGGTGTGGTCTGCAACAGCACTGACACTGTTGGAAAGGATATGGAGTTGGGAAGAACAGGAGGAAAGGAAAAAAGAATGGCATGAATGTAACCCCCTGATCAGTTCAAATAATCAGGATCTGTTTCTGGCTGCAAGAAGCCATGAGACACTTGGCTCTTAATGAGGTGCACCTTTTCCAGATTTGGATGATAGACTTTCCACATGGATCAGTCCTGCACCTTGGAAGGCAGGATCTCCCTCTTTCAGGAAAAACAGGAGGGACCAGAAAGAGAATTTAGGACGGATTTGTTTTACCTCTCTTTCGAGACTTAATACAACAAAAGCACAAACAATCCCTGCATATTTGAATTGTCTAGAACAGTGTTTCTAAAATTTCTAGTTTCAAGGATCAATGTCAGACTTGAAATTTTCTCTTATGAACTGTATGTTTGTAAAGCACCCTTAATTAATAGCTCAAATCCTACCTCTTGGACTCTTCTTTGTGAAAAGGTGGGTTTGGATTTAACTCAAAGACACCTTATATCAATTAAAATATATGCTGAAGGACCTCAAGCCCTGTAACATCATTGTAAAAAACCCACTGGCATTAGTGAATTCCAGATTTGTTTTTCAGAGGGATATCAGAAGCCAGCTAGTACATTCCTGTCTGTCTCTGATCAGGACATCATTTCCTCAGTGCCCACCAGAATTTTGCTGGCGTTTTCCACGCCCTCTGTGTGTCAGTTTACACTGTGGGCTCCTCTGCCATGGGGGCTGGTTAGTGCTACTGGGGCACTGAACAGTTCAGTTTTCTTCACTATGCTGCTTCAAGCTGTCACAGAAAATCAAAAATGTGGGGAGATTTTGAACTCTAACAATGTGTGGAACAATAGAGTGATACAGAAAAATAATCCCTGGCACATTTTGGTGCTCTTCTAGGAGCAGTACAGTGGGTTCGCCTGCCAGAACTGTAGAGATGAAAATCGTTTTGGCCCAGACTGCCAGTCAGGTAAGAACAAATAATTAAGTGAAACCTCCACAGAAATAATTGAAAGCAAGAAAGGAGGAGGGAGAGGTTGGGTGAGGAAGGGTGCTGGAGAGGAGAGTGGCAGAGTTCAGTAGCAGGTGTCCGAGTATTTTGCCCTTGTGCCCTTCTTTGCTGTCTCATTAGACAAATGATTCTCAGTCTTTCAGTCAATTCAGTCCATTTTTCCCATTGTAAATCTCTCTCTCCCCCCTTTTCAGGGCTATCCCAGTTTCCATACAAAATCATTACACACAGTAATTTGCTTTCCATGTCTGGTGCTTTGGGAGGTGATTTATGACCAGTGTAGCCTGGCTGTTAAAGGAGCCCTTTTTGCCCAGCTCCTGGTTCCTTGTGTCCACACAGGTGAGATAGCAGGGATATTTTTGGTTGTGCTCATGTATTGTGCACGTGTGCCCAAAAAGCTGGTCTGGATCTTGTATTCGAGATAGTTGCTCTTACAGGGCAGTACCTTATCTTCTTGAGCCCAGGACACGCAGTTTACCCTCTCAAAGCTCTGACTGCCTTGGCCAATTTTTATAAGGAGCTCCTTTTGCTGTGGATTATTGGTGGGAAATCAGGGTGCCAGGTCCCAGGGCAGCAGGCCAGTGTGTGCCTGGAGCCCTGTGCCCTGCGTGGCAGCCGAAGGTCAGGTCTGTCTGGACTTCCCTTGCAGTGTGTGACTGTGTGCACGGGGAGTGCAGCAGCGGCGTCGCTGGCAATGGGAGCTGCAAGTGCCATGGAGGCTACACAGGCCCCCGGTGTGACCAAGGTAAATACACTGGGAGCTGCAGAGGGGCTGCTATAGTAACCTGTGCTGTGGGTGTGGGTGCCTGTGTCCCTAAAGGCGCAGGGGGGCAATGAATAGATGGAAATGTAGAGGGAAGATGATCTGAGCGCTGGAGATCTGTCTAGTCAGAGGGAAGGGCTGAGGTCTGCTCTCCACTTTGTGACAGTGGCTCAGATGAACCACCCCTTTATGCCTCTGCTCTGTCTCTGGAAACCAGCTAGAACCTTTCCTGTCCCTAAGCCTTGAGAGACTTGACTACCCAGGCAGCCCGGGATTTAGAGCTGCCTGCACTGGTTATATCCTCTGGCTTTTGTGCCAGCTTGGGGTCCTCTGGAAACCACATTTACCTTCATATTGAGGTAATTCTGTAGGATAAGTTACATCTTCCCTCAGTGCCCTGCATGCTCAAAGGGAAACCCTCCTTGCTGTGTGATTGCAGAGCTGCCCCTGTGCAAAGGCGTGACGTGCGAGCCCAACAGCGAGTGTGTGGTGAGGGATGGGACTGCAGAGTGTGCCTGCAAGCTGGGCTACAGAAAGCTTGGGAGCACTTGCCAAGGTGAGAAACTTCTCAACGACCCTAAATGGTCCTCTGTTTGGAAAAATCTTGTTGCACTGGTATCTGCAGATGAGTTCAGTCATGGTGAGTACAATGCCTACATCACTGCAGAGGCTTAAGAACCTGCTTTTTAGGAAACCTTTGAAGATTAAGGGCTGTTTTTTGCTCTCCTCTCACTTGGTCATGAAAGCAAGAAGTGAATTAGAGTTGCAGGTTCCATACAGCACTCACTTATAAGTGTGTACTAAATAACTGTGACAGCAGGGTATTGGTGAGTCTGAACCAGTTTAAGTAACACAGTGTGTGATTGGCAGAGTTCTTCACTGATTTCACATTTAAGTTTGTGAATTGGTTTTCTTAAAAGAAAGTCAGTAAGATGCATTTGATTAAATAACTATGGTCAGCTCTGTTTTCACTGGCTTTTTGCAGATTCTGCTGATCAAACTGCAGTTTCATATACTCTCAGCTATGATGGAAATTCATAAGTAAATCCAAGCATTCTCTGTCACTCATACTTCTATTACTAAAGTAACATGAAAAATGTGTCATCTAAATTCCTCGGATTTAAAAACCCTAAATGTCTGCTGTCTGAAATGATTTTATTTTCCTGTGAAATTGTAGAAGTTTGATAGTACAAATTCCTCCATTCTTTCCAGGCCTTTTGCATTCTTCTGCACTGCAGCAAGTGCTGTTTTGAGAAGAGAAATTTGGTTATACTCACCTCTCATCCCTTTAATTGCAGCTCAGGATCCTTGTTCTCCTTCTCCATGCTCCCCCTTCGCTGTATGTAAGGCTCTTGGATCACGAACATATCAGTGTACCTGCAAAGAAGGATATCAAGGAGATGGGAACATTTGCCAGCCCATAAACCCTTGTGTTGACAACAATGGAGGCTGCCCAGAAAACTCTACAATTTGTGTTTACAGACGTCCAGGAGAGGTAAGAACAACAATAAAGGTCTGAAAAAAGGCCAGGTGAGAAGCTCTTCAAATGAACTGATGATTGGGTTGGTCTGATCTGCTCTCTCCTCACTTTACACTTTGCAAAGGGAAACCACACAGCTCTTTTCTAGGGTAACTTAGTGGGTACAAGATGATGAATGCAGCTCTATGATCACTGCGTTGCCTTTCCTTAGGCAACTTGTGCTTGCAAGCCTGGGATGAGTAGGAGAACTCCTTCGTCCGAGTGTTCTGCGTTTCCCAACGATTGCCGGCAGTATTTCTGCGACGTGACTTCCAAGTGTGAAATTAATGCTCAGGGGAATCCTAGGTAAGCCAGTTTAAAGACTGCAAATAAAGAAGCTTGTCCTGCACCTAGAATGGAGACTGAGTTTGGATGAGCTGAACTTTGAAACAGCTGAGAGTGATCTCAGGAGTATGGGCCACAGCTGCCTCTTGAGAAGAACCTGTTCGTAAGAAACCCATTGCAAGAGGAGTTTTACATCAGTCATTGTAAATTTTGGCATGTGGATCACAAGATGCTTTAGATCTGGGGTAGCAGGGCCTTCTGTGATGTGAACTAGAGATGTAGCCTCCCAGGTTAGTGGTGGTAGTAGGACATTATGAGTTAATAATCAATCATTAAAGGGGAAATACGTGACTTATTTGTTCACATTTGCCCACACTTGCTTCTGAAGGATAAGTCTTTGTCTCTTCTCCCACTCAGGCCTATAAGGAGGAAATAAAGTAGAATTGCAGATAGACAGGGAAGGGGGAAATTGAGTGAAGGAACACCAGACCTCATTTAGTCCTTTGGAGCAAAACACCTACAAGTTGATACTCCTTAGATGGGAAATATTGCCGGATATAGGATCATTTTTGCGTACCTGAGGATTTTGTGTGTTATCAAGAAAAGATGGAGCTTGACTGAGAGACTGAAGAGGGAAAGAGCAAGCCCATCTCCCTGACCTTTCCTTCTCCAGTGCTGCTGAAACTATTATCATCCACCTGCTCCTCGTGTGCTTCAGGCCAGGACTGAAACGCAGTGGCTTCCCTTTCTGAAGGTCTGCGGGCACAGAGCAGGACACTGTGTTCAGCACAGCCCCTGCTTTATGGATCTGTTCCCCAGCTGCTGGCACGCAGCCCTGTGAGGGTGGAGCGATGTCAAAGCCCTCCCCTGTGCCGCATGTCTTTGGATGGCTGAAACAGAAAGAGCAGAGCCCATCCTTGGACAAAGCCCAAACGGGAAAAAACACAGTTATCGGCCAGGGATCTTCGGGAGTCCCTGAGTAATGACTGTGGGGCTGTGTGAATCAGGGCGGAGATTTTCACACGTAGATAAGCTTTTCTGGAATAGTCATCAGCCCGTCTGGGCCCTTCGTTGAGTTGAGATGAACTGTAGATACCTGGAGTGCTCGAGCTGGCACTTCTTGCTGAAGCCAAGGGGTCACATAGGAGCTGTTTGCCAGATTACCACTTAGCCTGTGGGTTTTGTGGATTTTTTATGCATTGCCTCAAATTTTCATATGCTGTAATGACTGGCACTGACTGAACATCAAGTTAGAAAGGTGTTGATAAATATATTGTGGATGTCTGCACCCTGAACTGTACAGCAGTCCTTATCTTGGTTTTATCAGAGAAAGCATCTTCATCCTTTTGGGATAGGTCAAATTTGCTTGCTCTGCAGAACTGTGCATCTTTTTTCCTGTCACTTAGTTTAGGTAGAAGTTACTCAGCTCTCACCTACGTCCCTAGAGGTGTTTAAGGTCAGTCTGGATGGGGCTTTGAGCAACCTGTCTAATGGAAGGTGTCCCTGCCCATGGCAGGGGGGTTGGAACAAAATGGTCTTTAAGGTCCCTTCCAACCCAAACCATTCCATGATCCTATGATCTTAAAGCTGGGATTTGTCTTTCAAGCATAGATACTGACATGTTGTTCTACTCCCATTTGTTGAATGTGTTGCAAACTGGTTTGTAATGATTTGTTATGTTTCGTTCTTGTCTCTTAGCTGTGTGTGTAAAGAAGGGGAGATTGGAGATGGGAGAAGCTGCTATAAAGATCTCTTGGGTGAGATAAATCAGCACAATTTGCGAGGAAGGTTTAGTAGGAAATTTAACGTCGCCAAGAAAATGTTTGGTAAATGTTTTTCGGTTTTGTTTGGGGTATGGAATAGATGTGGGAACAAGAGTGGGTCAGAAAAGGTTACTTTCAGCATAAAAGCTCTTTCAGCATAATAGATCTCTTTCAAAATGTAGGATCATGGGCTGCAAAATTAAACACATGACATCTCTGAACTCATCTTACCAGTTCTGGATTGGGAATTTGGGAAACTGTTGAGTATTGTATATTTGACAGAATAAGAACCCTTGGGTCATGTCAAAGCTTCATTATGTTAGATACCTTCTCCAACTCGTCCTCTGCCAGTCTTCTATCTCCACTGCCTTGCAGAAGCACAGAGACAGGGCTAAAAGCTCAACTTAGCTTTTTTGAGTACCCTTGCTCATATCAGTGTTGCCAACACTCATGTTTTGCATATGTTTTCCATAATGATTTATGCTATGGGCAACCACATGAAGATTTCTGGCTTCCTGACTCCTGTGCAGTGGGACTTAATAACAGCCTTTGTTGATTGAGTGAAAACTGACAACTGCGGATTCGTAGCAGCTTCTCAAGAAGTAGTTAACGTTAAAAAATACTGATGAGACACAAAAATTGGTTGTTTCAAGGGGAAGACTTGGCCCAAGAATAAGGTAGTAAGCATGGAGGAACAAAATTATTATCAACATTCTGCAAATTTCAGCAGTGATTCAAAGTGCACCAAAGTCACCAATCCTTCAGAAATCTCCTTGGCAAGTGCTTGAAACTCATAGCAACCAAGCTGGGCTGTGATAGCAGTACCACACTCCCTCTGCTTCCTTGTAAACAAGTACTAGTTACTAGACTGATAATGGGTAGATTGACTTGTACTGTTAACAAGAGGAATAATTATTGCTGTAGTGAAACCACTCATCAAGTAATTACTTAACACTGCCCCTCTTTTTACAGCTTCTGGTTGCTCAACGTTGCTGACTAAATACGGGCCCTTCACAATCTTTGTGCCATCCCTTCTCCCCATTCATGATAGAATGGAATTTAATGTAAGTTTTCTTGGTTTTAGCGAATTTTTTCTGTCTTAGGATTCTTTCCTGTCTGAGTTCTGCAGCCTGTAAAAACTGATTGACAAAAGAGAGGAACTTTGGCAGGCAATATTTATAGAAACTGTCTCTTGAGAAGGGTTTTCATTGTCTGGTTAAGTAGCAGTCTCCTAGAGGATGTTACATCCCTCACATTATTTTAAAAATCTCTCTTTCTTCAATACTGAGGGAGTTCGTTTGGTTTTAATGTCAGGAAGTGTGAGTCCTTCTGGCCATTCTTCACTTGTAGCTCGAACCTCCTGTGTGTGACTATTCTCCAAACATTAGGTGACTTTTCAGTACTTGAGGGTGGTGTTTTCAAAAGGGTATGAGTATTGCATCAAAGTATTGGCTTTTGGACCTATGGCCAGAAATGGTAATTCTGGATTCATTGAAAATACATCAGTAAAGATCCCCGAGTTGTCTACCTGTTCCCAGAAGGATCAGTTCCACCCAAATCAGTACCGACCAAGGATTGTTTTACAAAAGCATCAGTGATGGAAAGCCCAGAGAAGAAAGGAAGAAACTAAATGCAAATTTAGCAGATTAGACCACCTACATCATTCAGCATCAGCAAAGATTGTGTATGAAGAGCTTCAACAAATTCTATAATCTGGACCATGCAAAGATAATTCTCAAATTGTCCAAATCCAATAGGTTTCTGTCTGGGGGATTCCTCTAAAGTCACTTGCAGGTTAATCAGTCTTCCTGTGTTTGAATGTGTACACAAACAGAAGCAAGAGTTTTGCCACAGTGCTACTTCAGTGATCCAAAATGAAGAGGGAGGTTCCATCTTGTATGCTAAGTATTTCTGTGTGTGTGTGTGTTAGCTGGGAAAAAGGCAATGTTGTGACAAATGAGGTTTCTGAAAGAACATGTCATTTATCTTTTTTATGTGGACTTTGTTCCCCAAAGGACACCACTGCTGAGCGGTTGTGCAGAATGCACATTGTTCCTGGCCTGCACTTGATAGAAGACATGATAAAAACCAAGACTCTGTGGACCTTGTCAGGACACCAGCTGACATTCATGAGCCAGGTAAAGCATCTCCTGAAGGCCTGGGCCGCTGCTTTCACACAGCACAGATGGGAGCTTGAGCAGAGTTCCCCTGAGGCACCTTCCTGACCAGAAAACCTTTTCTGTCATCAGCCTGCCTGTGATCAGAATAAGCTAGTTTGTGGAGTCCCAGACAAGGGGATTTAAGACCAGACACCCCAAGCAACCACATTCCCTTTCTCACAGACAACAAATTAGCCAGACCTTCACTTGTGAATGGTCTTGCCGTGGTCTGTATGTGTATTCTGGAAAAGAGACCTTTTCCCTGCACCAGCCATTACCAGCTACAATATCTACGTGGCTGACATGGAATAGGCAACAAAGTCTCTCTTCAGAGTGAATGCTTCCTCGGGGTTTCTGTGCTTGGACACAGCCACATGCTGAATATCTTCTCTTCTAGTTTCTCTTTTCCTCTATTTCTGTTTTATTTTTCTTAGTCTTTCTATCAAAGAATTTTTCGTCATCCTGTTCTGATACGAAAGGCTCTTTTTTTTGCCTTTTCCAGTTGACTCATGTTTTCCAGTCTCCACAGATCTCTCTCCATCCTGCAGCTTTCCTGCATGCATGCCCACAGGTGGCCAAGGGAGAGAGCTCTGTTTCCTCTCTGAGGATCCAGCCTTGGCCTTGAGGTCTAGGTCATAGTGCATGTGCCCTGCATGCATTAAAAGGACAAAGCACTATTTGGAGCTGGGAATTCGAGCTGAGCTTGTCAATGCTCCTTTTAAAATTCTTTCCTGTTGGTTTACTCAGGGCTCTTTTGATCTGGGAAGTCTGCCCTCCCCTTCCTGTGTTTCAGCCAGAATCCTCAGTGATGTGAACTGAAGTTTAGGGCAGGGAGGAGCAATTCAAAGCATTGCCCGTGGTGAAATGAAAAGCACAGGGAAGCTGTGCTTGCCTGAACTGGGATACTGGCTGCAGCACCAACACTTGGATGTTTAGTTTATAGGTTACCCTTGAACCCCTTCATACACCCAGATTCAGTGCATGGCTGTGTGCAAAGGGGAAGGGCCAGATCTGTGCCTTGTACCTCAGCGACCCTGATGCTTTGGATCTGTTATGAAGACTCCTTGTCAGCATGATGATTCAATAAAAATTGAATTGACTCCAAATTCCGTACCCTGCTGCCCAGGGGACACTGTGCCTCTCTTGTACTGTGTTCTTGTGCTTGTACTGAGGCAGCTACTGATGGTCACAGCACCCTTTTGTGATCCAAAGCTGGGACCAAGCATTGTTCACACTCAGACTTAATTCTAGAGCTGATTGTCCCAGATGAGATTTTTTTTTTTTTTTTGTACTATGACTTCTAAGAACCCTCAGGATCTAAATATTACCCAAACTCAGATAGAGTGGAATGTGTTTTACCCCCAGACAACACATTGCTGACCCATAGGCAGAGAGCACTGATTTATAGATCTGTCGTGATAACAGAGAAACACCACAAGAAAATAACCTTTAATTTATCCAGACATACATCAAATCATTCCGATATCAAGACATGCCAGGGGAACTGTACAACGTTCTGCAGTCAAACCTGCCAGCAGCCAATGGCATCATGCATGTGGTTAACACCATAAGGAAAAAAACCAGCACTGACAACCTCAGCAACCCACAGGTATTGGTATTTCTTCTCTTTTATGGGAGAGCAGAATAAACACTTCTTAAAAAAGAGCAGTTTTCATCATTAACCTTCCAAATCAGTGAGGCTTTTTTTAAAGAGAAAAGGCTATTTTCTTTTTCATTTCGGCTCTTGATAAGACCTGTTAGGCCCTAGTAAAATACCATTAAAAGTAGCTAATAGCACTGCATAAGCCAGATAAAGATCTTGCAATTATGCTTTTACAGTGCTTGGATAAGTAGATAATTCTCCTTCCGTAAGTGAGATCACTCCCTTCATAGCAAATAAACTCTTTTAAAATTGTGTCTTAAATAATATGTAATAATATTACAGGATGAACATTGGAAAACGTTTTTCACATAAAAATCAAATGAAGATTTTCTTTAGTTGGTCTGTACTGCATTTTGAAATTATAATCGAGAAGTTGTCTTTGCCTGAAAAATAATTAAATTGTGGACAAATAATGATTAGACTTTTGCATTCTGAGGTCGTGTCTTGAGTTTAAGACACTGGGTTGGAGTTTCAGGGTCAGGTTCTGCTAAATACTTTTCCCTGTTAGCTGGGAAATGGTTTTGTCATAGCTATTGCATCGTTAAACCTGAGCACTTTTACAGTGTTTCTGTATGTAGAAAGCAGGATCTCTTGCCCTCCTTGCAAAAAACTTACAGAGAATGACAAAATCTCTTGGAATTAGTAGAACTTTGGTAACAGTTTACACTTCCTTCATACCATTGTAGTTAATCTACAAAAACAGACCATGTAATATTGTGGTTTTACTTTCTGTGTTCAAAAATCATCTGGAGTGCTGAGGGCCCTGAGAATGGTGTGCCAATTGTTCTGGGTATTTATATGGATTTGATTGTGCCCATCTCTTTGAGGATGATGGGTCTCCTGTAGATCTTTACCTGCAAACCACAAACTGGGCATTCCAGTGTGTGCTCAGACCCCACTCAGCCCCAGCCATGTTTTTCGTCTCCGTGTCTTCTTGCAGAAAACCATTGGTGAGATCCTTGCTTCGATGGAGATCTTCAGTAGGTTTGAAACTATCCTGGAGGTAAGCGAGTTTGTGTCTGGGGAGGTGTGGCCCTGCTGCTGTACAAAGCCTGCTACTGCCTCAGGGGGAATTTTGAATAACATTTAAACACATCTCAGTGGTTTTCAATAGCTCTGCCTCTAGTGTGTTGCTTAGTGTTTCCTCTCCCTTCCTGATGGACCCTCCTCACTAACCCTTGCTCGATCCACGATGAAACCTCTCACTGTTTTTGCAGAACTGTGGCCTGCCTGCAATCCTGGATGGACCAGGCCCTTTTACTGTATTTGTGCCCAGCAATGATGGTGTGGATAAGCTGAGAGATGGAAGGCTCATTTACCTTTTCACAGAGGTGAGAGCTCCCAGTGCTGTAAGACACCCTGAGCTGACTGTGCTGCACTGGAATGACTAGTGCAGTGCATCTGGTCATTGCTGAAAATTCTTATTCCTGGAGTTAACTAAACCAGGAACTTCACAGTTCCTGTACAGCTCTGGGAGAGAAGTGGATGCTGATGGAGCCTGCAGTGAGAAATATGGTTAGTGAGATTGTTTAAATCTGGTGCTTGGCTTTTCCTCACCCTGGCTTTGGTAGGGGAAGATGAAGGACATTACTCACCAAGTGAATTCACTGCTACAGACGTTGGCATTGCCAGTCACTGGTTAAAAAAAATTTATTTGCCTCCCCTTACTTCTGAGAGTTGAAGGGGTAACTAATCCTGATGTTGTCTTCTTTCCTTAGGGCATAAATAAACTTCAGGAACTCGTGAAACATCACATCTACACTGCAGCAGCGGTAAGGCAGCAGCTCCCGCTCCACAGAGTTGGGCTCCTTTAGAACAGCACGTTATCAACTGACTTGTTTGGCACAGAGGTCACAGTACTGGTGACTTCAGCTGCTGCTTCTTGGACTTCCCCTGGAGGAGCAGAAATGTGATTCAGGATCTGATGAGGCAAAATGTTTACCATGAAACTGGTTGCTAAAAGGGACAGCTGTGCTCTCCATCAAGAGACTCACAGGTTTTCTGGAGTGGTGGTGCTCCTTAGTTGGGTGGCCTTTACAATAAAAACATTGTCCAGCAGGTTTTGCTGCAGAACACAGAAACAGTTGTCTTGGTTCTCAGAACTTCTCTTTTCTCAAATCATTAAGTTTCTCAGTACAGAAGCTGCAATTTACTCTTTTTTTCTGCCTTTAGGCTTATTTATTCAGTCAAAATATGTTCTCTATTATGTTTCTGGCTGCACTTTCATTGTTTATTGGATATGTCCTGGAAAATCCCGTTATTAGTCTGACCCTACTTGCAGCTGTATCAGTAAGAGACACTGTTAGTGAGATTTACTTCAGCTGTTCTGGACCCTTACACAAAGAATGAAAACCAAGGCAGCTGCTACCAGCACTGCTGTGTTTCTGGTATTGCAAACAATTCACACAAAGTCCTGGATGTCCCTCTGACTCATTGATTGTTTTTAAGGTATTTCATGAAATGTAAAAGTTAAGTCCCCCTGAGAAGCTTTTCAAGTGGCAGGAATCATGGAAGGATTCTGTAAGCTACGCTGAAAAGACCCTGCTTTTTCCTGGTACCATCCCCTTGTGTTTTTATTTCAGGTGACCGTAGATAAACTGATGATGATGCCACAAATTGTTACTATGGCTAACCAGATACTTACCATCAACATCAGTACAGATGTAAGTGTGAATCAGAATCCCTTTGGGCAAACCCTCCTGTCCTAGGAGAGAGTCTGGATGTGTTCTGAACTAGTGGTTTCAGCCCATCTCTGCTTCCTCCTCCGCTTAAAAAACTCGACTTAAAGGAGGTCATTGAATTAGTTTGCTTCTTCTCATCCAATCTGTGACTCCACTAAGAGGCTTAACCATTTGTGTGGTTGCCCTTGATGTTGTGAACCATCTGTTTCCTGCACTGCCTTTATGTAGTTGATGCTGCCTAAAGGGCTAAAACTGTGTTTCTGCACCAGGGAAGAATTCTGATGGATGAATCAGGGATCCCCTTAAACATGCGAGACATTGTGGCATCAAATGGTATCATTCATACCTTGGATGGCATCTTCATCCCCCCCTCAATAATTCCCATTTTGCCTCACAGATGCAATGAAGAGCAACATAAAATTGTGACGGTAAGTCAGGTTGTCCCATTCTCACACTGGTGCTCACTGTGGACCCCACACTCACCTGGAGGGACAAAGGCAGGCTGTGTACATTGCATTTGGGAAATGTATTCCTTTTGAGGGGAAATTTTGAATAACATTTAAACACATCTCAGTGGTTTTCAATAGCTCTGCCTCTAGTGTGTTGCTTAGCGTTTCCTCTCCCTTCCTGATGGTCCCCCCCTCACTAACCCTTTCTCAATCCATGATGAGAACTTTGGCACTACCAGCACTATCAGTGGTCCTTCTGCTCACACTTGGCACTGCTTTCCTGGTAATCAGCATGTTCCCTGTAGGTTGTTGTTCTTTCCGTGCACCCATCCCACCTTTGATTCCTAAGCACCTTTGCCTTTTCATAAAGCTTTATGTGATCTTCTTCACACTAGAGCTGCTAACTCAGCTGACAGTGCTTTGTTCCCACCTCTGTCAGCACTGGTGTCCTGTAGTCTGGACAGGATGCAGACGTGCAGTAGCTGGAGCTACAAATGCTGTGTGATGCTATTACATGAATAGTTCCATATACCTCATTTGAGGTGCTTGCCCCCCAGGTTGATCGTGGGTAGGTTACTGAAGAAAGAAGATGAGTCTCTGGATAGGCAAGGGGTTTGGAGAGACACAGTTAAGGGGCCAAAGGTTTCACATAATTTCCTGATTCAGAGAGTCTTGTTGTATGGGTTCCCAAAGTGTTTTCCAACCTAGCATCCAGGGCCTGACAGACTCCCAGGGTGGAGACAGACCCCATCTTGCAGACATGTGCAAGCATCCCCTCGAGACAAAGGAGTCATTTTATTAAAGTAATAAACTTAACACATTTCAGAGTGTGGAAACTCCCTCCTAGGAATGTTTCAGATACATGTTGTCATGTTTTGGATATAAACTATGAGGGGTAGCTCTGTAGCATTCTTAGCATGTAGCTAAGCATGGGTTTCTTTGAGATTGATTTTTTGCCTCTTCTTTTCTTAACAGGGTTCTTGTGTGGATTGTGAGGCCCTCAACACCAGCATTTGCCCACCTGGCAGCAAGGAAATGGTAAATATTTGTGATTACTTTGATAATTTCTTCTTTGCATGATGACATACAGACACAATGATAGACAGTTTCTAACCCAAGCTACTTTCAAATAGAGAGCAGGAAAGGCAACCAGCAGAGAGGCTTGTTGGAGGGGATGTACTCTGCAGGTATCCATGCTCTGTGAGCCCAGTCTGTCACCTACTCACTGCTCTGTGGTCTTTCTTATGCTGCAGTCTGTGTGCTGAATCAATGCAGAGCAGGGTGAGGAAATCTGGGCTCAGTGAAATTGTCAACTTGCAGTTTTTAGCACTTTTGCTCTGCCTCAGGCAGAGCTTTCCTGCTCATGCGCAGGATCTGCCAACTCCTCCAGAGTCCCAGAACCAAGCCTGATCTCACTGGTACCATCCAGTACTACCACTGCCTATGTCACAGCCAGAGAGTTACAACAAGCTTTCTGCATGGCAGAGGGTGAGAAACAATTTGTTCTTGGCCTGTGCTCCCTATTGGTTCAGAGATGAGCAGAACTAGCTTTCTGTTTTGGGGTTTTTTTTTGTGAAAGCCAGAGAGGTGTTCACCACTGTTAACTGTTGGGTGTCCTCTGAGAGATATGACTTTCAGGAGAACTTGTTAATGCAGTCTCAGCATGAATGCCTGGAGTAGAGCTCTGCAAAATCACTGCTTGCTCATTTTCCTCCCTAACTCAGGCAGGTGAAGCCTGGGGAATCATCTGGGGCCCAGTTCTGCCCATGTCTAATTCCATGACATGTCACTGTTGTTCCAAAATTATTTGCAACCCTTTCCCATCTTTCTCTTATTGTCTCTGTCTCACTTCCCTCCCTCTTAGTCTCACCCTCACTTGTTTTTCCTCCCTCTCAAACTCTCATTTTCTCTCTCACTCCCCCTCTACCCCATTCTTCCTCCCTTCTGCCTTCTACCCTCTTGTATCTCTTTCCTCCCCTCTTTCTTAACCTTTATTTCCTCCCCTTGCCCTTTTGTCCCCCTTGTATCCTCTCCTTTCCTTCCTTCCACACTCTCTCTACCCTCTCCCCCTACTCTTGCTCTCTCCCTTATCACAGGTACTATTATTGTAACTAAAGGGCAGCACCTTGGCTCGGGCTTGGGGACTGCTGGGAACAAGAGGAGGCCACCGTGGCTTCGTTCTTCCTGGGGCTGCCATAACTGTGTCTTGTTCACCTTGGCTCCTCAGTGAACTTCCTCAGCTCAGAGATAAGATGTAGTTGCTCTCTGCAGCAGAAAGAGCAAAAGGGAAGGTGACAGCACTGATGACTTGTTTTGTTTGTACAGGAATCAACGCTCTTCCCAAAAGAATGTGTCTACGTCCATGACCCACAAGGCCTGAATGTCCTGAAGAAGGGGTGCGCCAGGTACTGCAATCAAACCATCACGGTGAGTGTGATGGAAAACCCCATTCCCTCTGACAGGGGCTCAGCTCTGCTCCTCCTCATTCATCAAGAAGAGCTCTGACTCCTTGAGCTGAGGGGGTTGGGTGGGATCTAAAGGAAAGCTGTCCCATGCAAAAACTGTCCCCTGGACCATCACACGAAGGAGCTACCTGCTTTTTCTTTGCCAGAGAGAACACAGGGTACCAACTTGCTGCAGATGTTAGAAAGCTGCTCTGTTAAACCTGAGTGCAATAAATAAATAAAGTAAAGCACCCCCGGTTGTGACCATCCAAGCTGCAGGAAGCCATGAGACAAATGGTGCAGAGTTAACTGGGGTGTCCCATCTTCAGCATTTCTCCCAAAAGGAAGCTGAGCACAGGGAAAGTGCTGTAAGCTGTGAAGTGATTGCATTCTGTTTATGAACCATTGTCCGGTGGTTCAGTAAAGTCGCTCTTTGCAAAGTTATGGACCTCGTGTTTGTCTGCAGCTCCTGAGCTCTCACAGTGCCAACTGCACGAAATGATTCTGGGGTGTTTCATGGAATACTGCTGTTTGTCTTGTAGTTGTTCCTCCATTAGTGTGTCATGACAAGGCCAGCTATCCAGGACTGCTGCCTTCTCCAAAGGAATGCATCGTGGGCAAG
>JAYRBT010000023.1:15329282-15357078 GCA_036023395.1 Myiotriccus ornatus
TTCCTCCATTAGTGTGTCATGACAAGGCCAGCTATCCAGGACTGCTGCCTTCTCCAAAGGAATGCATCGTGGGCAAGAATAAAGAGGGAGTGAGTGGGCCAGCACTGTTAAAGCATTAAAAACTCATAGAAAACACAGACCTGATTTGTTAGAGTCAGAGAGAGAGTGCAGAAAATAGTGGTTTGTTCTGAGAAGAACAGTCTGTGAGCAGAAAGCAGGGTATTGTTGAAGTGCAGGAGGTCCTAGAAACTTCAATGCCAAAGGTGACAGTCCATTCCAGTCCACGGCAGAGATGAGGATTTCAGAACTATGAGCACAGGATGGCTCCAGGCAATGCCCATTAAGTCATATCATACCTTACCAATTTTGCTTTTGTTTCAGAAACCTGGATGCTGCAAAGGATTCTTTGGTCCAGACTGCATGCCGTGCCCAGGGGGATTCACCAGTCCATGCTATGGCCGGGGAAATGTAAGTGTGAAGGATCCTGCTGCCTTGCAATGAGCAGTTCCATCAGTGTGGTTTGAGGATGTAGTTGTAGGTAAGTACAATTCAGAGTTTGTGGTCCAGGGCTGAGCCAGCAGTGGTAGAAGGAAACTGGCACACACTCAGTGGGTTTTCATTCTTGAGCTCAAACGTGAGTCGAGTCATGGCTTTGGGGACAGCTCTGGCTATGTGGGGTTTTGCATTGCTACCACAACTCTTCACAGTCCTATTTGTTACTGCAAGGATCAAAGTGCCTTTAGTGGATATCAATGTCTTGGCTTTGCCTTTGTTCCCTGAGTTTCAATCATTTTGGTTTCATTTTTGTTTTCCTTCCAGTGCAGCGATGGCATTCAGGGGAATGGCAACTGTCACTGCTTTGAGGGTTTCAAAGGAACAGCCTGTCACATCTGTGCAAACCCAAACAAGCACGGCGAGAACTGTGATGAAGGTTGGTTACTGATGGAGAAATCAGAGGAGAATGTAGGACAAGGATATAGTGCAGGTTCACGTATCCTGGATTCCCTTCTGGCAAGACCAGTGTCGTGACAGAAGTGACAGAAGTGTCATCATGGCTGTCCCTTCAAACAATAGTGGAGAAAACATGTTTGATATGACAGTGGTGATGGGGGGTTTAGAAACATCAACCAAATTTGGGTATGGGACTTTGATTTAGGTCTCTCCCAAACAAAAGACAGTTGACAATGACCTTGAGCTTGATAGCCTAAATTTGAGCCTGTCCTTATAGCCTATAAAAACATGGATCCAGGAGCTGTTCCCTGGCGAGGTTTTGAGTTATAATGGATGTCTCTCATCTAATGTCCCTCTGTCAAAAACAATTGGGATGATAACTGAGGTTGTGAAGGAAAGTTGAGAGTCTACACTGTGGTGGATATTGGACTTTCTGTACTTACTAATCTTACTCCGTGTGCTTGACAGACTGTGGTTGTGTCCATGGTGTCTGTGACAACAGGCCTGGCAGTGGTGGTGTGTGTCAATCCTGGTCCTGTAAGGAGGGGTATACGGGGAAATTCTGTGACAGGACATCCAAGAACTGTGGCCCGAGCGGGCTGTCCCAGTACTGCCACCAGAACGCTGTCTGCAGCCTCAACGACACAGCAAGGTCAGTCTGTGTGGCAGCGCTCTGAGGGGCACATTGTCACTGTGCATTGTCACTGTGCAGGCACTCGTGGCTCTCTGTGTGTTTCTATGTACCCGTCTCACAGGATTGTTTGAGTAACTCAGCCAACCTGCTAGAAACCAAGTCAGGCTCTTCCTTGCTTGAGGGGCTCATTCTGCCTTTGTGCTCTCTGCTGGCTTTCAGAGGGACTGCTCCACCTGTGTCCCTTTTGTGCTTATACTTTTAAGGTGCATCTGCATGGATGGATACGAAGGTGATGGGTTTTCCTGCCAGCCCATCGACCTGTGCAGTCAGCCAGAACGGGGAGGTTGTTCACAGAATGTAAGTGGGGTCAGACTGTGAAACATGGAGAAGCAGGTCCTGTCAATCAGAGCAGGGATCGAGGACTCCTGGGACTGTTACAGACTGGGTGCTAAACTTCCCTACCTGTAAGATCAGGTGGAATAGCAGGTGCCTTGACGCAGTCATTGCAAAGATGTCAGTCATTTAAGTTGGTGCCAAAATGTGACAGTCCAAGGAGAGTTTGGATGGTTTGCACCAGATGTTTTGGCAGCTATGGAAATTAGCTGTACAGATAATTTTTGGTTTGCATTGCTATTTCCCTCAAGCTCTTCTAACATGTGTTAACTTCTCTGTTGTGGTGTTTAGGCTGTAGCTTAACTGTGAGCTCCTACTCATATTTCCAGTAGCCATCAACACTACATTATTATCCATAGTAAAAAACATGCTGCTTTATGATGACAATTACTGCCAAATGGTCAGACCTCATCATTAATTAGACCCCTCAGCAGGAGGAAGACATTGGGGCATGTAGAAGGAAATAGGATGTACCACTGGATACAAAGTAGGTCTTTCCTGAGAGAGATCTGCTCTCCATCATTAATTTTGTCCCACATGTCAGGCAGGAGATTGTGGTCCTCCTCTTAAGGAAATACTTTTTCTGTAATGGAAGAGCTTTACAGGATGATAATGAATGCCCTGGGAGTTATGAACCTGTGCACTAGTATCTGCATCTCTTAAAACACAAAATGTTTCCAGAATCACTTTACTATGAAGTTTTCTATCACTTCTGTGGAGAAGATGCTTCCATCCCTAGTGCTGGAACAAGTGTTGGTCATTCAGAAATTCTCCGCAGTGCAGTGAAGGAGATTTGTTGCTGTATTTTCGCTGCACTCTCTCCTTTCTGCTGAGTGTAATTCTTTCTCTCTCCCCTCTCCTGAAGGCCCTGTGCACCAGTACAGGCCCTGGCACTGCCACCTGCCAGTGCAACGTGGGCTGGACCGGGGATGGGAAGGTGTGTGTGGCCATAGACAACTGCATGCTGGAGAGCAGAGGGAACTGCCACCTCAATGCTGACTGCATCTACATCGGCCCCGGACAGGTATGAGCAAAGCTGGGCAGCCTGATGGTGACCTAACATTTCCTCAGCTGCTCTGAGATGGCCTGGGGTTGCCAGAAGTGAAAACTGGGCTGGCCAGCAGCAGAGCCTGCTTGTCTGCTGCCAGAAACACCAGGGGCAGCTGCGGCCTCACAGTGCACTGGCATGTGAGGTGCACGGGTGTGTTTGGGGATCCTGTTCGACTCGGGGTTTTGTGCAGCAAAGGGAAGAGGCTAAGCTTCATAATCCAGCTTGGTCTAAGGCATCAGTTGCTGCACCCCCTGTTCCCACATCACAGCACTGATAAGCATGTGCAGCAGGTCAGATGTGGAGGGAGCTGGTCCAGGAGGAAGGCACACAGGAGAGGTGCCTTCCCAGGGTGCTGCTTCCCACTGAACAAGAGGAGTGTTGGACAATGTGCTGAAAATAGGTACCAAGTCTTTAGCAGATTTTAGTGAGGTGAGATGTGCAAGGGGTCTCCTAGCTATCGTGAAAGCAGGAGGCTTTGAAATTAACTCCTTTCCTCTTTCTGCCTTTCACAAAGTCTGTGTCATTGCCAGAAAAACTGGAAATAAAGGTGGAAACCATCATCTTCAAGTGACCCCCACAGCCAAGCAGTGCAAGGGATCAGTGCACTTGAGTAACCAGGCAGTGTGGGTGCTGTGAGAGAGGATGATGCTCTGCTAAGGAAATACCTCCACATTTCCAGGTCTTGAGGGACCAGGAGGAAAACTTAGGAAAATAAATTAAGTTTTACTGCCATGGACCTTTTTTGGGTACCAAATGAGGATGCTCTGATAGGTCTATAAGACTGAAATGTCTCTTTCTTGCAGAGCAAGTGTGTCTGCAAGAGGGGTTATGCGGGGGATGGCCACAGCTGTGATGCAATCAACCCCTGCCTCATGGACAACGGCGGCTGCCACGACTTGGTGAGTAGCCCAAGAGCTGTCCTGGGGCTGGCAGGGCATGGGGGGTCATCTGCTTCCTCACAGCGGATTTGAAGCCATGGCATTGAGAGAATTGCAAGGTTTTATGTTATGTCACCTTACTGGCAAGCCACCAAGGTACTGTGAAGGTGGATCCTCTGATTTTTTGTGAGTTCACACAACCAAAGATACCACACAGGCTTAGCAGCGTGAGGTGCGCATTCAGTGCCGCCATCCAGCCATCAGGAGGAAGGTGCCTGTGTGTGCTGCTCTGGCCCAGGCTGTGGAAGGCCAGAATTCAGTTCTGAGATCGGGGTGACACTGCACCACCTGTGTTTGGTCTCTAATTTCCCATTTCCCTGTATTTCCAGGCTACATGTGTGCCCCTCGGTGGAGGAGAGAGATCCTGTGTTTGCTCTGAAGGCTACATGGGGGATGGCACGGTGTGCTACGGCGACATTCTGAAAGTGAGTGACAAGCAAATGCCTGAGATCCTTTTGAGGTTGGAGACAACTGGCTCTGCTCTCACTTTACTTTTCTCTGTTACCTGAGTTGACTCCTTCTCCCAGCACCAGCCTGACAGCACAAGTGTATTCCAAGGCCACGGGGACAGAACTGATGCCAAGGCCAATTATTGCCAGTGAAAAAACTGGCAATAATTTCTAAGCTGCCTCACCACTGTGCAGGTTGCACCTGTCCCGTGCAATAAGTCATCTTTTCTTTGTTGTTCAGAAGGTTTTTCAAATCAGAGCTTGCCAGGCCCATTTTCTGTCATTAAAAATATCAAAGGCTACTGTGGATTCAGTCCTTGTCCCTGGTAAACACGAGCCCTTGAAGAGAGTTGAAAAGAGTTTATTTGGGAATACATATTTAATGGCTGAAATTTGGGTTTAGGAGTGCCCATCTCTCCTCACAGTACACAGTGCCTGTGATGGTTGTGAAGTGAGAGGAATGTCTAAGTCATTATTGTCAGATTTGATATCTCAAGGGGTTCCTTTCCCCCACCCCAAGTCTCCCAGTCCTGCACCCTGTGCTCAGCAGGGGTAACTCTTCCGTTGTTTCTCTTTGGAAGGAGCTGGCCAGGAATTCCCACTTTGCGGGTTTCTACGACTGGGTTAAGGTAAGAGCAGCCTGGAGACACCCACATGGGTAAGGTCTGTAGAGGTAAAGTCAGTGAACACTGCTCTTAGAGGACCAGCAACTCCATTTATCTTTTTCATTAGAGAAAAACAAAAAAGCAGTGAAGAAGAAATTATTACAGAGCAGGTACGTAGGAAAGCTGTGGAGTTTGTGATACAGTGAGGGTCATAAGTGTGTTTTGGGGGCCTTGTTTCTAGCACAGGAGGGAGCTGGGGCTGTGTTACACTTAATTTTCATGCTTGTACCATCTGTAACTCCTGGCCATCAAA
This sequence comes from Myiotriccus ornatus, assembly GCA_036023395.1. NCBI lineage: Eukaryota > Metazoa > Chordata > Aves > Passeriformes > Tyrannidae > Myiotriccus > Myiotriccus ornatus. The sequence continues at coordinate 15,334,617 of JAYRBT010000023.1, forward strand.
AAACAGCTCAGAAGGGAAAGAAGGGTAGCATGGTCATACTGTTTTTCAGAAGAATATCCTTTGAGAAGTTAGACCCTATGTTTGTACCTTTTCTTGTTACTGCTTCCCTATCTCTGGTGTGGGAATGACAGACACTCCACAGACTGCAGCAAATCTGTGGAAATGCACTGTGATGGATGGCCTTTAACTGAGCTTTAGCTCACCTGTCCTGCAGCATTCACTGCTTTTGCCAGGAATGGTCCCTCCCCTAAGAGTGATGTTGAGGGTTCGGAGAGGGTTTATGGCTATGACCAAATGGGTTTGAAGGGTAACTGCAGTACAAAAGTGAGGCTTAAAGCAGTGGGTGTTCCCTTGACAATCATGCCTGGGAGAGCCAGGAGAGCCAGCTGTGCTGCTGAGCACGTGCTGCCTTCCTACACATCCCTTTCATAGGACTGTGAGAGTGGGAGGCTGTTTGTGTTTTGCACTAAAGGTGTGGCAGTGGCGTGTCTTATTTGTTCATTTTTGTGCTTTGGACAACAGAAATCTCTCTTCAGCATCCCAGCAGGAACCAATGTCACTGTCCTGGTGCCATCAGAGGCAGCTATCAAGAACTTGAGTGACACTGAGAAAGATTTCTGGTTGACCCCCTACATGCTGCCATTTTTAGTCAGGTATGAGGAGCTTCCTGCTTTTCATTTACTCTGCCAAACAACAGTAACAGAGCTATGAACTGGATTTCTGCTTGCACATGACCAATAAGGAGTTATCTTGAGATAAATATAGAAGCAAATTTAAATATCTAGCAGACAAAGCACTTGGAAGGCATTGAAAACACAACAGACCACAAGCCATTGGAAGTGGGGGTTTTTTCCATGTATTTTCAGAGAGAGATTTTTGACACAGATGGCATCAGAACAAGTAATTCCCTCCATTGTTCTCTCCATGTGCTTAATTACTTCATATGAGAGATGTGAATGTTGGGTGGTACAGTCTTATCTCCCTGTTATTACCAACAGTTCCTTAATCTTTTCTTCCCTGCCTTTGTTCCCTTCAGGGCCCACTTTCTTGAAGGTGTCTTCACTGGTGAAAAGCTCAAAAAGTACGACAGGCCAGAATTACCCACTCTCAACCCACAGACCAGATGGCAGATAAACACCACGAGCAGTGTAAGGGTTTCTTACATAAGGCTCGTGCACCCATCTCAAATTTAACTGTTCAAGAGCTGCTGTATCCAGTGGGGAGCCTGGACACTGATGCCCTCAAACACAGACATCTTTCAAAACCTGTATCCACACTAACCGTGTGCAACCTTGAAAGAAAAATATATCTGTTTTGCACTTACTTGGCAATTTCTAATCTTTCTCCTTCTCCCTTTGTTACTTTTGCAGGTTTTAACCATCCAGAATGCAAGTATAGTTGTCAGTGACATCCCTGCCAGCAATGGCATTATCCATGTCCTCAGTAAGGTACGACACTGGGAAACACTGCAGTTGTAGCAGTCTCTGTGGTGGGCCAAGGAGGAATACATGCCTGGACACTTAGGAAGGGACATAAAGGCAAAAACATATCAAGTTATCACCAGTCCTGACAGATGTTTCCTGTGCAACACTGTTTAATGTTTAAAACATTTGTCTCCAGGACAAGCAGGAGGGGAGTTCCCTTCTCTTGGCTGACAGAAGTGTCCAGGCTATTGCAGAACTGTGCAAAATGAGGCCTTTTCTAATTGCCTTTCTTGCAAGCAGGGCAGGAGTCTGACATGACTCCCCACAAGGTCCCTTGCCCAGCCCTGCTTTATGAATTCGTTTTTTCCACAGGTTTTGTTGCCGCCTTCAGGAGATATCCCACCGAGCCCTCCTGGTCTGCAGGAACAGCTCGAGTCAGTGGCCTCATTCAGCACATTCAAGGAGTTGCTAGAGGTAAGCAGCTGAGGTGAGCACTGCTGTCACTGTCAGGACTGTCTTTTGAGCAAATTTCCCACCTTACCATCTATCGGTGGACCAAAATTTGGACTGCTTGGTGAGGAAAAGGGGATCACCCATTTCTTCCAGGAAAGCTCTTTTGAGCAGCCAAAGAGGGGTGTAATTACAGTTAGATCTCTAGATTACTGGCATGTATTGCAGTGGAAGATGACCTGTCTACTGCAGGTGCTCTCATGCCTGTACAGGGCAGAGAAACCTGGAGGAAAGGGAAGGCTTGTTCATAGGTGAGAAGGTGCATTTAAATCAGCCAGGATGAGGAGCAAGCAATCAGATGTGTATGACTGAGCAGAAGTTCTATATTCCACTTCCAAGCATTTCCTCTTGCCTTTGTAATTGATTTCATGTGTGGTTTGGTTTTTAGTGAGTGTAAGAATAATAACTAATGTTACTGTGTGGACATTTTGTAGCAATACCAGCTCACTGGGAAGATTGAGTCCTCTGAAAAATACACCATTTTTGTTCCTGGAAATAATTCCATTGAGGAGTACTGCCGTGCTGCCAATGTGACCCAGCTGGTAAGCTCACTGCCTGCTTGCAGTCTGAGTATGTACACTGATTCACCATGGAGAGAAGACACACATCTGATGCTAAAAGCTGGGAGAAACGTGGCACAGAAATGAGAGCATCTCCTGCGGTGTTGCAATGGGATCTGAAAAGAATATCAAGACTCAAATGCTGATTAGAATAGTATGTGGATAGGTGACACAATATATTCCCTTTCCTGGCTGGCTGTGGCACATCTGTGACAATTGCCAGGCTTCTGGAAAACATTTAAGGTTTCATCGAGTAAGAGAATTACTGTGTGATCAGTCACCTGAGATAGAGGTTCCAGGCTCTGTGGGCTTAATTAGCTGTTCCAGAGGCTTAGGAACACTTCTTACACCTTACCTCTGACTGAACTGAAGGGAGGAAGTCAAAATAGTCCTAACATTTGTATTTTTGTGGATTTAGGACAATGCAACAGTGCAGTACCACATTGTACTGGGAGAAAAGCTCTTGCCCACAGACCTGAGAAGTGGAGTTCATAAGAACAGCATGTTGGGGCTCTCCTACTGGCTAATGTTTTACCAGAACAGCACCCAGGTAAGGGAGGCAAACTGTTCTGCCACTTGAGGATCTGGCTTGACCTATCACTTCTAAGGCTGGGGCTGGATACACCCATTTCTGTTTTCCACACCCTTGCAAGTTTACTGCTGTGACTGTCTGACAGCTGCCAAGCAATCCCTGCAAAAGGAGTTTTCTTCTTGCTGTTTTCTTCTGCTTTGCAGAAGTTTGTCAATAATATTCCTTTGGATGGAAAATTCCTTGAGACCAAGAACGGAATGCTGGTGGGGGTGTCGCAGGTGCTCCAGATACAGAAGAATCGTTGCACTGCCAACACCACCACCATACAAAAGGTAATGATGGTGACCAAGGAGCTGACCACCACTTGACAGGTTTTCTCCACCTGCTGAACCAAACTGATGGGTAACAGGCAACCTACCTTGTCTCTCCTCATGGATGAGACAGTAGCCTGTGGTCTGACCCCAGATGAGCGTGAGGCAAAATGGGGCATCCTGGAGGCTCAGATTCTGTACTTCTAATGCAACAGATCTGCAGCTCTTGTGCTCATCACATTCAGTTCCCTTGCTGGGGCTCTCGCAGAGTGCCAGCCTTGATGCGGGCTGATGCAGGGACTCCCAGCCTTGCATGAAGGAGCTCCAGGCCTAAAGAAAGCCCTACCCAGCTCAGAGATTCAGGAAAGGGGTAGCATGTGGTCTTCTTTTGGTGGTTTGAGCCATGGAGTTACATACATCTTTGTCCCAGCCAGCAGCCAGTACAGCACCATTTGTGCTGTAATTCAGGACTAGTGTCTTGGTGTGACGTGGGTAGAGGGCACACCTGTGACTTGTCCTGTTCTCTGTGCCCTAGTCAAGGTGCGGCAAGTGTGAGAAGGGGATCAAGTGTCCTCCTGGATCAGTTCTTGTGGTGAGTCTTTGATTTATGTGATAGCTCACAGACTGTTTGCAGATAGTGCTTTGATGTCCTTTTATTGCTCTATAGATGATATCTAGAAAAAATGTGCCCTTGAGTCCTCTGTGGCTCATCCATCACCAAGGTTTGTAAGAGACAGCAGAAACCAAGGGAGGGTTACAGAGGAAAAACATGGACATGAATCATGAGGCTCTGTACAGAGCTTTGCCTGAATTTAAGGAACCCTTTAATTTCCCCATTGAGCAGGGAAGAAAAGATGTCTTTTCTTTTTTATTATTCCCTCTTTCACTTGTTTCCACATTACCATCAAGGAAAGCCAGTTTAGAGGTGCCAGCAGCAATTTCCCTACCTGGATCATTGGTTTCTTCACACAGATGGGCTGGTTGTGCCTGTAGCTTGTTTGTGAGTGACAAACATTTCCAGAGAGGAAATTAACTAAGCATCTCATCTCCATGCTGGCTGTGAATTGCCTAACAGCTACATCTGGCTTCTTAGGCTTTATTGCTTTACTCTGCCCCCAAAATTTTCCAATTCTTTTTTCTCATTATTCAGACTGCCATGTATAGCAAGGACTCGGCAGGTGACAGAATTGACTCTTTGGGGTGACCTCACACCCAGAGATACCTCATTGATCTCAGCTCTGCATAGTCCAAATGTTTAGGGCTGTTCCTGTAGGAAACCAAACAAGAACAGTGTCATATGAACCAAAACCTACACTGTTTGTCTAAATATTGTAATACCTTCTCTCTGTGTGTTAATTATACCCTCAGGAACTGCCAGGGAGCAAGAACCTCGCTCGCTGCGAGCTGCGCTCCGGAGACGCAGGAATACTTGGCTGCCATTTCACCTGTGCAAAAGTTTCTCTGGTGAGAAAAACATTTGCCTCTGATTCATTTTGACAGAAGTGAGATGGGTATCAGCAGTACAGCTGTGGAAGTACAGGCTGTGCTAAAGTCCTGGCTGCGTCTGTGCCAAGGCATAACTGAGGCTGGGCTTGTCTGGGAGTTGCTCTCCATCCTGGAGATGGAGGGCACTGGAGCAAAAACAGACCTGCAGGAATGTCTGCACAGTGATGGATTGTGATCTGCTGCTTTGGTATTGTTGCTCTGGGTTTTGTCCTGCAGAGGAAGAGAAGGAGTTGAATGTTTGTAGTCTGGTTTCCTAAGGAAGTGAGGCATAAATGATGGTATTTTCCTTGTGCATGTGCCTTTCCGAATAACTGATGACTAATTGGAGCTGAATCAAAAGGAGGAGCAGAAGGTCTTGCACCTTGTGTTAAGTGACAGCCCCTACCAGTTTTGTGAAAGTGTGTGTCTGGGATAAACACTTGAAAAGGAAATGGTAAAAGAAAGACTTGCATGAGGTCTTACAGGAATTGCAGCATCTCTCGGGTGAGTTTAGTGGGAATGGGAGATTGAAGAGAAGGAAGAGAGGGAATTGGACATACAGTACTCACAGGGAGAGCTTCAGTTAGCATTTGTACCTCCCTGGGCACTTCTGCATCCCTTCATTAGATGTTTCTTTTCATCTGTACTTGGTCCCATCATGGTTTCTTCCCTCCATGGGTAGATGCAGAAAGAAGTGCGAGTAGTTAATTTAGGCCTTGGAACCAAATCAGCCTCTCTCTGCCCTACAGAGAGACACAGTGGGGACACAGGAAGGAAATAGGCTGGAGGGGCACAGGACTAAACATCTGAGTTACTCACCAAAAGGGCCAGTGTTGCTCAAGGGCCGTGCAGACCTTCACACCAAGCTCTGGGCAACAGAACACCCTGTTTTAGGATGTTCACTCCATCCTACCTGTGCACACACCTGGCTCTTTCATGTGCTGTCAGAAATTACGGCTATTGCGCAGTTAAAGGAATAGAGCAGCTTCCCCAGTAAAGCTGTACCTTGTCCTGCTGCACAGGATGGCTCATCCCAGCTTGTTCTTGTTGGTTTTTCCAGAGGTCCGTCTGCTGCCCCGGCTACTACGGACACATGTGTGAGATGTGCCCAGGGAAGCCAGGCCAGTGGTGCTCTGGGAACGGGGAATGCCAGGATGGCATCGAGGGCAGCGGAGAGTGCCGGTGCCTGGAGGGTTTCCACGGCACTGCCTGTGAAATGTGTGAAGTGGGACGATACGGGGCTGACTGCAAATCAGGTGACACCAGTGGCTGCTGCAGCTTGTCTTGAATGTCCTGCTTGCAAAGGGAGAGAAGTGGCCACATCTCAGCTCTTGGGAGGGGTGGTGGGAAGGGAGAAATATCCCAAAATCTCTGAGACAGGCAAATGGCTGGCAGGCCATGAGAGTGAGTGAGCGAGCCAGCCAGCCAGCCGGCCACCCAGAGGAGTGCCCCCATTTTCCATCCTCAAGCCAAAGCATGTGCTGTGCTGTGCTGCTCATCCTGTTGCCACCCAAAACCAGGATGTTCCTCTACAGAAAGTAGAGGCGAGTGGTCTATTCCTGGGCTTTCCAGCCTGGCAGTGAGGGAACAGGAGCTGATACTCCTGTGACATTTTCTTTATGGCACTTTGATGAGTTGGATTAGGAACAGAGCAGCCAGCAAAATGGTAGCAGGTCTCTCTGCTTGAGAGAGCTGGTTGGTTTGACAGTGGTGAGTGTTTGTTTTTCCCCTGCAGAATGTGCCTGTGACAATGGGATATGTAACGATGGACTGCAAGGGGACGGGAGCTGTGACTGCTTCCCAGGGTGGAAGGGCCCCACCTGCCAAGAGAGTACGTGAGTGTGAGGGGACCTGTGGTGTAACATTGCCTTTTTAGCACAGCAATCTGTGTGATCCTCTTTAGCTGCCAGAGGAATTCTCTGTTAGCTGAGCAAGGTGATCATAGTCACATTTTCATCCTCCTGAAAGCTTTTCAAACTGTGCTCGCTCATTCCCAGGCAGAAGCTGCATTTGTAGTGTGACTTCCCCAACAGCACATGAGCCCTTGAGATTTTTGGATGAAATTTGTACTGAGAAAAACCCATCCCCTGCTTCCATCTCCACTGAGACCACAATAACAGCCCTGTGACAGAGAGAGATGGAAGCTTTCAGCCAGATTGGGTTGACCATGATTCCTGTTACTTGCCTAAAAAGATGGCAGGACTTCATTTGAATTTTCAAAGGACCACAGTGTGTCTGCAGAGCTGCTTTTTCTGCTCACAGATCTATTCATTTAGGTGAACTCAGGCTGTAGTTTGCCATTATCAATAAATCTGTCATGTGTCAAAATAACACGTTGAGGATGGACTTGGGATTTTGTTTAGCATTTGGGTAGAGAGAAACCTGGGCTTCTAAATATTTTGGGATTTTAAAGGTTTGCACACAAAGACTTATTTTATAGTGAAGTCAAATGCTTTGGGGGCATTTAGAAATAGAAACTGAGTGTAGCTCAGTCCTATCTATTGTAAATGTAAAGCATGAAAATAGTTCATCTTTTGCTTCAAAAGGGCCAAAGCCAAATGGCTCTGTACGTCTGGATTAATTATAGGTTTCAGTCCTTGTTTCATTCCTAGCAGCGTGGAGGACTTTTGGAGGGTCCTTTTCTCTAGCTGGCAGAAAGGACCTCAACAAGTGCTAAACTGAAAATGCCAAGTCATGTTTGTGTCTTCTCTCGCAGGAATCAAGACTGACCTGTGCAATAACACCTGCCATCAAATGGCCAAGTAAGTGCAGATAAGGGGCTGAGTCATTCATGTCTGTTTGTTAAGTGTTTTACTCAGAGGTGATTCTCTGTTTAGGCCTTTGCAGAGGTGTGGGAGAAGATGCCTATTCATTAAAAATGCATAAATATTAGTTCCATTCTGGGAACTCTCTTTGGTGCTGAGCTGCATCCATTTTCCTCAAGGATTTTGTCTGTCTGAGCATAAATTCATTCCAAGTCCCTTCTGCATGTGTGGATGGCCTGGATGCCACTCAGCATGACTTGAGTGTTTGGTGCTGTAAAGAAATCCACAGCACGTTCCTCCTGTGGTCACTGTGGTCTCTGCACATGCCAGACTCATACTTGTTTCCCTCTGGCTGAGCAAATCAGGAGGTGCCTTCAGTGATTGTTTATCCCTTTCTTGTTTCAGCTGCCTCAATAGTTCCACAGATTCCCTACCTATGTGCTTCTGCTCTGCTGGATACACAGGGAATGGGACCCATTGCACAGGTACGTCCACCAAAGACAGGGTGAAATGAATGGTGGGATGTTGCCAGAGGAAAAGTCACTCAAATCCTCTTCCTCTCAGTCATCCACCATGAGCTTTGCCATGCTTTGGTAGAGAACTTTTCCAGTCCAGAGCTTTACCCAGGATGCTCTTGATGTTACTAAAGCCTGCAAGAGAGGGATGAAAAGGTAGGCAAGTGTAGGAGGGCAGTTCTTATTACCTGTGGAGAGAGATGCACATGAAAGGTTGTATTTGTTCTGATCTTACAGCAATGGTGGCAAAGATATGACAATTTTGGCCATGAATCCCTGGAATATGGATGTTTCAATTCCCTAGAACTTTTTGATTCTTCTGTTTGCTGGCCATGCCAAAACCAGATAGGAGCCGTGCAGCAGTTGTGCCAAAATGAGGTAGAAATTTGGGATAACACTCCAGAGCTACATTACAAACATGATCTATGTCAAAAGCAATCAGACCAGGAAAAAACAAGTGATCATTCTAGCACAGTTGATCACCCCCAGGTGCTCTGAACTGATTCTGCTTCTCTTGTTTGCATTCCCAGAAATAGATCCCTGCACTATGGACCATGGTGGCTGCTCCGTGCACGCTGTGTGCACCAAAGTGTCCCCAGGGGAGAGGACCTGTGTCTGTAAGGATGGCTACGCTGGGGACGGGACACTCTGCCTGGGTGAGTGCTCCGTGCGTGCTCTGGGGGAAGTAGAGAGGCATCATTCCTGCTTAGGGAGATTCCAGCCTCAAAGCATTAGTGTTTTGGTCTCAAACCAGAAGAGCCCTGACAGGTTTCTCACTGATCCATGTCATGGAGAGGCCCAGAAACAGAGAGTGAGGGCAAGCTCACACAACGGTGCTCTGAGATGAAGGTGGAGCTGGAGGAGAGTCCAGCCCTCTCATGTCCTTCAAAGCACACCCAGACAGGCATGGAATTTTCTGTGGGCACATTTATCACAGTTTAGAGACCCACATGCAGCAGGAGTAGAACTTGCAGTTGTACCCCACTCCTTTGCTACCACAAGACAGTTTCCCAGGAAAGTGTTTCCCAAGGTGGAAATGTTCTCCCTGTTGCTTTCCCAGTACCTCTTTGGATCACCAGGTCCCAGCTGCCTTGAGCAATAATTTATATAATTTATTATTAATATAATTTATTGTTTTGCTGCAGAAATTGATCTCTGTCTCGAAAGCAATGGGGGCTGCCATACCAACGCTGAGTGCATCAAAACAGGCCCAAAGAAGGTGGGTATGTAGGATAGATATATAGGGCAGCATTATTAGAGACAGTTCTGTGCCTTGCAGTACCCTGCTTTGTGCTTCGCTACCTTCCACACAGAGAATTTGCCTGGGAAGAGCATGGAAAGATGGCTGTTTCCATGAAAGCAGATGGCTTTGTTGGCCAGAGGCTGGAGGCAGTCTGGGATTGTATTTGTTCTGGACACAAGTGTGGTTATCCATGAATGCAGCAATGGGTGTTACACCACATGCTTTCCATCCAGTGCAGCCATTATGTGTTTTCTTTACTGTGTCCAAGTTTCAGACTGAGGATCTGTTCTCCCTCCAGGTTGCCTGCAACTGTCTTCCTGGTTACAGTGGGGATGGTGTGAGCCAGTGCAACCCCATAAACCTGTGTGAACAGGTATGTCTGCATTGTGATGCTACCAGAGGGGAAGGCCACAGCCTTGAGGTGTTCCTTTCCCCCAGTAGTTAACAGCAAGAGCATCATTAGCCTGGTTGTTTGGAGCTGCCTGTCCTGTCTTCCCACATACTGGAGGGACTTCCTTGTGTATCTGGTTTCCATTGCCTCTTGCACTGACCTGGGAGTACATCGGTCACCTGGCACTCCCTCACTGTGGAAAGAGTGACACAGGGTTGGAGGCAGGTGGCTTTTTACTCTCTGCCTGTTTTGTGTGGGCTTTGCCCAAAAGCTTCAGAGTAATCTGTGCTCACAGCATCGCTTAGTGTCCCTCCGAATCAGGGGGTTTGTCATCACTTTGGGTTCCAAACCGAGGTGAGAAAGTCTTGTTTCATGGGAGGGTTTGGTGCTGGAGAGCCCTTGAGGGTTTGGGTGAGGTTTATTCTAAGGCACTAAAGAGGGGGGAGGATGAATGGTTTGCAGATCCCACATGTGAGCTCCCACAGGCTGTTCAGATTGTTGGAGATGCCCCTCCATGGAGGCCTTTTGCTTTCCCTGGCAGAACAATGGAGGCTGCAGCCCCTTCGGGCTCTGCAAGTACACGGGGCCAGGCACTCGGAACTGCTCCTGCTCCTGGCACAGCATTGGAGATGGCTTCACCTGCCGTGGCAAAGTGCATCAGGTGAGAGGCATGTGCAGCTCCTCCTGTGTCCCTGTCCCCTGCCCTGCAGCAAACCACTCCCTGCCCTCCCAAGTGTAAGGTGCAGGTGAGCTGATCTCAGTGTCATATCAACACATGTGGTGTAGGAGTGGACACAGGTGCTTTGAGACAAACTCCATAAATCATAGGTGTATTTGGTGTGCCAGCTGTGGGAGAGAATCACACTAAAGTGACTTTGTTCCAAAGGGAGCTATGCTGGGAACATCCTGCTGCTGTCAGCAATACTGGCCATACATCCAGGGGCTGTTTTCTTCGTGTTTTAGGCAAATGGGAGTGATTTTGCTTTTTCCCAAGGCAATTCACTTCTGCCCAGTGGGATGAGGGCAGGTGTCCCCTGTGGCCATGCCAGGACTTGGGATCCGATCTGGAGGGCAGCAGTCTGTGTCCAATTCTGTTACCAGTACAATGGCTGTACTTGGGCAAGCAGGTGACCTTTCCAACTAATGGCAAATAAAATCTGTCATCCCCACAGTGCAGCCAGAAGAAAGGAGATAGACTGTTGAGTGCCTCTACTCTTACTGAAAGTTAGTGTGGTAAGGAGAGGGAGTTTGCTTTGGCCTCTGGGCAGCCCCCCAGGACTGGTGGTGGCAGCACAGTGAGGTTAAAGTAGGGATTTTGTGAAGCACTCCAGATGTCCCATGAGCAAGGGGCAGTTACCTGTGAGACAGCTGCTGCAGAACCAGCCAGCTTTCCACTCTGTCCACGCCATCCTGCAGCACTTGTGATGTGAATGGCAGAGGTCACTGTAACATCCATGTCACCTGTGCCTACAGTGCTGGTGAGGGAGGGAAGATCACTGCAGTGTGTCAGGAGAACTGGTGCCTCATAAAGGTGGGAGAGTGACCTGGGGTGAAAGGAACAGGTCACTGTGGTGGCTGGTGAGGAGCACAGTGCTAACACCAGCTGATTCTCTTTGTTTAAGGAGCTTGGAAGGATTCCAGACTCATCTGTGTTCTTTAGGATGATACAGGTTGGTAACAAACAGCCTTGTCCTTGTCTCCGTGCAGTAAATCCCACTTTTCTGCAAAGAGTCTTACTAACTGGAACCCTGTTTTCCCTTCCCACAAATGCTCTTCTAACACAGGCAGAAAGCTTCAAAGAACTCAGTGGGGCAGGGCCTTTCACTGTCTTCGTCCCACACACAGATTTCATAGGAAACACTACAACAGTAAGTGTCCCCCCATCCCAAGCTCTGTCAGCTGTTTGACAGCTCCAGTTGTGGCAATGTCCCCTGTGGGCTCCCGTATGCCCAATAAAAGAACAATTCCCAAAGATCACATATCCCAGACGTCACTTCCTCGAGGAAGGTGTGGTCATTTGTCCTTCCTCAAAGGATCTAAATGCTGCTTTTGTCAACCTGGTTGAAATTTCCCAAAGCTCTAAACTGTTTTGTGCATTCCCAGTGTTTTGGAGGGACTGGCTTTCCTGAAGGGATGAGTCAGAGGGGCCTTAGGCAATCCAGGTCTCCCTCATCGGGGCTGGGGGCCCTGCATGCAAGGCAAAGTGCCCCAGCGTGACCTCTGTTTTCTGTCTGGAGTTTGAGGAGTGGAAGAGCAGAGGTCTCCTCCGGGACCTTCTTCGCTACCACATGGTGGGTTGCCAGAAATTGCTCTCCAGTGACCTGGAAGCCCAGGAGTCACTCACATCTTTATCTGGTCACAAAATAAAGATCACGGTGAACGAGGTAATTCCCTTCCCTGTCCCACCTGTCAGGGTGTCCCTCTGCTGTCATTTGAAGCCACTGTGGTTGTGGCAAGTGTCTTGCCCAGGGCCTACAGAGGGCTCAGAGGGCGGTGCCATGGCTGTGAATGCCCCATCATGTCCCCTCTCCCCCAGAATAGCATCTTTCTCAACGGGGAAGCCAAGGTGGTCACGAGTGACATCGTCGGCATGAACGGGGTCATCCATTTCATCAACCAGATCCTCATTCCAAGTGACCTGGTGGACCGTAACATCTCCTCCAAGCTCTCACGGGTGAGGCTGAGGCAGGACTGTGCCCCAGTATCAGGGCTGTGGTGAGGGCAGGGCCAGAATCTCTCTCCCAACAGCACTGCCTCAGCACAAGGCTGTGTGGGCTGCTCTTCTTCCCTGTTCCTCACTGTGGAGGGGTTGTCTGAGGGCATGGATTTCGCTTGTGAAGGTGACAGCATTTGTGGCATAGCCATATTTGGAACAGAAGGAGCCTTATCCATCACTAGGGAACAACAGTGCTGGATGTAGGTGGGGAGATGTGTCCCATGCCAACCATCACGCTTTTTTCCAGCGCAGAGCAGATTGCAGCGTGAGATTGCCAATGCCTCTCTGGTACTCCTCAAGCAAGCACTAGGAGCTTATAGATCCTGCATTATACAGAAGATAACATTTTCTGTACAGCACAAGAGGGTGCTGGAGTTCATCCCAGCTCCTGCCATAGCAGCATCTGTCCAGGATGAATCAGAGAAGCAGGGGCTGCCAAATGCCATCCCTTTCCAGGCCAAATCATCAGCATGATGGTGACAGAGATAAACTTGTGTTTAACTGCTGCTGTTAACTGTCTGGTTTCTCCACCATGTTGCTGGTGCTGGAGGGGGAACCCTTAGTGACATTGCTTGCTCTCCTCCCTCCGCAGCAGAACGTCACGGAGGTGGCAGAGGCCTTTGGGTACAGCATTTACAGCAAGCTGCTGCAGGTGAGTGACCTCACATAGGCAGCGCTGCGGGGAGGTGGTTTAGTGCACCTGCACGTTCAGTTTGGGGGCTTGTGGCTTTTCCTTTGTGTCCCCTGTTACCTCGGACAGGACGCGGAGCTGCTGCCCCTGGTCAGCGACCCCCTGCACAGGCCCTTCACGCTGCTGTGGCCCACGGACGCCGCCTTCACCGCCCTCCCCGAGGACAGGCAGAAGTACCTGTACCGCAGGGAGCACCGCGACGTGCTGGCCTCCTACCTCAAGGCACACATGATCAGGGACACCAAGGTAAACATGAGGCCACACGTGGTGCCACCGCCTGCCTGTGGTTAAGTCAGGGTGACCTTGCCAAATTATTGCTGCTGTGGAACACGCAGCACATCAGCTGTCTAGGGAAGACCCAAAGCTGTTTGAGCATTTGAGGCAACTACAGCTTCGTCATGAGCCTCTGAGCTGAAGCCTTCTGTCATCAGCTTTCTGGGGAGACCACATCACTGCCAGAGTGTCAATGCAAGGCTCACAAACAGGCTCTTGTCTACAGAGGTGATAAACGAGGGAAAAGTCCAGCTGAGAAAAACCAGGGCCTGCTTTCACACACTGAACTCTCATGTTCAGGAATCTGGGACCAACCCAACATAGTAGTGCTGTGCCACTCACACCAGCTTCATGTACTGCCATGTCACACCCCTCTGAGTGTGGCTGCTGACCCCTGTCCTCACCAGGCAGCATCCCATTATTAGTATGAACTGCCAGTTTTGCCTGTCTCTCCCTTCACATTCTTCTTCTTTCCCTTAGATTGTTGCTGGTAACGTGCCCCAGGTCGAAACCATACGGACCATGCATGGCTCCACCATCTCATTCAGCTGCAGCAAAACCCACGTGGTGAGTGTTGTTTGGGCTCAGCTTCCATGGATCAGGTGTCCCTGGGCATGGCCAGGAGCCAGTGGTGCTTCTGGCAGGAACTGAACATAGAGTTGGGGTGCTTGCAGGCAGCTGAGCTGTAGAGAGGCTCGAGATGTTGTGTCCAGCTCAGGGAGGTGTGGGGGTGTGTGGCACCTGCACACACATGTCACGATGGCCTGGTTGCAAAGCCACCCCTGTGGTGCCACAGCCTTGGCACGTGCTGGACAGAGGCCATCCTTAGGAGAAGTGGCCATGGAAAGTGTTATTCAGGAAGGGTGGTCCAAAATGCAAGCACAGACATTTTGGAGAATTCTTGGGGTGATTAAGAAATCATGGCAGTCAAAAATGGGCAACTTTTGGGTGGTGCAGCCAGGATGTAGGATGTGCTGGAATCACACGTTGCTTTCTTCCTCTGTTAGGGGGAGATTCTGGTGGGGAACGGTGACGCCACCATCATCCAGAGGCACATGGAATTCAATGGGGGCATTGCTCATGGCATTGATAGACTGTTGGAGCCACCAGATCTGGGATCTCGGTGTGATAAGTTCAGCCTTGTTGAGCTACAGGTAAGCACTTGTGATGGGCTCAGTGAGGATCTGTGGCACCCGTGCAGTGCCATGCTGGGACTATGCATGTCAGGAGGGTTTGCTGCTCTTCCTTGGCAAAGCTCTGAGCAGCCAAGAGAGGCAGCAGCATGTGCTGAGTTGTTGTGAGGTTTCTTTGTCCCCTCCACAGGGATCTACAGAGAGCTGCGGACTCTGTGGCTTCGAACCACCCTGCCCTGCTGGCTCCGTTCAACGGGTAAAGCTCACAGCTTCATCACCAAGGAGGCCTGTGGGGGGACCGATGGCAATACCCAAGTGCCCCTCATGTTTTAGCAGCAATATGAAAGCCCACCTGCCTGTGGGAAGTCCCTCACATTGTCCATGCCCTGCCCCAAAGCACACAGTCCCATAGGGCAAGAGCTGGGCTGAGAAATACGGGGTCAGGGGCTCCAGTGGTCTTCGCTTGGTCAGCCCCTGTGTGGGTGACAGTGGCACAGGGGTCCCTCCAGCAGCACTGGAGGTGGCTCTGGATGCTTTAAAGCAAAAGAATTCAGCCTGGCCACTGGTGGTGGATCAGGTGCCTTGGGAGGCAATGGTTGTACCCCATTCTCACTGTGGGCTTCTGGCACATCCCTGAGGTTCACCTGTGGCTCCTCTGTCACCAGCCCCATTGCATGTTAGGAAGCCTCTGTCACTTGTCATAAAACTGAATGAGTGGCACAAGAAAACTCAAGGTGAGTTATCAGTGACCAATGTGGCAAACTCTGTGTTTTGCCTGTTCCCTCACAGGGGGAAACCAGGCGCTGCTACTATTACGGAAACCACCTGCTGAAGAACACGCTCCTGCTTCACCGCAACTCCCTGCTGCGGCCGTCGTGGCCACCACACTCCCCGTGGGACCCTTTCAGGAGACACTTCTCTTCCAGGGGGCCTCTGAGACGAGGCTGCAGGAGGAGCTGCATTTCCAGCCAGTGGATCCCACAGTGCTGTGCCAACCACTACGGCCGAGACTGTCGGGGTAAGAGACACACAACCTTTTCCCACCCTGGCCCTTTTTCCTATGGGAAGGTGGAGTTACTGGTTCAGCAAAGACATTTTGCATCCATGAATGTCCTTCCCTGGAGAAGGGTGCACGAAACCCCAGGCAGGGAGCCCCAGCCTGTAGAGGGTGCAGGGAACAATCCCCGGGGAGCGTGCGTGGACTAGCATAACAGGGAATTCCCTTTCCTTGGAGAGCCTCTTGACCCCGTGGAGAGCCCTGGCTGCAGGGCTGCCGGGGGGTGGCTGTCAGTCATGCCACTCACCCCTAGGTGTTGCCAATGCTCAGCCATTCCCTGGTGTCTGCGCTCTGTGCATGGGCAGTTTTCACATCCTTGGATGAGTCTGCTGCCAGGTTAGCGTGGGATGTGGACCCAGCACACTGAAGCAAAGGGTCTGGAAGCTGTGCCAAATTTAACCCTTTTGCCCCCATTCCCAAGGTTTGCTGTCATGGGGTGTCCCCAGTACTCACCTCCCAGGCTGCCTGAGCTGTCTGTGGTCTGAGCACCCCCGTAAGCGGCAGCTCAGGTGTGCAGGCTCAGGGTCAGCAGGCAGCCCAGGGTCCCTTTGTCACCTCAGCCTCACTAAGGTGCCCCCTTTGCAGCGTGCCCAGGGGGGCTGGAGGCGCCGTGCAATAATCGTGGGACCTGCGATGACAAGATCGGTGGCTCGGGGAGATGCAACTGCAGCGAGGCCTTCATCGGGACCAGCTGCGAGCTGTGCGCGCCCGGCAGATACGGCCCCCAGTGCCGAGGTACGGGGTGGGGGCTGCGGCACGTGGTGCTGCTTGGAGACGGGGTGGGTGCTGGGCTGACCCCCTTGCGGCTGACAGCGTGGGAATCAGAGCTACCACAGTGCTCGGGTCAGACCTCTGGGGCTGGGGACATCCCTCCCTGGGGTCCTGCTGGACAGCCATTGATCCAGTTGGATAAGACTGGGTGGCACGTGCTGGGAGCTGTGGTCAGTGCAGCCCTGCTGGCAATGGCCTCAAATCTGCAATGAGGCCACAGGGGCAACCACAGCTGAGAGCCCAGGCTGGCAGAAAGCACTGAGATATATTTTGAGCCGGGGGACATGTAAGTTGTGATGGACCCTGTACAGGAAGAGCATCTCCTGGGATGTGCTCAAGAAGGGCCTGTGCCCATGTGGGACAAAAGCCAAGGGAAGGAAAAGGGAGTTCTCCATCCTCCCATCCCAAACTGGGCCTTAAAAGGTCTCCAGGAATGTTTTTGGCAGCTGAATGTTTTGCAGGGATTCAGTGAGGAAACTCATTTCCAGAAATGCCCAGGGGAGGAGTGATGGGGGGTGGTGGATGCAGAGGCTTTCCCTCCTCTGTGAAGGGCACGTGTTACAGAGGAGGACAGTGACAGAAGGGCTATGTGTACTGCCATGCCCACCTTCATACCCACCCACACATGCCACCAAGCAGGTGCCATGATGGTGTGTTCATCCCTTCCTCACAGAGTGTAACTGCACTGAGAACGGCGTGTGCAATGGGGGGCTGCACGGCGACGGCTTCTGCTTCTGTACTGAGGGCTGGACTGGAGACCGCTGTGAAATCAGAATAGGTGAGGGATGCCAAGCCCCACCACCCGCTATTCCCTGGGACCTGCTGCCATATGGCTGCTTTGCCAGTAGCTGGATAGTTCAAGCAGCAGATCAGAAATATCTCTAAAAAAGAGCTCTCAGTTGTGAGGCTCATCCTGAGACCTGTTGAATTTCACAAGGGTTGGGGTTGTGAGGAGGAGGAGGAGGAGGTGGAGAAGGAAAGGTTCACTGGAACGTGAACAAGCCCCTGAGCTCAGAGGTGCTCCAAAAAGTTTGAGCCTGAGGTGAAGGCCTGAGGTGTATCTGATGGAGTAACAGCCCTGTATGTTTGGGCAAGGCATCTGCAGAAGAGAACAGGGGGGAGGAAGAAAGGTGGGAGCGTAGGGCAGGTGGCCTGGGGCAGGTGGTGGCGATGGCAGCCGTGCCCATGTCACAGCCCTGTGATCATCCTGACCCGTGTGTGCTCTGGTTTCAGTGGTGACCCCCACCTGCTCCCCACCGTGCCACGCCCAGGCCGTCTGCCGCGCCGGCAACCTCTGCGAGTGCGACCTGCACTACGAGGGGGACGGGAGAGTGTGCTCAGGTATAGGGGCTGGAAGGGGGGCGGGCAGGGCAGTCGGACCGACCCCCATAAGGTGTTGTAGTTAACCCAACACTTCCCCCCCGGCAGTGATCGACATGTGCAGCCAGGACAACGGGGGCTGTGCCCGGCACGCCCAGTGCTCCCAGCTGGGCGTGAACGTCTCCTGCTCCTGCGATTCCGGCTACAGCGGCGACGGCTCCGTGTGCGACCCCATCGACAGGTGTGCGGACGGCAGGAACGGGGACTGCAGCCAGCACGCCTCCTGCATCAGCACCGGCCCGGTGAGCGTGTTCCCTGAGCCGGGGAGATCTGCTCGCCATCCCAGGTGGCTGTCCTGGGATGCTTCAGGCTGCTGGAGGACACTGATGTGACAGTGTCCCCCCTTCTACAGTCCCCTGCCCCTCCTGCAGGTCTTCACCACCACACCGTGCCCTTGGTCTGCTGCCTGGCTGCGGGGATGGTCCTCAGTGTGTTATGCTGAGCCCATTTGTCCCCATTCCTGTGTCTAAGGGGTATAAGATGCATCAGCTGTGGCATTCCTGGGCTGTTTAGGGGCTTCTGGGATGGTCCTTCAAGGACAGTGCTGGCCATTTTTGCAGAGGAACCAGAGCTGCTCAGTGCAGGCCAGAAGATGGGACTTGGACCATGATGTAGTGCAAGAATCATGAGCCACATACCTCAAAGCTCAGCTCAGACAGCATGTGACAAGGAGACAGTGTGACCTTTTTTGGGTGTGGGGGTAGGACAGAGGCCACGTGGCCTTTCATAGCTCTGTCAGAGTCGCGTTAGGCTGTAGAGGCATTCTGAAGGCTCATCCCTGTGTTCACAGGGATACAAGGATCCCCAGCTGGCATCTGTGTGTTTGCACTCACACAAATGCCACCCTCCCTTTGTGCTGCAGAACGAGCGGCGCTGCAAGTGCAAGCCGGGCTATGTGGGAGATGGGATCCAGTGCCTGGAAGAGGTCGTGCCTCCCACGGACCGGTGCCTGGAGGACAATGGGCAGTGCCATCGGGAGGCCATCTGCACTGACCTGCACTTCCATGGTGAGTGCTCACCCCCACAGTGCCAGGGATGGTGTTCCATGGAGAAGTCATGCTCCATCATCCTTCACCTTCTGGCTAGGGCACCTCTCGGGAGGGTGGGATGGACAAGGGGATGGGGACTCATCTCTGTAGCTTGATCTGGTTTTCACAGTCGCCTTTTCCCTACGTGTCATACGGGGAGGACAAACCATCCTTGTCTGCTCCCGTGTGACGTGAGATGGCCTCTGATGGGTTACACTGCTGGAAAGCACCAACTCCATTGAGGAGAGCAAAAAGCTCAGCGGAAGCCTCTCCCTCGCTTGTCCCTTGGCCACATCCCACCCTTGGCCAGCAGTGCTGCCTGTGCTCACACACGGACCATGTGGCTGCCTTGGTGTTTTGCAGATAAGACCATGGGCGTGTTTCACCTGCAGTCACCCCGGAAAAAGTACGACTTCACTTACGAGCAGGCTCAGGAGGCCTGTGCTGCAGAAGGCGCTTCCCTGGCCACATTCCAGCAGCTCTCGGCAGCACAGCAGGTCAGGGCAGGGCTGGCTCTGTTGCTTCGGGGGGCTGGGACAGGCAGTGCTTCTCCTGAAGGTAACATGTGGCTGGGTGACCTCTCATCCCCTCGGTCAGGCACTGTTTGCTCCATCAACAGCCCTCAAACCAGGAGGGCTGGTGGGTCTCCCAGTCACACTGTGATGAGACCTGTGGCAGTGCCTCCACACCTTTAGGTGTTGGGGTGATACTGGATAAGGCTGCACAACAGGAATATGCATCAGGGCAAAATAACTTGGGCAAGAGATATTATTTTTAATCATATAATTGATTTTCCTCTGGTAGATGGGGTTCCACCTGTGCTTGGTGGGTTGGCTGGACAATGGCACAGCCGGATACCCCACAGCTTACCCCAACCCCAGCTGTGGGTCCAGCCACGTGGGCATTGTGGACTATGGCTCCCGAAACAACTTGAGCGAGACCTGGGACGCGTTCTGCTACCGGGAGAAGGGTGAGTGGAGCCAGCATGTTGCCTGGGGACATCCTGCTGGGCACAAGGGCTGTGTCATGGCAGCAGTTACAGAACTGCCCTTGCAGCAGGAGACATGGGCAGGAGGGCATATCCCCCTCTCCCCAGGCCAGTGTCCAGAGGGAACGTCCTGAGGGGTATCCAGAAGTCAAGAAAGGGGGGCTCAGTGTAACTGGAATGGGCAAGTCAAGTCAGTCAAGTCACATCTTGTTTTTCCTTTGCAGATCTGACTTGCACCTGCCGTGAGGGGTTTGTGGGAGATGGGTACTGGTGCAGTGGGAGACTCCCTGATGTGCTCGCAGACAACGACCGCTTCTCCACCTTCTATTCTGTAAGGAATGCTCTCCAGGCTCCTCAGTAGCCAGCAGCTGGCAACAAGGCAGAGGGAGGGATGAATCCTAACAGGAAGGAGTGGTGGTTTGGTCTGTATGTGGAGAAGACAGTACAAAGACAGAGAGGTTTTTGTTCCTGGGCTGGGGAGTTCCTGGGCTGGGGAAGCTGGTAGTGTTGCTGGTTGCCAGCAGTGTGGTGATGGGGAAGATCTCCCATCTTTTCCAGATGTTGCTCGATTTTGCCAATGACACAGAAGAAGGACTGGATTTTTTCATGTACTTGTCTGATGACTCTGCTCCCAAAACTCTGTTTGTCCCTCTGAACTCTGGCTTTGCAGACAACAAGGTAAGCAAGCAGAGATGAGTGGCTGCTTGAATGCATGGGATGAACTATCAGAGCCCCAGAGGAGAGCAGGTGTTGTCAAAGCTGGCATGATGGTTTGAAATAGTCTGGGGAAAGAGGCGGAATGTGGGTCAGAGGGGACCACTGGAGGTCTCCAGTCCAGCTGCTCCTTCTGAAGATTTAGGTCAGGTTGATCAGAGCCTTCTCCAGTTGAACTTTGATAATTCCTAAGGATAGCAAATCCCTCCTGCTCTGCATAGTCATTCTCTGCCATGTTTTCCATGAATGGAGCTGCCTGTGGCCATGGAGAGAGACTGGGGCTGGCCAGGGGGCTGCACAGGAGCAGGGAAGGGCTGAGACCAGCTCAGCTGTTTCTCATCCCTGCACACTCTTGCATTTTCAGACACTGACAGGAGAAGAACTGAAGCTCCACGTGTCATCCAGCAATGTTGTCCTCTTCAGCTACAACCTCACAACAGGCACCATCATCCCATCCCAGTCAGGACATGACCTCCACGTATCAGACCTTCCAGTGGGCAACAGTACAGAGCACTCAGTAGGTTTAACTTGGCAGAGGGCAAAAAAAAGCCCCACAAGTTTTCACCACATCTCTCCTGAGACAGGGAACAACCGGGAGGCTTTCTGGTGAGGTGACATCACCTGTGTCCTGTGCTGTAGGACGCCAAGGGGATCAATGACACGATGATTGTGGAGTGGGACATCATGGCTTTCAATGGCATCATTCACGCGATTGCAGAGCCCCTGAGGATCCCACTGCCTGTCGTTCACTTCGGCCAGGTGAGTCCGAGGGCACAGAGAGGGAAGAAATGTGCCGAAACAGCACGAAGGGATGAGGGAACAGGGTGAGGTGACCGAGTCATCCCAAGGACTGGCCCCATGCTTTGCCCTCTGGTGTGGCCCATTCTGGGTGGGTTGCCCGCGGCCACACCGGGGAGCGGCAGCAGGAGCTGTGCCGGGCCCGGGCCGTGACGGGGCCGCTGTTTCCGAGCAGGTGAACGGTGCCGCGCAGGGCTCGGGCTCCGTGGCCACCGGGACGGTGTCGGCGCTGTGCTTCGCGCTGGCGCTGGCCGCGGGGGCCGGCATCGCCTACCACTGCGTGAGGAGGCGGCGGCAGGAGGCGCAGTTCGGGTACTTCCAGGTAGGAGCGGGCCGCGCAGCGGGCCGGGAGGTGCGGGAGGGCGGTGGATGGAGCGGGGGGGGGTCCCGGTGCTGAGGGCACCGCCCGCCAGGAGGCGCCAGCGGGCCCAGTCCGACCGGGGGGCGGGACCGGGCACGCCGCTCAAGCCCCGCCCCCCGCGGCGCTCAGCCAATCCCGCGCCTCCCCTCGCAGGCGGATCTGCGCGCGGACGAGGAGGAGGAGGAGCAGGAGGAGGGGGCGGGGCCGCGGAAGGCGCGCGCGGGGCCGCGCGCCGGCAGGCCCCGCCCCCAGCGGCCGCTCGTGGCCATCCCCAACCCGCTGTACGGTGGCCACGCCCCCGACTACGAACCGCTGCACGTGAGCCACGCCCCGCCCCCGGCCCGCCCCGCCCCCAGAGCGCTCCCCCTGAGCCCGCTCTCCTGTGCCCGCAGGACCCGCCCATGGCCGACTGCGGCACCGAGCCCGCCGCGTTCCCGCAGTGACCCCCACGGACCCGGCCGGCCCGCCGCCAAATAAACAGCTCAGCGCCGCCGGCTCTGCCCGCGCCTGCCCCCGATCCTCGCCCTGCCTTGTCCCTCCCCAGCCCAGCACCGTACGAGGGGCTGTCCACCAAAGCCTCCAGCACTCAGGGCACTCACTTCAGCCGCCCCCAGGGACTCACGGCCCTCGCTGCTGCACGGCTGACGTGTGACAGCCCCCCCGGGACACACCAGCCCTCTCCTGTACCCTCACAGCCCCATGGTCAGGTACGAATCAGTCAGTTATCACCCCACACGCCCCGTTTGCCCCCACCCCCGCAGTGAGCTGGTTAGTCAGTTAGTTACACATGCTGCAGACGTTTATTGAGCTACACAC
>JAYRBT010000023.1:15357178-15384115 GCA_036023395.1 Myiotriccus ornatus
CCGTTTGCCCCCACCCCCGCAGTGAGCTGGTTAGTCAGTTAGTTACACATGCTGCAGACGTTTATTGAGCTACACACTACACACAGCACAAAGACAAATGCCACGTGCACCTACTACAGCTGTTTTGATTAGAGCAGCCGTGTTAACAGTGATTGTCCAGGCCACTGCGTCGGGAGCAAGGCATCCTGAACGTCTGTGACAGGCTGGGGCTGGCACATGGCACAAAGACAAGGCAGTGACGGACAAGAGGGGCCAGCCTGGCACAGCACCGGGGAGGAATGTGCGGAACCTGTGTGTGTGTGTCTGTGTGTGTGACTCTCACTGGGAGTTGCTGATATGCCTTGTACTTTAGTGCCTTTCTCTGAGTCAGAGCTGCTGGCAGAGGGTCTTCCACACCAACCTAGTTCCTCTTCTTCCACACCAACCTAGTTCCTCTCCTGCTGCCCCCACACTGACAACACCCAGCCTGTCCAGCAATCCCTGCAGCCCAGTGCTCACAAGCCCCAGGTGCTGCCCCCACGCTAATCCCCTGGCCCCTCAAACCCACAGCCCTTTCCTGCTGCCCAGACACACTCTGCAGTCACTCATTTCCTTGCCTGCTCACTACAAGACTCAGCACAAGACGTGCCTCCATTCTCTGTTCCCTCTCTCCTTCCTGTCACCTCAACACCGATTGGCACTGTCACCCCTATTGCCATCTGCAAATGGTGCAGCAGTGAGGGGAGGAGCGGGAGGACCAGGGCAGCAAATGTCTCCACCTCTTCATCCTACAGCCATCACTTCCCACACACTAACAATGTTCTCCTGTTTCCCAGGGCCAACCAGCATCAGAGTGGCACAAACTCTCAATTAGTCTTCCCCACCTCAACTGTTCCTCTACCCCCAGTGCCCTGCCTGGCCCTGTGGCAGTCTGAAGGCTGTCCAGAACCAGCATAGCCCTGAGCCCACTTTCTGCACCTCACATCCTAAAGCAACTCTCAAGTGCCTGGGCCTCCAGACTGTCACCCCTGTCCCATCCTATATGCTCTGACATTGCTATTAGCACCTCTTTGCTCTTCCTCCTCCTGAGGAGGCACCACAGGGCTTTGCATGGCCACACTACCCTTTCTGACCCACCACACTGAGCAGCACTTCACACCCAAGCCCTCCTTGGACAACCTCAGCAGCCACTCCATCCAACCTAGGCCATATCTCAGAGAACACGTGGAATGCCACCACCTCTGCTGCCAACCCTGAACCTTCCCTGAAGGGCTGAACACATCCCTCTGCAACTCACAACAGACCCCACCAGCTGTCAAAATACTGATGTCACATGGCACCAAACCAAAAATACTGACAGTGCACAGCCCTAAACTCACTCAAAAACCAGGTATTTTGAGACTCTGTGAACATACTCCCACTACCCAGGGCTTGCACATCCTGCACAGTTACCTAACAGTTCCCTACCAGAGTCCCCAGCTGGACAGACCAGTCTGGTGGGGAGGAGGAATGGGCTGAGGGCTGCTGATATCAGTTCTAGACAGGTAACACTGCTGATGCTTTGTCATCCATAATGGGCTTGCCCAGTTGGCAGCCCTGACCCCTCCCTGTCCACTTGCAGAACGACTCACACTGCAGTCCCAGGACATCTGGGCAGCTACAGCCCTGACACACCTTGTCACCCCTCCCATGGGTTGCACTCACTGAGCACTGGAGACGTGGGGCTCCGTGTCTGAGCCACTTCTCTGGGCACAGAGCAGGGAGTGGCTGTGTCCCACCACCCTCACTGGTTCCCCAGCTCACCTGCTCCTAGAGAGAACTCCCTGCCAGAGAACAAGCACCCAGGCTCTGTGCAGCCTACAACGCACCTCAGGGAAAGGGATGGAGCCAGTGAAGGGAAAAAATAAACACACCATCTACACACGTGTACGCAAGTGTCAAACGCCCTTTAGTGGTGGACAGAGGTGCTGCCGCCGAGCGGCCCCAGGACAGCTCGGCCGTGCTGCTGCCTGCAGTACCTGCCCCTCACCGAATGTGCACCATCTCCTCCAGGAAGGGGGTTTTCATGCAGCCCGTGCAGAGCTGGTCCATCCAGAGCGGGGCCTCGTGCTGCAGGGGCGTGCGCCGGGGGTAGAAGGTGAAGTTCACGTCATAGTTGAGCAGGCAGCTGATGGAGGCCATGTAGATGTCGGAGAACCGCACCAGCCGGCGAGAGAAGTACGTGGGGTTGTGGAAGGTGCGGAAGATGCTCCCAAACTGAGGGTTGAACAGGTTCTTCGTCAGCGACCTGAGAAGAAAGAGATGGTGCTCAGTAGATAAAACTGCGGTCACAGATTCTTCCCCCTCCACACCCTTTGCTCTGGGCCACCCCAGCCCCAGAAGCATTAGATCACGCTAAGTACCCTCCCCTGCAGGTTGTGATGCAGACCAGTCCCTGGGCAGTGAGACTGTGATGAGTATTCAATGCACTCTTACTCTGCTTTGTTACCCTAACTGTTACAGGCAGTGCCAGGAGCTGCAGTAGCAGACAGCCCACAACCCCTCCCAGCACTCCCCTTTCTCACTCTGCCTTCAAACCAGTCCACTCTCCCAGGCTCAGGACTGCAGTGCTGCATCCCACCCTGACCCCCACCAAGGCAAGTGACACCAGAGATGGCCAGAGTCCAACAGCTGCAGCACCACTGTCCTCAAAGCAGGTTACAGAACAGAACCAGTACAGGCCTGAGAGGCCCTAAGAGACCTTATGACTGAGGGGACAACGCTCACCTGATCTCCTGTCGTTCCTTCATCCACTCCAGCAATACTTGCTTCGACTCTGCATCCTGATACATCTGCAAAGACAGCAGCAGAACAACATACATCATTCCTGTAGGCCACACCTCAGCTCCCCCCAGTTTCCACTGTAACTCACAAACCCAGAGCCCACTGCACCAAAAGAAGGATATTTTTGAGAACCAAGCAAGATGGTACATCCCCTCATTCCCATGCTAAGCCCAAAATGCAGATTCAGAAGGCAGCACCCTACCTGTCCTGCTCAGCCAGGAGCTGTTTACCTGCATTCTCTCCAGCAGCCCAGTCAGAGCCTGCTGCCAGGTCAGGGAGTGCATGTACTGCTCTGTGTTTATGATCCGGATCTCCGTCTCCAGTTCAGGAACGATGGCTCCAGTCCTCCAGCCGTGACGCAGCATGAGGTCCTGGAGGTCAGGGAGAAAAAACAACCATGAATTCAACATAAAGCCTGAAGGCCAAACACAACCCTGGTTCCTAGAAGAGCGGTCTTGTTCCCATTTTGGATTCTCAGGGGACAGCCACACATGGCCCGTGCCAGTAACAACCATCTCCTGGCCAGCAGGATCAGCTCTGTGAAGCACCACAAAATGTGGTGGTTGTCTCTGCCTGACAGAGCATGGGCAAGCTGGTGTGTCTGACCTGAGCACTCAGAGCAGGCCCTGCCTTATCTCCCACACAGCTGCAGCCACAGCAGCCACACGGGCTTGCTCTCACCCCACTGCAGAGTGGAGACATTTCACTCACCGCAAGGTCACTGTACAGATGGTCACCAAAGTAGAGCACTTTGGACCCACGCCAGCCCGTCAGCCTCAGGAAATCAAAGAGGTTACCCTGCAAGGGACAGGAGTACAGAGAGAAACGTGGTTACAGGCCACTTTACCACATGCAGCTGTGAGCACTCAGGGGTATCAACCTGCTCCCTCCCCCACCATCTACAACCAAAGGTTTCTGTACTTGCTCACCTCACTTCACTTATGTGACAAGCCCTCTGTACATTCCTCAGCTTTTCTCAGGCTACAGAAAAACTCTTTGCAAGAGTTTTTGCAAATAGGCAGTTTGAGGGCACAGCAAGTCAAAAGGACAACATGGACTAAAAAGACAACAAGAGGAAGCAGTTTAGAGGTCATGAGATACCTAAATTAGATGGGCAGAAAGAGGCCCAATGTGTTCTGGGTTTAGAAGTTGTTAAGCTCAGGTGATAATGATTTCACTTCACAGGGTGCACCAGAGAGAGGGCGAGCACCACCATGCAAAGCTTTCAGAGTCAGGAGCACTTTAGGCTGTTCTACATCACTGAGCACCATCCAATCTCAAAGATGAACAACACCCATATGTTCAGAAATTGTTTAACCAAGCCAAAAAGCCAGGCAGCTTGCACAGATTTACAGCAAAGTAAAACAAACCAAACCCTGAAGCACCAGCTCAAGCACTGCACCGAGCAGCTTTCAAGGCTTTCCAAACATCCATCCACACACAGAGGACACTTCAGGGACTACCCTTCCATTTCCAAACAAGTTTTCACATGAGTCATAACAGAAACAAAACCCACTAGGAAAGGAAAAGGCTCCATCACTGCCTGCAGCCCCTTGGCAGCAGTCCCTCCAGCCAGTGCCAGGAGAAAGCCAGCACCTGCCCGGGCAGCAAACCCCCAAACACAAGGCAGCTGCCACAGCAGCCAGGAGCATTTGGCCACTGGCAACTTGCTGTATGGATGGCTAAGGGTGCCCACAACCAGGGTGCTGGGCCTCCTGCTGCTGGTCACCTCAAACAGCAGTGGATCTGAGAGCCAGGAAACTTGTGCTTGGAGCTCCACGGAGCCACAGACCTGTTCCATGACCTCTGGGTCCTGTCCTGAGGCAGCAGACCAGGGGAGGGATGGGAGTACAGAAGTACCACACAGAAAACACCACATCTATGGGAATGGAGGGACTAAGGGCATCACTCGAACTTCCCAGTCCCCAGGGCAAACCTCCAATCCCTGATGTCCCATTCGTGGGATACCCCCAGCAAGTAAATGCCATACAGCCACGCTCCAGGGGACAGGAACAGCTCAGGGCCTATGGCAACACCACCACAACAGCAAGGTCCACGGCCACTAACACTTGCCAGAAAGAAGTATATTGTGGCACTCCAAGAAACCAAAAATCCTGGAGACAGGGTGGGCTACAGCCAGGATATACACTGTCACATCCCAACAACCTCGATGCAGTCAGATGAACATCATGATTGGGGGAGAACTGGAGAAGAAGAACAAAATCCTACTCCATCCCTCCTTCTTCATCTTTTCCCTTCCTCACTGCACCATTCAGTTGGGTGAGCAACCTGTGGCCACAAGACCACAGGTCAAGGTGGTCAAGAGCAGGATTTAATTCAGCAATAAACTCTAGAAAGAAAAGCTGAGGTGTGCCTTTTCTCCTGAGGGAGCTGATAACTCACTGGGAATGAGCTATACTTACATGTTCCTAGCTCCTGGCAGAGGATGGGACACTATCCCAGCACTTTAGCAGACCCACGGGACAGGCCAGAGGCTTCCCAGCAGCACTACTCAAGGACACGACCCACTTTTCTTCCACAGGGCAGGTCCCAGCTACTTGACAGTGATCTCACTGACAGTTTCTTCCCGTGGGATTGGAGAGCTCACATAACCAAGAACAAACCGTCCTAAAGCCAGAGGCAGCTTGTCTCAGGGGACAGACCAGCTGCAAGGACAACAACCCAGGCAGCAAGTTCACCAGAGTAACAGCTCATCCTCCAGACGCTGGTCCTCCAGGAAGGGGAGTGTCAGGAGCCAGGCTTTGTGCCCCATTTGATCACTTTTGTTTCTCTATTCTATTATGCAAGTCCACCTTTTCCAGCTTTATGGAGAACAATTTGGAGTGGGGAGTGGAAGATAACTGCATACACATCAGATAACTGCATACACATTTAGAGAGCTGTGCCTTCTTAGCCTGAACTACCACACTCTTGGGAGCATCTCCAGGACAAGAGTTTCAGGAGCAGGACATTGGAAGAGCTGAGGGAAAACTGCACTATCGGCCACGCTGGACAATGTCAGACCAGAGCTCCCAGGGTGAAGGTTTCTCTGTACCTGGGGGCAGGGGACATTCACTGACCCCTGCTACACATGCAGAGGATGTTTCCCTACCACCCCATCTCACACAAAAAGGGCAGCAGCAGGAAAAAAACCCTGGCAGAGGTAACTCAGCACAGGTTCCCTTGGGCACAAAGACCCCACACCGTAAGTCACCTGGCCCTGCTCTGCCTTTCTCCCCTTGTCCCTGTCCCTCCATCCCTAATGCCAAGCCCATGCTGAGAGCATTCTGAGGGACAGTGTCCTACCAGGCCACCGCCCCCAGCCAGCACAGCTTCTTACAAACACCCTCTAACTACACACGTGCTCTGCTCGAGGACTTCTGGTTTTCACTTCGCAAAAAAAGTGCCCTACAGAAGAACCCATAATTTTCCCTCACCCCAACCAAGCAGATTTTCCTGCTTTCCAGTCATTTCCAGGCTTTTCTAAATATTTTGAAAGTTGCAGGCATGTTGTAAGTCCCAACCATTTCAGACTCTTGCTTCAGACCCCTTATGCACCCATTCACTTTACCTCTTTGTAGATCTTTCCCTTCTCCAGCTGGTTTATTTTGTCCCACTGCAGTGAGCCTTTATCATCCAGTTTTCGAAAAGGTCTGGGAAAAAAAGGGGGGAGATGTCAATTCCTTTTGATTGTTGGTGATTGTTACCCAGCAACCAGAACATCTGAATCAGGAAACTTGTTTACCTATGTAACAACTTGAAATAAAAGCTCTACATGAGCTCTAAGTGACCTTCTGGGCCTTCTGAACTATTTTCTCAGGGGAATAGAAAGTGTGAAAGGGAAATATCTTTTAAAAATGCTTCCACTGGCTGTAACCATTTCATGCCAAAATCCCTGGCAACTCTGCTTTGCTTTTCACATACAGAGGGGAGGAAAATACTGACAATAATGACTCCCTCTGAAATGCTAAGGCCAAGAAGGCTTTGCCCTGAATGACCTTGTGTCCTGTCCCAACCTGGCTATGCCCCAGCCCAACTGAGACCATGGAATGTCCTAATAGGATACAGCAAGTCTGCAGAGTGGATGGAAAGCAGTTCTCATGCTGATCTCAGCAGCTGACCTGAGCTGGCTCCTGCTATTCCTGAGGCCTCCCCATGACTTTCCATGGCCTACTACACGAGTGGATCTTAGGCACCAGGCAGCCATAGGTTTTATCTCCAAGAGGACTGCAGCCATAGGTTTTATCTCCAAGAGGACTGGATCATCATCACTCCAGGCTGTGTTTGAAAGACACTTGACCTACAGCCCATGAAGAAAACCTTTACCAGGTTATAAAACAGCTTATAAAACCATTCCATAGGTTTACTCCTGTTTGTGACAATGGCCTGGGATACAGGGGAGGAAAATACATACAAAGAAAAGAATTGACTGATCCCTCAAGGGCAGTAATTTCTAGTCAGTCGTAAGTTGAAGCAACAAAGTAGACACAAGTTCCCAAAGCAAAGAATCCAAAGAGCAAAGTGAGGACAGCAGCCTGTCTATCAACTATTCCCTTGGCAGCTCCTAACTGACCACAAAACTCAGCTGCCACGTACAAAGGCTTTCAGAGCTGCCAATTACCAAACAGCATGTATCCAGTAACGAAACAAAACCCCCCAAAACCCTCAAAAAAAACCAAACCAACCCACACAGATAATTGCAAGGGCAACAGGAAAAGGAAAGATTTTGTCACACTAGAGCTAGAGCCAAGAAATGGCCAGCTCTCATGCACACCATTCCACTCCTCCCCTCTTTCTGAAGATTTAAGTACATTATTACCCCTAAAAATCTAAGTTAAACCCAGACCCTTAAAAAACTCATGAGGATTAAACAGCCAGTTTAGAAGCACAGTTTCTGCTTGGCTCTAAACATTCACTTATTCCCAGAGTAGCCAAATTTCATCTTCCCAGAGAGAATCTGAGAGGGCAGCAGAAGGCTGGGTGCCTGCTGAGCCTACATTATCTTAGCAAAGCACTGCTCTTTTGGAGGGCAGAAGGAGCTGTTTGTCCAGGGAGGGGCCCCACGTGCAGCAGCACAGCCCCTCACGTACTTCCTGCGGTCAGTGAAGAAGTTGGGCTTGTCAGCCTGCACGATGACCATGTCGAATAGGTCCCGCCAGTTCTTGCCGACCATGTGTTTCATTCCCTTGTCCCTAAAGGCAAAGGAACAGAAGAATTAACAGAGCCAGTACTCTTTTCCACCCAAACCACATCTTTACAACACTCTGTCCTAAATTTGTTCTCATTTCAGTAACAGAGAAGAAAGAATAGATTTGTGCACCCCCCAAGGCTATCTCATTGCATTGGAGTATTGATGTGCTTTGTTTCAAGCTGTTCCACCCTTTCTCCTGCACCATGGGAAGTCCAGGAAAGTCTGGGATGCAGCAAGAACTGCTAGAGCTAACACAGCCACAGCCTTTATTTTCTTCAACGAGCAGGAGTCAGTGCTGTGTAGGGAGAGTGCCACACTGTTGCACTGTGGGGTGCAACATTCACCCCAACCAGTGCCCAGAGAGCTCCGCTAGCTATTGCACCAAAACCCTCCACCACACAACTTCCAGGTGCCCCAAGGAGGGACTGCCCTGCACAGCTCTTGCTGAGCCTTGATGTGCAATAAAGGTACTCACACAAAGCTAAAGGGACTGTTTGTGATGAGGAACAGTTTCTTCTTGTGGTTCACCAGGCGGTTCAGCACAGCATAGATTTCATCCCCGTGCAGAATGTACTGTTCTATATCAGAACGAAACAGCAGCAATCAAATATTGTCATTATAAGTCATGATCACATTTGTGTAAGACCAAACCAAACCCAGCCCCTGTGCCACCAAGGATGAAAAAGGTCTGAGTTGGATCCACCTCAGGCAGGCAGGTAGTGAACCGCCATGGAGACAAAATGGCCTTCCTCATCCCCATCCATCCCATCTAAAGAGAAAGACTGAGGAATGGAAAATCCTGGCAGAAAAGATGGTTGATACCAAACTGTCAAAATGCACAGGCATGGCCCCTCCAGGCCATGTTGCTCCCAGAAGTGTCCTTTCTCCTGAATGACCAGGAAGTCTTCCCAGATGGTGCCTTTGCATGTTCACATCATGCCAAGGACCATCATCCCTTGCTTACAAGCTGAAGGAAAACAGAAACATGAGCAATGAGCTAGCTGTTTCCTTCAATAAAATAGATCCTCCACCTGTCCCTAAATGCCACTTGTTTCTGAATGCCACTCTACCCCTAGCTGCCTCTAGGCATGGCACAGTCACGTATTTCAGTAAGTTCTGTGATCCCCTGACTCCTGTGACTGTAGGGCCAACACAGTCATCTTACCCAAAACACCCATAGTATGAGTATTTAACTCACCCAGATCTTTTTCAATCCATTTGTACATCACTCCTTTCACATGGACATCTCTAATTGCATCCTAAAGAAAAGGGGAGGGGAAAAAGTTGCAGTTTTACATCTGGCATTCCTATTTCCCAGCATGCAAACTTACTGTCACCTCTGAGGACCAAGAGTAATGATCCATCCCTCCCTGCTGAATGAACAAAAGCTGCATTAGTGCTAAGCAGCAGAGCTTGCCCAGCAAGGCTCACCAATGTGCCAAAAGAAGAACACAGTGGCTGGCTCAGCTAATGCAATACAAGGGGGAAAAACCTCAAAACTTATCTCTGAAAGCACAAGTTCCTTCCAGCTCCTGGAAACCAGCACAGGTAAACACACTGGTACCAAGGCAATACAGACTGTGCAACTCGAAACCATTCACTGTCCCAAAACTGTACTGGCCCACACTGGCTTTGCTTTCTCCCTGTACCTATGGAAGCTCTGCCAAATGTGACCCAAGGGAGTGTGGCTGAGACCAACAGCAGAAGAGGAGAGCTTTGGATTCCAAAGTGCTCCCCACAAACCCCACAGCTCCTGGCCCCGGGTGGCCAGTGGGCACAGGCAGAGAAGAAGCTTCCACTAGAGGGTGGCACGAAACACAGCTGGGAGGGAGGCAAGTTAAAACAGATGTTGTCAAGGGCATCCAAATATCCTCTATTTTCCAGGCCAGAGGCCAAGATGCAACACATTTTTGGACACACCCAACTGAGATTCTGCCCAAGTCTCCATCCAACAAGATACGCAAGACACACAGAATCATTTCCAGAGCAGCAATGCAGTTGGGAGTGTTTGCACATGCAAATGCTTGTTTTAACAGTGCTGGTTTAATCCCTGACAATTTATAGAGGTAAACAAATGTTGCCTTTCCCCAGGACCTTTAAATCCCTGTTACACTCTGTGTGCCCCTTCGGGAGTTGCCCTTTCAGACTGGAGTCCCACACGGGCCACTGACATCACTACACACTTGCCCACACCACCACAGTCACCTGGTAGTGCTGCTGAAACCTGCTTGTGACTCCAAAAATCATTTCCTGCAAAGCTGCAAGAGAACCAGAGTTTACAACTTAGATGGGGATGATGGAGGAGGAGGCATTAGCACTTCAAAGGGGAGTTTTAGGAGTCTCTTTCAACCATGTGGATTTGAATGGTAAAAAGGCAGAGGTCACATCTCATTGCCTTATTGGAAAGAATCTGAACAAAGAACAAGAGCTCTAACAAGGAAACAACTTTCTCTT
Organism: Myiotriccus ornatus; assembly: GCA_036023395.1. Taxonomy (NCBI): domain Eukaryota; kingdom Metazoa; phylum Chordata; class Aves; order Passeriformes; family Tyrannidae; genus Myiotriccus; species Myiotriccus ornatus. The sequence continues at coordinate 15,367,626 of JAYRBT010000023.1, forward strand.
AAGCAGCAGTGGCACTAAAAGCAAGCAATGCTTTGGATTTGTGTCAAAACTACCCTCACAGAGGAGAAAGACATTCAAATCTGCTCCTTCCCTAAACCCTCACCACTCAAAAAGCAAAAGAAGAAAAAGAAAAGGAAGATCTTAAGGTTCTTGCAGGTAAAATCTTGGTAGCCTTGGGAGGTGTCAAACAGGGCTCCAAAAAACTCCTCCAAAGGGAAGCAGAGTAAACTGTATGTTCTTACTTTAAAATATGAAGTGACCGAACTGGTGTGGCAGGACTACCTGGATTACATGTCAGCCTTTCCACTGCCTCAGGGTCTGCCCTTCTGACTCAGCACAGTGTCTGCAGCACCTCTCCAAACACACAGCCCTGCAGCAGCAGGACCACTGAGAGCTACAGAAGGGTGTCAGGTTTAGACACAACTCACTGTGAGCCAGTGCTGTACTAAAAGCTGGGGCTGTGCAAGTTCTCTGGGACACCCATCTGTAGGCACAGAGCGGTCTCTGTGCTCATGTCCACAAACACATCTGAGGTCCTGAGCACACCATTTGCCCTGTACAGAGCATGTATTAGGCTGTGGCAATCACCCCCCTGTTCTCTAGATTTCAATTAGAAACACATCCATTTTGACCTCAAAAGAAGGTTCAGAAAACACTCTTCACAAAAAGCCTCAGGATTCAGCTGTGACCCCTCTTCCCATTTTCCCCACCCTGAGAGCAAAAACAACAACCAACACCCCAGAACCATGTTAAGGTCTTGTGGGAAAGGGGCAGGCACGCTGCTATCAGGCATCCACAGAAGGTCAGAACACAAGCTGCAATCCCAGGCTGCAGCCCCGCTGACAGGTGGATCCTTATCACAAAAGTAGCAGCACAGACATGGAGCTCCATCTCCCTCACAGGACTGAATAGCCAGTGGATGAGCCTAAGCTTCCCATAAAGCACAAATCAAAAACCCTTCTCCGTGGAAAAAGGAGTGAAATAAGGCTTGGAAGATGTGTTGTCTGTCAGTGTAAGTCACCCAGAGCAGCAATCTCAAGCACTTACATCTTGTCTGCAGCATTAGCTAAGAAGTCAGACAGTCTCCCATAACAGTGGTGATAATCCCACACAGCCCTTTCAAGTGCCACTTAGCACCTTGGAGTAAATGACTCATGAAAGCAACAGTCACCCACTGGAAAACATCCCCAAAGGACCAGACTACTCTGCAGCTGTAAAGTGAAAAGGCAGATTCTCAGAGCAAGCAAGGAGAGTTGTTTCACAACAATCACTGTATAAAGTAAGCTGTTTGGTACATGATCAGACCCAGCTTCTTTGAAAAATGAGATACTAAGAGGAAAACACAGTTTAAAAGTCTGTAGAACCCGAAAACTTTTACACAAGCTTTGTGATTTATTTCCCATGGAAGGACCTTCAACCTAACCAGCCTAGGCACTCCTGCACAAGATAGTGTACAGCAACACCAACCCTGTAGTACAGAGAGAAACCAAACATGTCCTGAAAACACAGCTTTGAATATTCCCTGGTAAAGCTTTGATCTAAATGGACAACAGTGCTGTCATATCAGGCTGCTCAGTACCAGTCCCTTAGGTTTGGGTCCTGCAGAGCTCACAGCTCTGGTGTGGTATGAGCTGTGGGACAGCTGACATTTTACTTACAGATATGTCCTTGTAGAGATGCACCTGGTCAAACTCAATGCCATGAGTTATGAAGTAATCAATGACTGAAGAGAGCAGTGTCATCTCAGGAAGAGAAAAAATGTCCATAAACTGCTTAAGTGATGGGCCCTGGAAAGCAAAAAATTAAAGAGACACGTTAAAACCAAAAATACTTTAAAAAAATACATGCTGCCTTAATGACAAATGTGTGGCCCTGTCGTGACAGGATGTAACAACAGAACACCTCCCATCTTGTCTGGTCAGGTGAGGGTGGACCGAGGCAATACTGGGGCAACACAAATTGGGGTCAAAAAAGACAATGTAAAAAGGGCAAAGGAACAACAAACAGCATTTTGCCTGAGGTGTGTTACCCAAAAATGCTGCAATCAAAAGGTATGCTGGTGTGCTGAGGGTTATACAGTTCCCACTCACAGGACAGCTTGCCCTACAACAGAAGAGAACACAAAGGGCCACACACCGCACAGGGCAGTGCTGCTCAGGGATACTCACAGAGTCCTTTCAACACTGCTGTCCATTTTGATGCCTGGTTGCTAGGGGAACGTTTCTCCCACTAGCAAAAAACAAAATTTCCTGAAAACAGCCTTCACCCTTTTTTCATGTTCAAGGGTGCTGGGAAAGAAGGAAGAGGAACAAAGACAGGTAGTTCCTACTGAAATAACTAGGTATGGGACTTAGCAGAGTGCAGCAGAGCAATGGCCTGCCATGGGGACAGTTAAATATTCAGTGTTAGCAGCAAAGATTTACCTTGTAAACTCCAATTTCATTTTTGTGCCTTGTGTCGTTTTCCTACAAGTCCAGCCTCCCCCCATTCCATTCAGTGGCCCTGACTTCCTCAGGTAGACACAGTGACACAAGTCAGGATGAAAATTGGACTATATTTTTAGATTGCTACCTATTGTTTTTCCACAACACCCACGAGTTCTCCACCTTCATCACAGGCCATCACGTATTCTGCCACTGAAAGCCAAAGCAGCTGCAGTGTCTAACCCTGGCAAGATCTGTGCCCACCTACTGCAGGTGTTGGGCTACCAGAGGCTGTCCACTCCTGCTAACAGAGGATCAAGAAAACCCTCAAGGGAGAATATTCACACACTTCAGCTGCATCAGTCCTGCCGGTCTTAAGCCTTGTTGCCTGGAATCAGTGACCTGGCAGACCTTCCTGTTACCCACACAGCAATGTCAGCATGACACACTGCAGAGGACAAGATCCAAGATACCTGCCAAAGGCTCACTCCACACCAGCAGTCACCTTAACCCAGATGCTTTCCCACTAATGTGTCAGTGGCACAGGCTGAGCAGACATTGCTGGATGCAAGTGTCATTAGTTGTAAATACTTTTGTTCTTTTTGGGATCCACCTATTAGTTCATGGGATTCATTACATTATTAGGAGAGGAGATTCACCTCTTCAAAACAACTAAGCTGCTATCCCTACATCTGTGGCCAAATGTTATGCTGAATTTTTCAATACCAGCTACAGGAAAGAAGAAAGCTGCTGGTATGTTCAAAGTAGCACTGAAAGGCACCTTGGCATCACCACCTGGTCCTACAGAAGGTCACAACTCAAAGATTTCGTGTTTGTTATTATTTAAAAAGAAAGGTGAAATCATCTCAAGCTGGCCAGGAGTGAGCAGAGTTGCACAGTGGGAGCCTAACAGAATGCAGCTTACAGGCAGATCTCAAATTCTAAACAGAAATGTTCTATTTCAAAGCTGGAAACATCACTGAGCTGTAAACAAAGTATATACTTATCCAGAAAGCAACCACTCAGATTAATTGTTCCCAAGAGAGAGAAATCAAGAAGTGGCTTTGCTGCAGACTTCACACAGCAGCTCACAGGGGTATTACCAGAGGAAGTGTGCCCTTCTCCTTCCAGCTTCCCTTAGGACAACAAAGGGCAAGGGACAAAGCAGCTCTGAGGGAAAGGGATGTGAAGGCCCCGTTTGCCCAGTGCACCACACCAGACACTGGAGGAAGAAAAGTCTCTGCAGACTTCCTCTAGTTCAGGCAACCAAAGGATTCCTACAGCTCCTGCAGACAGAACGTCAGTACCTTACTATCCTCAATGCTCAGGGACACCAACCCTATGAATAATATGCACTGAGGAGGCCTGAAGGGTGTGGAGGGGGATCCCTTTCATGAAAGAACAAAACCCTACCCCAAGCCAAAGGGAGGAAGGCATTACAGCACCCTGCTGCTACACACAGGCCCGCTCCCACACAGCTGGCTGCAAACACCAGCACTGGTAGCTTGGGAGCCAAATTTGGCCATGGAAGAAGCAGGGAACATCTTCCTGTCAGTCTTCAAAGCCATTCAGCTCTAGGCCAATAGCCCTGGTGTTTAGGAAAGCTTTGCAGATGTCTTTCAGATGCTAAACTGCTAAATAACCTCTGGGGCATATTCCCACTAGAACAAACACACACACTGCAGCTCTCTAGGGACCCAGTCTTTCCAAGGGAGGCTGGAATCGTCTACATGTGCCTACAATTCACTCTGTTTTCCAAGCTGTTAAAGAGCTGCTGCTGCATCACAGCAGCCAAGGGCTTACAATACCTTGCCATAGAAGTCACTCATCTGGTACAGGGGGATGTGCTGGGTCCCACCGTAGAGTTCGATTACCTCTTCATCAGGCACTGGTTTGAGCCCTCTAGACACAAACAAAACAACAGTTGTCAGCAATGCCCAGTCTAGAAACTGCACAGAACTAGAATATGGGAAAAATGGGCTCTTTTCTAAACCTCACAAATTCCCCTTGCACAAAAGAGACAGAGAGCCTAACAGCTCTTAAGATTTACATAAAATCTTCCCCAAGACATTCTTCAGATATCTTGTTTGCTCCTTCAAATTAATTAAGGGGCTTTATCCACATTCCAGCAGAGAATCCAGCCAGACTTCTCTCTGTCTGCTGTTAATCTGCTGATGGGACTGCCCCACTGAATCGGCCCCACCACCTGACTGGGGCAGCCCCAGGTAACTGTAGGTGTGGAAATGTTGTTTCTATGAGGTTAAATGAAAAGGTGCAGGAAAAGGGCTTTCTGAAAAGGGGTTTCCTTCTTACTCAGCTTTCCTAAGCAAAACATCAGGTTATCTGACTGCTGCAGGTTTTGCCTCTTGCACAATTTTTGATGGCTGTTTGCTCAAGCAGTTGGGAACTTTCCCTTTCTCCTTTCCTACTCAGTTATGGTACAGCCTCTGAGAAATGAAATGTTGCCTCAGTTGTGCTCAAAAGCAAAGGACAGTTTAGGAAAAGGACGCTCCAAGGATAGTTACAAAAGGACACTGGGGGGAAAAAAAAAAAAGCTTAAATGCGTTTTCACTAAAAATGTCTTTATGACACTGAAGTAAAATACGGGGCAGTACAAACCCCCTGCTCCCCCACTCCCCAAGCTGGCACTCAAAGAAGCCAATTCTCTCTGCTTATGAAACTCCCTTCTTAATATTCTTAGAGTGTTTACTGTAACTGAAGCTTAACAGCAAAAGGGCAGAGATCAAGAAAAAAACCCACACTGTCTTCCATGCTCAGGAAATACACCACAGAATTTACAGGAGCTTTGCTGCTGATATCTATAAATCATTACTTCTAACACACCAACCCCTCTCCTCTTTGGGACAAAGTGTTTTCCCAGTCTCACAACTCTTCAGAGAAAAGTTTCCTCTGTACTGTTTTAGCCAGTTATTCCAAAGCACACCCAGCTCTCCTTGGAGAATAACAAAGGAGAATGAAAAATAGGACAACCAGGCCTTAAAGTGAGCCCAATTGTGATGCATTATTACTTTATTGACATGTCTGCATTGCTTTGAGATGTAATTTGCAGATCCAGACTGTCCAAGGCCCAGCAGAGCACTGCTGGGATACAATGCTGCCTGGAGCAGACAGGCCCGTGTGTGATCCACGTGCTGAGGAGTCCTTTCCTAGTGGCACTGTCTGCTCCCAGGTGTTCACCCAGCCCCGCTGCTGCTGCAGCTCACACACCTCGCAGAGTACGTGACCAGATATGTCATTAACCATTACAAAAAGCTCCAGATCTTCCCACCCACACTTGGCTTCAAATGCTTGAGAAAAAATAACTCCCTGCAATTATATGCCAGGTAAGCATTTGAAGCAAGCGCAAACACGATAAGCCAGACAAGACTGTGCTCTGCTCAGGGAAAAAAAAAAAAAAACCCAAACAAAAACAAAAAACCAACATATTCCATGAACATACACTCAGATGTAGAAATCCACTTTTGCATATATGGGCATTTAGAAAATGATTTTCAGAACTGACAGACCTATATGCTGTCCCCAGCTGGACATAATGGAAAGCATCGATCTTCATGAGAAGACTCTGTGGTAAGGGAGAGATATTTACTGTTAGAATTGGGTTACTGTCAGAGTTAACACCGAAATCTTATTAAGGTTTAAAGTTCCACACAAATGAAAATAAAATGCAATATGAGCATCCCACATCTTGTGCACTTTGGGCAGCACTTACTCTCCAGCTACTTTTACACACAGTGACTATTAGGGTGACTTTTTACTGGCCTCTCTGGCAAAAGACCATCTTTCTATGAACCCTAATCTGTTACACTCTAGTTTGTGGACAGAGATGCAGTTTAAAACAGGGGGAAAAATGTTTTCGTGACTCAGGACAGCCTCTTCTTATCTCCCTTTCAGAAGCACACACATTCCAAAGGAGCACTGTGTGCACATGAGATCTATTTCTCCTGACATTTATCTTCAGCAGAACTAAGTGGGCAAGTTTTGGTTTAGAGCACAGCTGTGCCCCGTCATTTTCTTCACATAAGAGCTCTCCCCTCACTTCACCCCCTCCTCAGGAGACACTAAAGCAAAGATGTTCAGGAGCACATCAGGCTGGTAACATTAGAGCTTTCTTTGCATTTTTGGTATCAGACTCCCCGATTCATGAGTCATCCCTTCTCCTCCATCCATTGTTCTGAAGCTGTAACACAGGTCCTTGGTCATGGAAAGCAGCCTCACACTAAACCCACATCACTCTGCATCTTGCATAAGAACACACATCAAACTTCTTTCATCAGGAAACCATATCAGTGCAGCTTGTTACACCGTGGGCAGACCTCCCAGTAATTTGTGGAGTGCAGGCACATACACTGAAGTTTTACTTTACTGGCACTACCCAGATTTTTGGGTGTTTTTGCAAACTCTGATCCTGAGAAAAGGGTCCTTATCTTCTGCTCCCTCAAAGGGCCACTCGCCTGTGTTTCTCTGATATACTGGCCAGAGATTTAAACAAAGAACCTTCCGTTTCTCACACATCTACCTCTTATTTGTAAAGCCAGAGGCACAAGTAAAAGTTCCTACAGTGAAGCAACTTTGCTGTGCTCCCACCTGAGTGCCCGATTGCAGCAGCCAGCGTGGCATCACTGGGCATGAGGCTTTCAGGGAATCAGTCCAAAGCACTGAAAAGGGTTAAAGCTACTGCCTGCACTTTGCTTGTCTGTGCTCCTAAGAAGCATGCATCTCAAGCAGCCTGGATCTTATTCCAGGCAGTCCTATTATTCAGGGTGGGGGGTGGGGAAGGCTTCCTAAAGCATTCTTCTGACAAGTCATTTCTATTATTAGAGTGAGACATTATGCCTCTGCTCCTGGCAAGTACTTGTAGATGCAAGATTGAGTTTTGTTGTTCAAATTTCCTGAAAGACAGAAACGATCACACAAACAAGCTCAGTTTTCTATTAATTAGCCCGTGGAATTAAATGACTTTTAAATTGGCAAGGCTGTTTACCACAGGCCTTTGCTAAAATGTCCCGTTCTGCCAGAGGCCAGGCAAGTACAAAAGACATCTTTCCCTTGGGAAGAACCCATGCAAGGAAAAGCACAGCCACCCAGACTCACTGGTAATTTGGTGATAGATGTTACTGCAAGCAATGACAGAAAGTGTCTCCACTAAAAGCACAGCAATGGAAGACAAAGCCCAGGAGAGTGAACTTTGTACAGCTTACCTTTTGTACATCGTAGTGAAGCCCACGAATGGCAAACCCTGGAATGTAGTCATACTTTGCAAGCCCTTCTGGATACTGGGAAGACAAACAGCAACATCCTTAGAGCATAAGCACTGGATAATCAACAAAATCATTTCACCTGTTGAGCTGGCTTAGTCCTACTAGTCATCTCACGCCAGGCATAAACTGACCAAGGAACACGTGTGCTTCATTTTGCCCATTCAACAAAGAAAGGGGATGAATAAAGAGAGACATAAAGGATCAGGATCCCCAAAACTAATTTCTCTCGTGTAGGGGACACTAGTGAAAAAATCAGATTCACTCAGGCAGTGAGGGCACTTCTGCTAAGCTTCACTCAGTGCATATATTTGGCACAGATTGCCCTCTAAACAGAAAAACATGATGAGAAAAAACCACACAGAGCAGCCACCTATTGCAAACAGGGTGTCTGCTCTGGGACATGCTGTAGAGTGTCATCCACATCAACCTGCACATGACAAGTCCCGTACAGCTCCAGTGTTGGCCCATGGTTCATGTTTATCCACAGTGTGTATCTTGAACCAGCAGTTCCATAGGCATTATTTCCATAGTCAAGTAACACTGACCAGACCTTTTTTAGACTAAGGCTCCCACTCCATATTTATAAAACCCCAGGAATGTACAGCACAGTAAATTGTCTCAAAGGAAATGAATTCCATGGACAAAGAAAGTTTTCTGCAATCAGACATTGTGAAACATGAAATTTATCTCAATAAAACACGTGATTGACATGTGTGCACAAGCATGTCTGGGGCACAGCAAAGACAGCAGCAAGTTTAATCGAGTGGAAATTCTTTCATTACCTTGAATTGTTCGATTAGGATGTCTCTGGCAGTGTTGAAAATCATGGAATGTAGTAAATTAGAGTACTGTGCTAATGTGTAGTCGTAGTCGAAGCCATAGATCTCCACATCTCCCAGGCTGATCTCATTGTTAGCGTAGATAGCGGCGGGGTTGAGGAGATTGCACACTCCTGGTGGAAGGAGATCTAAGGGAAGGGAAAGGGGAGAGGCTGGAGAAACTGAGAGGATCACTGAAATTTAGACTTTTTGTCCTTGACCTGACAGCAGCTGGAAATACCACACAGCAGCAGCAAAGGAGCACAGAGCTGCTGCCGAAGGCTGCTGCTGTTAACTCAAATAATCCTCCCCGTGAAAAAACACACTGTGAAACCTCTGGCAAACCTCTGGCTGCATCTGGACATGATGCTTTCTATCTACTTGCACAGTAAGACTGACCTTTTGTGTCAGGAAGCTGCAAAACAATGTCCCCTGGTTTCTGGCCTCCATGAAGCAAAGCAGAGCCGAGGTTTTGAAGTGTCAGATTTCTGTCTGGGAGCAGCTGCAGTTTCAGCGGATTCACAGTGTGAGAGGTGGCTGTGACACATCACCAGGAAAACACACCCCCCCTCACTCAGGACTCAGCAAGAAAACAGCCCAACTCTCCTCCCTGGGAGATCTAGATTACTCCAAATGAGAAACTCTGAGGTTTGTTTTTCAGCACTTTTTGTTTCTCTCAGAAGCAGTCAGACTTCACAGGGAAATCCTGCAAGTGCCATTAGTGATTTTTAATTTTTTTTCTTGATTAACACAATAAAACAAAGTTGTACAAACACCAACAACATGTAAAAAAACCCTCACAGGGCTCCTGGAGCACTAATAGTGATAGCAACAAGTTATCTGCTTTCCTCTGATAAACAGCTGTGGAAACAGCTCAGCCCGTGGTTTGTCAAAACAGGCTTACTGTTCAAGATGCTTGGGAAGAACACTTTGCTCCCCAGACCACTGGGAAAATGGGGTTAAGTGACCAAGCAGCTGAACTACCTGTATATCCCTTTCCAGAGCTAGTCCAGAGGAGAGGTTTAGCTCCACTGCAGCGGGAGAGGCAGGAACAGACCCTTCTCACTGCACAAGAGCTGTCCATTGCAAGATGAGAGTCAGCAATAAAAATAGTTCCCTGGGGCAGTTGCCTGGTCACAACCATGCTGGGGGATGGAGGGGAAGGAGACATTTCCTCCCTGCTCAAAGAACGGTAATATTCTCTTTGAATGATAGGAAAAGTCCAGATATTTTCCAGGTCCTACATAGCATCAGTTGGTAGGATTTTTTTTATCTTTCCTACCTTAACTTCTGGTTTTTAGCAAGAATCCCTGTGCCGGTTCTTTAGTGCTTCCTTGCTATAAAATCAAGTTTCATCTGAATGTAGGGCAAAAAAATACATTATTAGAAAGAGATACCAGCCATTCCCAATAAGGACTTTGTCTGGAATTATAAGGGAATTGAGATAAATGTCCAAAGTACATTTGTGAGCACTAATTCAGAGAGGTAACCAAAGAAACAGGATTCAAATATATCATAATATTTATTTTTCGGGAGAAAACAAATGGGTATGTTACAAAGCACAGCCATCCCTCTCTCCTAACTCACTTCATTTGGCCTTCAAATGCAATTCACCAGATCAACTGGAGAGGAATCACTAGCAAATAAAGCAGTGTATTAAGGCAGGACTGACTTAGTGGCTACACTTTGGGAACAAAAGCTCTCTTTGAGTGGCTCCGATGGTGGCAAAGTTCCTGGAAGAGGCTGAAGAGAGTGGATACAATCTCAGTATTTTCCACTGGGATTTTAAACGATGGAAAATGGAAATAGGATTCAGATGGTCACAACTTTCATTATAAATGCTCTTTGCACCATAAACAAACAGAGCTCCACTTCCTGTCCTCACCTCCAGATAACTTGTGGGAAGACCTTTTTCTAAGCATATGCTGGGATTTGCAGGGTGTTATTTTTCTTCCTCACAAGGAAAATGATGGCACAACCCCAACCACATCTCAGGGCAAATGTGCAGGGATTTCCTCTTCTAATGAAAAAACTTTGTGCAACAAACACACTCGCTGCTACAGCATCCCTACACAGAGGTCAAGCTCTTCCAGCATTCCTCTTTTCTAACAGATTCAGGACAACACAGTTTGACAGTGGGAGAGCAGCACAAAATACCACTGCCTGAACCCCACCTCTTCTTTCACAGAAGACATAAGAACTTTCTGGATTCAATCACACATGTCAGCCACAACTTCTGCAAAAACCCCATCAGGAAAAGCCAAGGGAGCAGCAGGATTTCGGAACAAGGAGAGAGTAGTATGAGCTTCACCAAGCAAGTCCTCTCTGTGATCAGAAGATAAGCAGTAACTGTGCCCCAGCCTGATTTATGAAGCACATTTAGACCCACTGCATGAAGTAACGCTCCTCCTTGCCAGCCTCAAACATACAGAGCCTCTCTGCTGTGCTCTGACAGCCTCTTGCCCCGCTCATTTTACCTCCCTCAGACATTTTGTCACAGACTTACACAGCATGTTCTCTTTTACCTCATAAGGGCTGAAAAGGAATAGCCCAAGTGCTTTATCCCCATTGCCTCATACACAACACATTCCCTACACACAGTCCCTGGAGCCCCACACATCTCCCTGCTGTGTTTCCTGTTACAAATCACTGTCGCCAAACTAACTTGCAGCTTGCTCTGACCACACCAGCACCCTACACGTTAAATTACAGTAATTTCAAGGTCACTGATCTCCTAGAAAGAAGGAAAGCTCCGAGTTTCACTCTAGGGATTCTTGTTGCATATTTGGCTCAGTGTGAGTGTCCATGTGGAGCATCCCCCTCACCAGAGCTGCAGGTGTCCATCTCCTCCTTAAGCTCATCCAGCCTCCATGCAGGTTCCAGCTACTACAGGGCAGAGACAGGAGCTGGGAGCACAAGCAAAATCAGCATCAATACAAAAGCGCAAACTTGCCTGGGGTTTACTAAACCAGGTTTCAAGAAGCTTGGTTTAAGTGTGGGTTTGGTTTGGTTTTTCGTGGTGTTTGGTTTGGTTGGTTGTTGGTTTTGTTTTTTTTTTTCAAGATAACCACCTGGGTGGTTACCGATCTGAGTGCTTAATCAAGTCCTGGGCTGCAGACTTGGGTGCTGCTGCTCTGCTGACATTCCGCACGTAATCTGCCAGGGATCTTTGTCTCAGATTTCCTGGCAATTGTCAAATCAAAACAAACAGACACCCTCCAGAAGCTCATAAAGATGCCGTTTTCCAAGAACGACTGGTTTTGCTTTTCCTCTGCCAAGACACCATAACAGATCACTGGACAGATATGAGAAACTACAGCAAGAAAAAAACCCACACAAGACAAAAATGAAAACCAGTTTTGGATATTAAAAAAGAATAATAATCCCAACTACTTTTTCCATCTGGGTCCTAGCAGGAAAGGCAGACAATATCACAGTTAGTCACTGTCTACTCAGCACTTCACCCAGGAAGTGTGACTGAAGGGAGAACCGGCGTGAGCACATCTGAGGGCAGTGGGGGAAAGCAGCTCCTGCAACAGATGCAGCCCCAGGAATCTGCTCACTTGCACAATTTGCTCTGGCTTGCAGCTCTGACGGTTTGAAGGGAAGTGTCTGCATGTCCAGGGCACACAGTGAAACTCTGCAACAAAGGCGGACCACAAGAACGCCTGTTTGACCTCGTGCATCTTTTACACCTGGCTGTAAATGCAAGGTAAACATGTAACATCCCCTTCATTTTACCACTGTGAGAACCTGAACAGCTGCTTAAATCGACTGTCTGCACCAGAGCACAAGTGCCTCTTCCCAGGCAATAGCCCACATTGTTTGAAAGCAGTAACACTCGATCCCCAACGTGAGAGCAGAGATGGAAACAAAAGCAGGTAATTAATTGCGAGCAACGACTACAGACACCATATGGCCCCTTCCGATGTGACAAATGCTCTGGGCAGGAGGTGCAAGGCACGTCTCCTGCTTTTCTGAGCTCCCAGGGTACCAAAAGCATCCTGCAGGAAATGCTCCTTTTCTCTCAGCTTCAGACCCAGCATGTTAGTGAAGAATAATTCATAAATAAGGCAACTCACACCAGTTTCTCACACCCTTTGTACTCACACAGGTCCAACACGGCAGAAATCTGCACTAATTTCTTTGTAAGACAAGCAAGGAAAAGGATCCTGGAAGCAGACGGCCACCATCCTCCATACCCTCAATGAATTAAAAAGTTTCCCTTGCTCACACTGACTTGCTTTCTAAAGACAAACTGCCAGTTTTCCTCCTTTCCAAGAACCTCTTTATCCCTTTGAAGTGTTGTTTTGTGCCATTTCCTGCAAAGCACTCCAACCAGCCCAAGTAGCTACTTCTACCGATAGGAAGAGGAAAATATTACTTAAAGAACCTTAAATGACAGAGGAAGCATGTTAAAAGAGTGCTGAAAATTACTTTTGGGCACAGTTATGCCATTATGACCAAATATTCTGGAATTTCTTGCCAATTAAATCTACACTAACTAAAGGCAATATTAAAAAATACCACTTCATTACAAAATGCCATCTTAAAAATGCACAAAGGTACTAGACAAATGTTATAATTTCTTTGCAAGAAAAAACAGTTACACTTAAGAAAGCAGAATTAGAAAGTTAGCAACTAGTCACTTTTACAGTTCTGGCTGCTCCCACGTTCAACTGTGGTCACGCTTGCCATGGAATAAGTCTGCAGTTACTGTAAAGGTTCTTTAGGAAAGCTGAGTTATTGTAGCCGTGTTTACAGGTTTGAAAGACCTAAAAAAATCAAACACGCTTTCAGCTAAATTCTCACTGGTTTGGTAATCCCACTGAGTTTCAGGAGTGGATGTTTCCTAGACTACAAAACTTCAAAGCTTAATGAGAGCTTATTGGCCTTCCCTAACACTTATCAGATCAGAAAACAGCGAGTCTTGGTCAACACCAACCCCTGTGATAAATGAGATTGTACTTTTCCTTTTGCCAGAGAAATGAAAAAAAAGCACATTAAATGGAAATAGTAGCCTCAAATTTTTGCAGGTAACAAAATCTGGTCCTAAGAGTCAGTGTGGCAAAGGTAGGGGGGCTGGTGAACAGAACTGGCTTCTCCTGAGCCAGTGCTCAGGGGAGATTTTACCTCAGTGACACTTTTTGTGTAGCAATGTTGTTCTATCATTTCCATCACCCCCCTCGAGCCTGACAGAGCACAGACATGTTTATACGAAGTTGAGAACTTTTCATGCCTGTGCTCTGGCCACCAAACCTGCGCCACCACTGAGCTTTCCTGCACAGAAGCTCATCCTACACGTCCAGCCCTGTCCAACTCCGTCAGCGTTTATCGTTGCAATCCTCTCAGCAAAAATACAACAGTGCTCTATAAATCTGGTCCTGAGCAAGGGCTGCTTTGAAAACACATCATAAACTCTCCTGGCAGAGACCTCTCTCCAAACCAACAGCACAAACTGACAACGCAGGACAAAGGACTTCACAAAGAGGAGTTTCAGAGAGGAAGGAGAAGGTGGCACCACCACAATCTGCCCAGATTCAATGCTGGTGAGTGCTGAGAAGAGGTGATGTTTTCAAATCCATACCCTAAGCACAGAGAGTCGCTTTTACATCGAGATAGAAATCAAGCACAAAGGAACAGGCTTCTGCCACACTTTGCACAACTATTTAGTCATCAAAGCAACACAACCTTGACATTTTGGTTTGGGGAGCTATTCTTTAAAACAACGAGGGCCTTCTTATTGAACACATCTAACGGCTACCTGAAGGTTTGTAAAGAGTCTACTCTGTAGCACTTGGGCTACTTCACTCGACTTCACTTTGCATTTCCTCCTGCTGCTTAGTTCTCCACCTCAAGTAATAACTGTATCTCCTGAGTCCCGACAGAGTTATGGGAACACAAACTTCATGATCTGTCACATAGTAAACCAAGCATTTTGCCAAGAAACCATGGCACAGACTATTAACGCATCTGCATTTATGGTTTCAATGCCATTATGGAAAAGAAAAAAAATGCCTTTGAGGATATTAAGGTCCAAGCAGCACTACAAGTACTACAAGCTGGAATTTCTTTCAAGCACTGGGGCTAAAACCCCAACTCGAACTTGGAGCAGGGTATTAACAAAGCTACAGACCTCTGTCAGCACCTCGTACTGCCTTCAACGCACCGGGAAAGGAGCTCTCGTCCTGCAACAGCTGGAATGCAGCAGGCTGAGCACCCAAGGGATCAGTGGCCAATTCCTTTACATTTGTGCATCGTGAGGGACTTGAGATTTTATGTCAAATCCCGTGTACTGGAAGGTGGGGAAGGAAGGAATGACAGACCTTGCCAGTCTCAGAGCAAGGAGACAGCTCTTCGAGATTCCTCCCTCCGGCTGCCGTCCTTATCCGAGCTCTTAGATAAACAAAAGCTGACGGAGGGCTAGTGAGCAGCAGGCACGAACTCACACTTCCTAGTCCTCTACAGTGCTTACCTTCAGCATTCCAAGAATCAAGAAACCAACAGGAAAAGATTCCCTGCCCTTATGCCAAGAAAGCTGTTTTTAGGGGAATTTAACACAGAGGAGGTCTCCTGCTGCTGCCAAAGAGACCGCAACCCTGTGTTACACAGGCAGATTTGGCAAATGGTCTGAGTGTTCTCCTCGCTTGGCAAGATCTCAAAGTACCCAACAGAGTCAGGTAACTTCTTGGTCGGAGGAGCAGAAACACGTACGCACTCATGAGTAAAAGGTGTGCCCCAGCTGGAACACAAACTGAGCTCAGGACCAGGGATATCCCAGGAGCTGTAGCATCAGTCCTGTCCACATTCACCCTTGTGCCAGAGGCGACTTGGACTCACCCCTTCATTCAGCATCCCTGCCCATTTATCCAAGTCCAGCTGCGATCCTGTATGCCAACCAAGAGCAAACTGGAGAAAAAGGCAACAAGCCCTTCATTCAGACCATTTGCCATGGCAATACCCGCGTTAAGGAGGCCAGTGAACAACCCCCCACACTCTGCATGTCCTGACAGGCTGAGACCAGCCGGGGGATGTGCATAGAGGGAAGCCCGGGATGGCGAGAGGAAGATCAAGACCAGCTTTCAGCTAAATAAAACCATGCCGGCGAGCCGCGGGCGACGGAGGTGTGGATGGATGGATCGATGGCATCGCCGGCGTGAAGGCTCCTGACCCGGCAGCTGCACAGCCACGGGCACATCCCGGGAAAGGCACCGAGATGCAAAGAGGAGGGGGAGGGAGGGAGGAAAGACGGTAAAAGGCCGGTCCCGGCGGGACGTGGCAGCCCCCTTACCATAGACCAGCTTTTTCATCTCGTGGTACCTGGCCCACAGGTAGGTCTTGGTGTCGGCGCCCTCGGCCGGGGCGGGCTGGCTGCCGGGTCTGCCGGGGGCCGCCGGCTGCTGCTCGCGGGGCTGCCCGTGCCCGCCGTCCCCCGTGGCTTTGTGGCGGCAGCTCTGGCACGACACGGCCACGGCGAGGAGCCGGGGGGCCGCGCCGCCGCCCCTCCGCAGCGCCGCCGAGCCCAGCGCCGCCATGGCCCCGCCGGACAGCGCGGCCTCGGGGGCACCCGCACGGCTGGCTCTGCTCTGCTCCGCTCCGCTCCGATCCGCTCCGCTGCCCGGCCCGCGGCGGCACCGCCGGGCGGCCAATCGGCGGGGCGAGGGGCCGGGCCGCGGCAAGACCCGCCCTGAGAGGGGCCGGGTCGGTGCTGGGAGGGCGGGGCGGAGCGCGGCGGGAGGCGCGGCGGGACCCGACCGGGAAGGGGGCGGCGGGCCGAGCGGAAATCCCTCACCGGCATCCCTTCACGGAGTCCATCCCGGGAACCCTCACGGGGGTCCCCTCACGGGGATCCCCTGTCGGGGTCCATCCCGGGGCCCCTCACGGGGATCCCCTGTCGGGGTTCATCACGAGTCCCCTCACGGGGGTCCCCTATGGGGGTTCATCCCGGGGCCCCTCACGGGGATCCCCTC
>JAYRBT010000023.1:15385466-15409343 GCA_036023395.1 Myiotriccus ornatus
GTCCAAGGCCAGGTTGGACAGGGCTTGGAGCAACCTGGGCTAGTGGAAGGTGTCCCTGCCCATGACAGGGGGTGGAATGAGATGACCTGTAAGGACCCTTCCAACCCAAACCATTCTACAATTCTATTATGATCTTTTTATCCTGAAAAAGACAAGATCTGCCAGAATGTAAGCGTGTGAGCTCAGCAGAAATAATGACTTTTACAATTAAAAAAATAATTATGAAAATGGCTCACGAGAATTTGGCTAATGGCATTTAGTTTCTGTAAGTTAAAAGCATTTATTTCTAAAGTGACATTCTTCCCTTTAATAAACGTTGCTAGAAATATTTGTGTACTTCAGAAAAAGGATCAGCTCAACTGTATGTTATATGGGAATATTCTCATTTTCATGGGAAATCTTGTTGAGTCTCCTGTACAGAGAAACAGCTTGGTACATTTTCCAGAGCTGACAAACCCACAGCAATCAAAATTACTTACCTGCTCACTGCTGAAGGCTTGGGCTTGTTGTGGATTTTTAGTTGTTCATTTCTAAGGCATAACTAAGTCAGGTTAGAAACTAAAGCACAACATCCATGGAGCAGTTGCCCTTATATTTCACCTCGAGCCTTGTTTTCGTCCAAAAAAAAATTGCTATGCCTAATGATATATTCTACAGTAATAATCATTGTGCACTTTAGCCCTGTTTTTGCTTCATAATCCAAGCAAAGTCATAATGTACAAAACTGATAACCTCATTTTTTTTGTCAGGGATTTTATTTGGTGATGAATATTTAGGGGTGATCAGGAAGAGGGGAGGCAAGAAGGATGACTGGGAAGACCACGAAGATGGGAATATTCCTGTGCTTTGTTTATATAAAAAAAGCTAAACTACTGGAGCCAGGCTGGCAGCCCTCAGACATTGACTTTGTGCCTGTAGTTTAATTTCCCTTTCGCTTCATTTAGTTGGAGTATTTGTATTTTTAATTACCCTCGTGGG
The DNA here is from genome assembly GCA_036023395.1 of Myiotriccus ornatus. NCBI lineage: Eukaryota > Metazoa > Chordata > Aves > Passeriformes > Tyrannidae > Myiotriccus > Myiotriccus ornatus. Next base: position 15,386,445 of record JAYRBT010000023.1, read on the forward strand.
AAAGTACACAAGAAATGACTGTATCGCACTGGAAACTTGGCTTTCCTATAAAAACCATTTAATCAGGACTGATGGGAAGAACTTTAGCCTGGATGGAGAATGTGAGCTATTTTAAGGGGTAATAAGGATTTGTGTTAGCCTGAATTTCCAGTTGCCTGTCAGTGTCTGCAAGAGGAATGTGGACTGAAAAGTTTAAAGAGAGATGGCAGGGTTCACACTTTCGGTACCATCTTGCACTGGGAAAACTCTTACAAAATCTCTTTCTCTGCAGATGATGTCTATCGCAGGAAGCGCTCTGAGAGGCAGTACGAGGCGAGGATGGAGAAGAGTGAAGTTTAGCTGGCACATTTCAAGGGGGAGGTCCCAGTTCTTTAATTGTATCAGTGCCAAAGCAGCATTACTGCCATGTGGAGGGTGGGGGAAGATGTTGGCTCTGCGAGATGAACTGTGATCCACACGTCTGGGTAACATCCTCTCAGATGGCTTTGGCAGTTCTTCCATATCTTTAATATTTTGTATTTAAATCCACAGTGAAAATTTCATTGTATTTGGGCATCCCCCACTAATTTAATGTTTGCTTAGTACTTTTAAATAAACTAAGCTGAGTAAGCAGTTTGGCTAATGCTTTTGTTTGCTTGGTGAAACACCCTTCTTGTGACAAGACCGGTGGGAAAGAAATGTTACCATTGCATCCACCTCAGCAGAATGGAAACAGTAAGTTTTAGTTAGTTTCTGTTGTACTGGCAGAAACTGCTCTGGCATCCAATTTGTTTTCTTTCCAGGGTGGCATAATTTTAACTGGATGAAAAGAGCATGGACTCACTGCTCAGTGTTTGCTTAGCTTGGAAAGCCACCCGTGTGTTCAGGCTCTGCTGCCCGTAAGTGCAGCAACACCCTTTGTTGCTGCTCTGGCAGTGACCTGAGCTGAGCCTGGGGGAAAAGCCTGACGTGTACCAGGTAACAGAGCAATGGCAGTCCTGGCAAACCCGAGCGCTGACTGCAGGCTCCTGTCCCCAGAGCAGGAAAGCAGGGCTGGCTGTGTGTCCTGCAGTGACACTGGGGCTCGGGGGTGTGGGAGCGTGTTGGTGACTGTGCATCAGGGACTGGTGCAGTATAATCACTGAGAGTCCTATACTGCTACCATTGTTCTACTGCTGAGGGTATGTGTGTGTGCTGAGGGTGCCACGAAGCCAGTTATTAAGGATACAAACCTGAGGGAGTTCATTCCCTTACCTGTGCTCCTGTGCTACCTCCTGACAGCCTTTGGAAGTCTTCATCCACTGAGGAGGCTGCTCTGAAGATGTTATGGTGCAGGTACTCGAACCACTGTGCTCTGTGTGTTTTGGCTGTGAAGTGAAGCACTTGAGGAAAGCCTCTATTTCAGAAGAAATAAGAACTCTGCCTTTGGTTCCAAGGTAGAGCCCAAGTTCAAAAACTCGTGCGCAAGCTGATTTTTGCAGTCACAGATCATCACACTGAAGTCACTCCTGACTGTAGCAGTACATTAAAGAATAAAGCATAAATAAAAAGCCAGATTTTGAAAACTGCTGAGCTTCAGCTCCATCTGCTTTTACTTCTTGAGCCTTTTGGAACTCTCTTGTGCTTGGTTTCCATAGAACAAATAAGTTTTTGAATATCTGGGTCTTTTTCAAGGAAGAGCCCTGTGCCCCAGTTACTTCTCAGGATTTGGGAGCCTGGTGTGAAAACTTCCCGTGGCGTCCCTGAAGGCACTCCTCTAACAGCAGCAGTGTTCCACAGACACCAGTGAGCCAAGCTTTTCACTTCAGGCCTTTTGCTTGTTTTGCAGTGACTGTTCCCAGTTGCAGCTGAGAGCTCCAGGCTCATCTGGAAGATCCCTCATGTGTCTCCAGCCAGGTAAACACGAAGGGAACCAGGCTGCAGTCGCTCACAAGGAGTCTGGCATCAGGGGCTTCTGTGTCACTGATCTTTGTGACCACTGCAGGAATAAAATCCTTCTCCGAGTTGGCACTGTACCATTTCAAGCAGCACAGATCTGTTGTGACAGAATATGCAGCTTGACATTTAGAAATCTGAGCTGTATTCTCCGTTCCACAATGTTTGCTATTGCTGACCCTTTGGCATTCCTGCATTTTGCCAGTCTCTCACTAACGCTGGAAATAAGAATAGCTACAAGGCCCCATTCCAGAGTTTCAGCCCATTCCAGAACTAAGCACTCTCAGGGATTTAGTACTGATTTTAAGCTACACCCAATTGTCAACAACCACAGTCTTCACTTGGTTTTGCAGTTTTATCCCTGCTGACTCCTAGTTCTGTGCTCTTTGCTTTCCCCAGCAATCTTTGACTCCCACATCCCTGTTTCCTTCCCATCCTCCATCTGCTGTGGCAAAGGCAGAGCGGAGGAAGCAAGAGCTCTCCTTTGGCCAGCGCTGAGAACACCATGAGGCCGTTCCGTGCTGCAGGAGTGAGCCAGGAACACACTTCCAGTCCTGCTGAGCCCCTGCCAGCTCTGGGGTTGAGCACGTCCTTCCTTCTGCTGGGAGTTCAGCAGCTCCTTCTGGTGGGAGTTCAGCAGCTCCTTCTGCTGGGAGTTCAGCAGCTCCTTCTGCTGGGAGTTCAGCTGAGTCAGCCCAGAGCACAGCTTGGCATCCATGAACAGCTTTGCAACGGCCACAGCAGGAACTTCTGAGATTCAGCAAAGCATTCCTGCTGAAAGCTTTCCAGACTGTGGGAGCTGGGGCAAGATAGATACCAAGCATGGAAATCTTCAACTCAGTAAACAGTCATCTGCAAACAAACCACAATACCTGTGTACAAGCAGTGCTGCTCACCACTCCAGCACTGGAGAGGGGACAATTTCACTGCCAGTCCAGAACGATTTTGTGGAAAGAATGGATCTGTTGATCGTTTCCCTGTGGTTGTGCACACAAGGATGCAGCTGTCTGCTGAAAAACCTGTGGTGAGCCAGGGAAGAACTAAAAGAAGTTATGGTAAAGGCAGTGTGGGTGTGACCAGCCCTCAAATCCTCCCTGGCACAGGGGGTGGCAGTTCTGTTCAAGCTTTTCAAGAGTACAAAAAGGAAAAAACTAGTCATCTGATGTACTGGTGAATTCTTCCTTGGAGCAAAACTTTTCCTGCCATCAGTGGAGGCAAGTTTTCACTTTGGACTTAATACACAGATCCAGACCTGCACCTGCACTCTGGCCATGGCCACTCCCAGCTCCTTCTGAAAACGGGGAAAAAATCTCTAACAAGCAGGATGGGCTGACTGCTCCTGAGGAACTTCCCAAAATCAGTACTGCATGTTGATGCTTCACATCAAGGATGAGGATTATTTATAGTCCTGCCAAAACCCATCCAGTGGAAGCTGAATCTGGACATCCCCTGTAGAGGCAGTGGCTCAGACTCCATGGACTGACCATCCTTCACCATTTCTGTCCAAGGCTTTCGCTGTGCTCAGCTGAGCCTCATCGGTTACACGTGTTGCTGTGCAATTCTGTGCTTCCTCCTCGATTTCTCTTCCCATCTTTCCCGCTGCCTCCTTTAACAGATGATAATGTGCACGGCCAGGCTCCTTCACTGGATTTCTGATCCCTCTTGGCACAGGAATGACTGATCACATCATGCCTCTGAGGCCTGACAGAGACCGGGAATCTCTTGATCCAGGATCACCAGATCCTATTGCACTGCAGCAGCTGTCATTTTGTTCCTCTGTATGAAGGTTAAATTAGACTTGTTGGAAAATGCAGTAAGCAAAACGAACGTGAGGTTTATTTTATTAATCAGAAAATTTCCCAAGTATCAGTGACTCAGATTCCATTCCTGACTCCTGGTTCAGAGTGCCTGGCCTTTTTGAAACTCCAATTTAGTGCTTTTGCTGATCTTTAGTACCTCAGACTGAGCAAATGTGGAGGATGGTTAGGATTAGTCTCCTCTGGGCAAGTGCAACAGCACATTTTGGAAGAGCAGTAGTTTTGTGAAGCCAGCAGCCTGTGTGACAGGCACCATTTATCCCCCAGCTTGAAGACATGGATGCGTGGTAATTAAATACAATGCTGTCTGTTCTGGTTTCTTTATAATTTCTATGCCAGAGGCACCTTGAGAGGTTCCTATCACTTAATTTTTCTTGTAGTTTGTAGTATTGAATTTCTGTCTTTGTTTCTAATTTAATTGTGTAAAAGATGCTTTTTCCATTATTACTGATTTCCTCTATTAAACAGCTACACAGAAGACAGTCCTGAACCAAGTCACCTTCCAGCATGAAATTAAGACTGGCTGTTTATTTTCAAAGCAGTTAATAAGGGGGCATCTGGGACTGACTTGAATCTCATCGTCTCCACTCAGCTGGTTCCTAATACATCACTTATTTCTCAAGGTTCATGCTTGTCAAGGCTCAATTTCCAACATCACTGTCCTATCTCCTACAGGCAGGTCTCACAATACACAGGACAATAGAAAAAGGGTATTTTACCCCCACACAAGCACACATGAACCAAGGACTTGAAAAAATCTGGATCAGCAAAATCCAGAATTAACTGAAATAAAATCCTCACAGAAGTCTTAATGGGACACTCAAACCTGGTTAATCCAAAACACTTTGCAAACTATTTTTATTCAAATTAAAAAGACTCAGGTAAACAAAGTGATGGTACATACATGTTATAAACCTGGTCAGCAGCTCAGCCTTCAGGAGTACAAGGTCTAATGAAAAGCCAAGCATGGATAAACCAGGTCTGAAAACATATGCTGAAAAAAGGTCATCAACATCAACGCTTTGAATTTTTACACAAACAGTAAATTTTCTCATGGAAGGGAAGGACTGAGGAAGAGAACAAACAATTATTACTTGTCTCCAACTGGTTTATGAAAATACAGGTCCTAGTTTAATCTATTTCCCACTCTCACAGAAACCAACCATTGCCCACACATACTTTTATTTTAATATGAAAGTTTTGTTTACGCCAGTACAATGAACAGCAGTGAAAAACAGATGAGGTGTTCAAACACCCACAAAGAGAGAGAAAGAGACAGACAGACATGTCTTTTTTTTTTTTTTCTTTTAAACCAGAGTGAGAAAAGTTTCTTTTGCTGGTTTTGAATTCTAGACTGTAGCCATTATATCCTAAATTCCACTGCAATCGACTGAAATGCCTCCAACAGAGAGAGAGAGAGACAATTTTGAAATAAATAAGGCTTAAAATAATTGATCAGGGCCAGCCCAGTGGCTTAGTGGTAGTGCTCTGCACTGCCTTGTGGGAGGACCCAGGTTTTGTTTGCACTTCCAATCTCTTGCTCCTGGGCCAGGAAGAGCAGTGAAAGGAAGGATTCGGCTGCTCGGCAGGAGAGAGCCAGTGCTGCACATCTGCTCCTCACTGACCTTCAGATAAATTAAACATCTCAGTTATACAGGCTCCACAGAGAGTCCCATCCAGTCCTCAAAAGAAGAAAATAAATAAAACAATAATTTAATTAAAATCCATCCCAGGTTCTTTGGTGTAATTTTTGTTAATGCTGAGAAGTAGGAGAATCTGGTGGTGTATTATTAGTACAATCCATGATAGTTCCAAATGCTCAAAAACTAGGATTTGCTGCCTGATTCGCTTCAATGTCCCGTCTTTGTGGCTAAAAACTGCAAAACCTATGGTAACTTAAACACATTTAGAAATGGTACTGTATGTATGGGGGTGGTCTAAGACTATTCAGCTTCTACTTTATTAAATAAAATGGGTCATTTACAAAGGCCAGTAAATATTTTTGTACCATGGGTGTGCTACTTGTAGAGTTCAAAACTGTCGTTTCCCTCCGTGTTGTTTTGCTCCATTTCCTTCCCATCCATTGCACATCTGACCTAAACTGTCCTTAAGTGCCTATTTGTAATTACAAGGGGGGTTTTGTGCAATGACTGGAGGTTTGCAATAGGAGAGGGAGAAGAATTGGCCAGTAAAATTAAACCATAGCTTATACCTGCAAGAGTCACTTCCCTCATCAGTATTAATTACATCAGCAAAACAAACTCCAAGATATCCAGTATTTGAAGAAAAATATTTAACCTTCTGCCAAACATACTGAAAGGAAAATGTTTTGTACTGCTAGACTTTAAAGCTCATTTCCACATGATGAACAACTCTAGCAGTAAATGAAGTGTATCAATAAATCAGTTCTTTTGGGCTGAGTTGCAGTGCCCACGTTCCTGCCAACTTTTTTTTTTTCAAGTTCATAGAGCTTTCTCAGTTACTTAATGCAATCGAAAAGTATTAATTCTTTTTCTAAAATTAAATAAAGGAAAGGATTTACATTTAAAAAAAACCAAACTCTGTAGTTCAAAAGGTTAGTTAGTTATGAGGACAGGTAAGTCTTTAGCAGAAGGCAGCCACAACGCTCAAATTTGGCAAGAAGAGTCAATACCTACTTTACTTAGATTAAAAAAAAAAAAAAAAACAAACAGAAAAACAAACCCTCAGAAGGCTGCAATGCAAGTACTCTATTGCTCTATTTCTCCAACACACTTGGTATGCTGACCTTATACATACCATACCGTACAACAGTATTTCACTTTCAAGTTAATTTAAGCATCAAATTTCACTCAAAGCTGCATTGCAAAACTTTCACTAAGGTTAAAGAATACACTTAAAGAAAGCATACAAAAACGTCGTACAATGCCCAATCATGAACAGAATATGTGTGAATTTAAGAAGACATCACGTAACATCACTAATAAAACAACTCAGCTTTTCTCCCCTAAGTTACCTCCCAGGGCCCGAGCTGGTTCCAGGTTCTGCGCTGCCTCTCCCAGCGCAGTCAGAATCACTCAGGGGAGGGGAGGAGCTCCCCCATCCCTCTGCTCGGTGTGAGGGGCACCGCGGAACCCCCAGCACAGGTCACGGGAGATGAAACACTTCCCCTCGAAGGACATGCCAGCACAGGCATCCTGGTACTGATTTAGGATCACAATGGCTTTGGCTACACACTTAAAACTGGACAGGACTGGACAACATGAGCGGTCATGACACCTTTGTCCCATCCACACGAGCACTTCCACGGCTGCTGGGCCCACTCGGCCTCAGTGTTGACTTGAAATCCAACTTTCCTTAGTGCCAAAGCACCTCTTACCTTCAGCTTCCTTTAAGAGATCCTCCCTGTTCACATCCGAGCGAGAGTTCTGCTGGAAGTGGCAAGCACACACAAGCACAGGTACACACATTCTTCTAAGATGTAAACTATGACTAATTCACATTCCACTGTATCAATCTGTAAATACTTTGTTTTCCTTTTCTTTTTTTATATAAAAACAATGGCATCAGATTTTCAGCAATAAAGTATAAGAAAAATGAATCCTTGACTACACTTAACCAATTATGAAATTGCCTTTCCAACAAAGGAAACAATATGCAAAAATCTGTGTATTTGATAAAGTCAACTTAATATAACAAAAAGTGAAATATGCTTATTAAAAGTGTCCTTATATAAAAATGGTCTTGCAATGTACAGTAAAATGCAATACAAATTATTGTTGGTTATCTCTTCCCACCCAGTAACTAAACCAGCTATTGTCCCACAGAGCTCCGTGGCGCCAGGAGGGCAGCCCTGCTGTGCCTACACGTGCTCGATGTTGTAGGCCTGGCGGATGTTGAGGGTGTCCCGCAGCATCAAGTCTCGCAGGCGCCACAAGGCATCAGCCATGGTGGTGTGAGCCCCTTTGCTCTTCAGCCAGTGGGAAGGGAGCCGGCTCTCCTGCTCCTTGGACAAGTGGACATCTCGTCTTCGTGCTGGCAAGTCAAGAAATGGTTCTGTTACCCATTGGATTTGATACTCGCTGCAGCTTTTCTAGAAGAAGCCAACTAAGTCTACAGCATAGCTTTTGCTCTTAGTGTTTGAGCCCAGACAATGGAATTAGCCGTGGATGACGTACACATTCTCAGTCTGCTGATTTGTCTTTAGGAATTAGTTGCATGTGTATATTTTATCAAGCACACAGCAGATTTATTCAGCATTTTCCGCAAAAGCAAAATTATTGGCTACAAAGAAGCGTGTTCCGGTGGGAACACTGCACTGCGTGCAAGGCCTTACCTGCCAGGGTCTGGTCCCACTTGCTGATGCTGTTTGACTCAGCACTGAGGCCCTCGATGTATTTCAGGTAGGCTTCGGAATGGAGGAGCCTCTGTGTCTTTGGTGGGGGGGAGACGAACATGGGGGTCGTGGGCTGCTGCATGACCGGCGGAGCCGCCGGGCTCTGCCCGGGGTACGGAGGGGGGGCCTGCTGGCCTGGGGGGCCAAGGATTCCTATCTGCAACGACAACACCAGGGAGAGATCACAGCTGGGGGGGCTGCAGGGAGCACCCTAATCTCAGGTCATCCTCACACAGCGGAGCCTCAGATAAGGTGATGTGCAAAGGCCCAAGAAAACGTCCCTGGAGGCGCCCACTTTGTGCATCGCAGTGACCCCTGGCCAGAGAGGGGAAGTGCAAACCAACCACAGTGATATTTAACAGACTTTGTTCATGTTCTAATCTACGTAAACATACTCTGATTATCATCACCATTTCTCTCCTGTTAAATTTAACTTCATCGTTTTCCCTCCTTTTTATTTCATGTTTTCTCCAATTTGATCAGAAACCATGTGGTCTGTGAAGTGCCGGGTTTAACGCTAAAATATCTAATCCAAATTGGTGCTGATCCTTGGAAGACTGGGATACTTCCACAGAATCACTGTCAGGCAAAAATCACAGGCAGAAAAAAAATCCCAGTCACAGAGAAGAATTCCCACCACTGTGGTTAAGTAGTAATACTGAGAACTCCTAGCACAGATATCCTGTGCTCTGGGATAACTCAGTGTCATGACACAAACACTTCACTACTTACTCAACTCCTGGTTTTCATGGACTTATAGAATGGTTTGGGGTTGGAAGGGGCCTTAAAGATTATCTGATTCCAACCCCCGCCATGGGCATGGACACCTTCCACTATCCCAGGTCACTCAGAGCCCCATCCAACCTGGCCTTGGACACTTCCAGGGATGGGGCAGCCACAGCTTCTCTGGGCAACCTGTGCCAGTGCTTCTGAATAACTAACAGCCAAAATCACATTTCCTTTTATAATGGAAAAAAAACATCAATAAAATTGGAACTGTGCTGAACAGTTCATCTGTATTAATCACTGAGAAGGAACATCTGCTCATCACTGCTACTCAAACTCACACACTCTGAACTGCCAGTGGACAGCTGCTCCATCAGATTGTGAAATATGGGAGCAAACAAATTTAAACCAAGTTTTTACCCACTCCTCAACACCTCAGAAAGCGGACAGCACCTTCTGTGCATCACCAAAACATGCAAAGCCTAAATTACCAGCAGTTTAACAGTCTGTGGAAATTACTTGACTTAGATCAGCAGAAGGAAAGCAAAACAAAACACTGCCTTGATTACACTGCACAAGTTACCTCATACCTGGACAAACCTCATCAGCGTAATAACAACTCGACAATCAAATACAGACATACATTCAGAGTAAAATATTAATTGGTTCAAATACACAAGTCTGTATTTCATTTCTGTTCTCCCTGGGATATAGCCCACGTGCATCCCCACATGTATTAACTGGGATTGTTCAAATGCTAATTCAGAGCCTTGGAGCCTCACAAATAATGCAGAAACGACTCACCTGCTGTCCAAAAGGACTTGCTCCTGGTGCTGGAGTGCCTACCATGGGGGACACATTTTGGCCTATAACACCTATATTCCAAAATATAAAATAATTAGTCTTATTTCAGAGCAGTGACAAATACTTCTTTGGTCTTCTATAGTAAGAACTTATACTTTGATATTGCTGCTAACAGTTATTTTAGGCAGAGGTACAACATTCAAACACCCCCTTCTCTCCCCCAACAAAAAACTTCAGAAATTTTTGAATGAAAAAACCACAAACTAGTGTGATAACTACCAGACACTGATAAATGGCCTGTTCAATTATTTAAATTAGAGAAATGCAAAGTGAATAATTTTTGCTTTTTAGTTTTTTTTAAATTACTTAGCAATTGCCTGACTAAATCTTTTCATTTATAATACGTGCCTTTGGCTTGGCAGGATCTTCCTGTAATCCTTTAAGAAAGGAAATGCTGATCTGCTTTAGCAACATCTAATATTTCCTTGTGTTCAGTTTCATAAAATAAGTTCACAGCAGGATAAAATTCTGTTACATCTTAGTGATACAAAACACAGCTTGTAGGTTAAGCTTCAACAGTTTTACACATTTCTAGACTGATGAACATTTGAAATAAATGTCAAAAAAAATAAAAGGTCTTTGTTTCTCTCAAACATATTGAGACTTTTCTCTCCTGCACAGAGCACAGCACACCCATGTCTTACACACAAAAATGTACAGACCTACAGGAGTCAGAGAGTTCCTGATATTTTACCTACAGATGCTTGGGTTCTGAAAAAAATGAAAGTTATGTGTGCTGCTGCTTTTCTTTCTGCTTGTGCCACTTCTCATATTCATTAATTAGAAAAGCTGCAAACTGACTGTGCTCTTCCTGAGGGTTTAATTTACATTAATTAAATGCATGATTTCTGTCTCAGTGATCACTAAGGACATGCCACTGCATTTTGCAGAATCAAGCATATTTCAAATGCATTTTCCACTTGATCACAGCCCCCAATTTAAATGTATCTGTACCAACAGCACGCCAGAAGTTGGGAAAAACATCGGTACCACAAGTTGTGGAATATGGCACAGATTGGTTTTGGTACAAAGGGAAGAGGATTGGAGGAGGGCACCCTCACCCTCCCAGCATGCGAGCGCAGTCACCCTCAGCCCGCCCCACCCAATTTAGCGCTACTTCATGTGTGCTCCTCTGTTCCCAGGCATTATTTTTTCCCTAATCCATACCCTCTGGGTTTTAAGCACCATCCATACAGCCTGCTGCAGTGGGAAAAAAAACCCTTCAGAGAAATGCACTGTCCTGGATTCACCTCCCACACACTTGTGGTGGCCCATGTGTCCTAAATGTCAGGGACAGGCTCCCGGACACAGCTGTTGTCCTGCTCCCTCTCCATGACATCGTGGGGAATTATAACTCCAGCCAAGCTGCACGTGTAATACTGATGGGTTTAAAAAATACCAAGCAAGCAAACAAACAAACAAAAACCAAACCCAACCCAAAATAATTTGCATACAGATAAATGCCTTAACAGAGCTTCTGATAAATACAGTTACAAGGGGGTAGAGGGAGGCAAATGAGGTCGTTTTGTCCACAGCTTGTTTAACAGCTGAACAGAGGGATGCACGTTTTACACAGGCACATGAGTTATCAGAGGTAAAAGCTGAGAGAATCACCAGGAAACAGAATCAGAGGGGAGATAATATTTTTCCCCCATAATGAGGACATGTTAATGGCATTAACACTGGAAAAATGTTTGTTTCATTCAGCCTCACTTTTCATCAAAAGTGTGGCAAAATATCACAGCAAAGGTGTAGTAGAAATGCTCTCAAAAATCAATTGGAAATTTGACCACATAAAATACTGAATTCACCTTGTCCCCACCTGTCTCCAGTTACTGTTCTGTCAGCAAGGTTTAATCTGAACAGTGTTCTACAATAACACATCAGTGCCTTGGTGGCCAAGGGGTCTTCCTGGGTGACCAGGTTCATTTCAGTGCAGTCTGACACTAACACACCGAAAAAGCATCTGGTAAGGCATGAGGGCAATACATTTAATTTACAAACCCCCTTTAAATAAGAAAAGAAGGAATAGAAGGATGCTTTCAAACGACATAAGGGCGTGATAGGATTATTTCAGCTTTTCACATTTCTGATAAACTCAAGCACAATTATCAAGTTTTTTTGGGCTGAAGCAAAACTCCTGCTGGAGTAGCAGGATGTTTCTCCAGTAACCTTTCCCTGAGGGTTCACTGGACATGCTGCTCTACCAGCCTCGTGCACACACCTCAGTGTGTGCTGCAGCTGGACAAACCTGCCAAGACAAGCTGCAGAGAACTCCTGTAAGAACTGGTTAAAGGCAAGTACATGACAATGAAACAAGGAGCAGAATGAGGATGACGTTCTTACCGGGTGGTGGGATGCCTGGGATGCCTGGCATACCTGGCGGAAGTTGGTGGGGTGGGGGCACCCCTGGGTGAAGTGGCTGCATGCTGCCCATGCTAACAATGCCATCAACTGGGCCCTGCAAAGGTGGCAGCACCGGTGGATAGCCACTTATCATGCCTTGAAGGACACAACAAATTTCAAACATGCATCAATAACATGCAGTATGACCTACACAGTATGACATGCACTATCCACACGCACACACACGCACACACACACACACAAAAAGCACCTTTAGTACAGCAAGACCACACTACAATTAGTATCTTGCAAAAAAAAAAAAAAACCACACAAACTAAAAATTAAAAAAAAAGTTGTAAATGTGAAACACTGCTCTTCTGATGAATTAGTATTTAGTGTATTTGTATGTTCTCTCACGGGGCAATAAATGCTGAATACTCAGGTATGTTAACACAAGGAATAAATTCAGCCACAATTCAGTGTTACCAACGCAAGCAGTTTTAATGCAGCGGAAAGCTCTGCCATCTGCACACAGATCACAAACACAACACTGACTCGCCAGCTCCACGCCCAGCCCTGCTCTGTGGACTGGCTCAGAGGCCAAACACAAAAACCCAGAGGTTTCTCTGCAGTGCATATGCAACACTGACACACAAAAGCCCTGCAACATTCACGTACAGTGACGGGTGACTTTTGTTAAACCACCTCCTGTGTGAACTAAGACAGTAACACGAATCTGAAACCTGGGTGTGCTGGGCTGCAGTAACTTAAACTCATGGCACTGAGCTGAAGTAAAAGGACTTAAAAAGAGCACCTGCAGCCCCTCACAGAATTTCACTGTCTGTGTTTTCAAGGTGTCTTTATAGGAAAATTAATGACACTGAGAAGACTGTATTGTGCTGCTGCTCATAAACTTAGTTTTCTGCATGTGAGGGAGGATAATTCAGAGCTTTTCCTGATTTCGGCTCAGATTTGCTGCTATCCTTGTGGTGAACCTACACAACATCACTGCACTGTGTTTGTTAGGCCCTGGAATGTGTGATTTAAACAGATGCATTGCCAGGTAAGCAAGGAAAGGGGTTGGAAAGACAATGAAAACATGACAGAGGACAGAAGCAGGTCTGGAGAGATGAGGAAAGTTTAGAAATGCAAATTTGCTGAGGATTCTACAGTCTGTTCCAGGAAACCACCCACTGAGTCTTTGCCATACTCCCTGCAGCTCACAAAAGAAACTTTCAGAACAGGGATTCCTAGAATAAGACTGGCCAAAAACTCTCACCAGTTCTGACTGAGAACAAAGCTGTCACAAGCTCAGGGTTGAAATACAACGAGGAGCTCCAAAATACAAACTAAATTTGTCATTTCCTCAGGAAGTTAGAAGGTGAGAAACCTGAAATCCCAAAAAAGGTTTACACCTTCGAGAAAACACCAAGAAAAAAGGTTTACACCTTCGAGAAAACACCAAATAAAGAACTAATCTCCTTCAAACCTTTATTTTTCCACAGCTCCCCTAGACTGACACATTAAATATGCCTTAGGTACCCATTTCAAATATCTGGAACATCATCTGTACCTCTTTATTAACACTGAAATCTGTATTTCTAATGGAAAAAGTTAAAGAAAAGCCTCCCTGGCATAAAGGGCTTTCAGTGCAGTTACTGCCTGGTACTTCCAGTGCACCCTGAGCTGCAGACACATCCTCAGGGCATTTACATGCACTTCTAAAGCTTCAAAACAAACCAAAAAACCTCCAAGGAGTCAAACCCATATTTATCCATCATGGAAGTTTATTCTACATTTCCAATTAAAATAATCAACAACTGCCTCTGCCAATAAAGTTGTCAGCAAACATTCATGAGAAATCAGTTCTTGTAGCTCATTCCATGTAAGAGCAGCCACTCTCTGACCCCGTGTACGAGTCACAAACTCATTTTAAACCACTAAACATGGTAAGCTATTTCCAGCTCCCACACCTGTGATTTGTGTTTGAAATTACTTATTCTCCCATTTTTTTACTACAACAATGTAAGATCAAGTAACCTTTTGTAATACCCAAATTTACAAGACACTGAAGCGCTGTGTGCCAAGAGAAACACAGAAGGCATCCAGACTTCTGCACCCCTGGGCTATAAAGAAGTTCTGTGAACTTCTGGGATGGAGAAGTTCTCTGCACTAGAGAAAAGCAATCAAATGATGGAGGAGGATGTCAAAGAAGTCCCAACAGAACAAGATACTTCTAAGTAAGACTTGTGGAAACCAAAAGATGAAAGACTGTGTTTTTCAAATGGGCCACAAAAATAGAAAAGAGTTTAAAAAGATCCACTCAACCATCTACTTTAAGGAAGTACTTCCCAATGCCAAAGTGAAGAGATCTGAATGTGGAACTGCTCGAAGAAGATGATGGTCTGAAATGCAGGTTTGCTCTTGAGGAGGCTGCTACAGGAAATAGGGTGTGTAGTTTGCAGAATGCACATTTTTGGGAAAGTTTTAAGGAAGTGGTAATAGCAAGTATTGCTGCCCATCAACACCTGCCTCCAAAAACTGGAAAAGTGACTCAATGCCAAAAAAACCAAGAACTAAACCAAGGAAACATAAGCACAAGAGGATGACAATTCTACATATCCTAGATTGAAGTTAAGTTACTCACAAGAGATCAGCAATGGGGAACTCTGTTTTTTTTTCCTTTTTCTTAATATATGCACAGTACACACACACAAACATACACCAACTGCAAACAGTTCAGAGGAAAATTATCAAGAACATAGTGGAAAAAAAGCCAAAAGAAAAATGCAAATCAGTGTAAATAAATGGTTTGTAACCTGGAGATCATGAACCAACTAAGGAATATGCCTTCAGTCAAAACAACCATGCAGGCTATTTACTGAAAAGGGATTTAGAGACCATGATGAAAAACACTTCAGGCTGTCAGCTTGAAATATGGCCACAGCCTGTGAGATGAGAAAGAAAAAGGAAAATGACAAAAGAATAATGGAATAATTGGAATGTTTTAAGGGAAAGTTAAAAAGGCCCCCAAACTCAAACCAAAAAAACCCTCCAAATACCCATTTTTACCTACTTGGCACTATTTTGACCTCGACTGAAGCAATTTATTTTAAATAGAAATTGGGGAAGGGAAACAACCTATCAGGTCACACCTAATTAATTTTCTCACCCATGTATGGCTGATTTCCACACAAGAATCTTCGGTGGACTACATTGTCTTCAGGTCTGATCCTGAAAATACTTACTCCGAGCATACTCCCTATGAAATCAAGCCGGATTACAACTGGTAACGAGCACAACACCCAGCAACAGGGACCTTGTGGAAGAGTTCTCCAAGCCCAGTTCTATTCTGAAAAATAACCTGATAAAACCGGCAACGTTGGCATTTTGTCTTTGGTTCTGCAACGGCTCTAGATCCTGGTCTGCTCTGCTTACCGGTGCCTGACAGGCAATTCTGTAAAGCTCGCGCTTGGATTTAAAATCTGGGTTCGATTCTGCTGGCCTCTCACCTTCCTGCCAGGAAAACCCCCGGTAATTCCCCCTCCTGCTTCAGCACTGCCACAGATGCCGCATGCACTAGAAGGCCACTGAGCTCGCTGCCCTCCTGCCGCAGCGGGGCTGGACGGGAGCTCCGCAGAGCAGAGCGAAAACACGACTGCACACCACCAGCACAGGCTCACGGCACAGGCAGGACCCTGCTCCCTGCAGCCTGCACAGGACACTCACTCCTTGAGCAAGCCCCGTTGGACACCAGGCTACCCCTGCACTAGGTATGCTCATTATGAAGAAAGACGGAAGAGTTTTGAGCTCTTTTTTTTTTTTTTTTGTCTCCGCAAGAACAACGTGACCCAAGAGAGTGTTCAGAGTTATGAAGGGGGTTGATAAAGTGGATGAGGAAAAAATGGTCATAGCTCCTACGTTTTACCTGCAACGGGTGTCAACTGCTGATTGAGCATTCCCATTGGTGTTGGTGGCGGCACCACCCCCATAAGAGCCCCGACAGGAGTGCCTGCCCGGGGGGAGGAATTCTGCTGCTGTGCTGCTCGCTCTCTCTCCTGCTGCTCAGCAACTTTAGCTGCCCGCTCTGTAAAAGTATTTTAGATTTTCAGTTCTGTTTTGTAACCCAGAGTTTCAAAATATTTATCTGTTCATTAAAAAAAAAAGGACTAGTCAAACACTGGCATTAGTTTAGTCAAATATAAAAGTAGAACAGATGAATCTTTCTACACAGCATATGATTTGATTTCATGTGGCTGCAGCTAAGACTTTTAGAGAACCTTTCATGAAAAATATTCCACAAAGTTTTATCTCTTTCTAAAAAAAAACAATAAAAAAAAATTAAAATAAATAATAAAATGAAAATTTAAAAAAAAAAGAGTTAAAAGAACCAATTTGATGATAATAACACCAGTGTTACCAACATGAAGCAGCAGTCCAGCACTAGGCTCGGTCTGCACTAGGAGCACATGGCAAAACATTCCCTGTTTTGACACCACTGGCTCAGCCCAACCAGCTGCAGCCAAGGCCAGCAGCTCTCACACAGACCTGCCACCAGCTGCTGTAGGAATTGAGGCACCATGTGTAGCACACATGCCCTAAAGAACGATGCAAACAGCAGACAGCAGTGCCAGCCAGTGGCCCGTTTATTTCTGGGCTCCCCATTTATTTTACTACTGATGCAGCTGAAAAGTGGTGGCAAAATCGGGGAGCATTTGTAAAGTTTCCCTAATGTAGATTGGTCTTTAGAGTTTGGAACATAACAAGCAGCAGTTTGATAAACCAAAAATATTTTTCTGTGCCTCTTTCTGTCATTTTCCCCATTTGGTCCCCTTTGAGCTATTTTTTTTTCGGCTGAAGATGTCTAACTCACATTGTGCTGCTCACTGGAGGTCATGTGTGTCCTTTGTACGGTGAATCTGGTCATTATCTCAATCAAGTTTCTCACTGTGACTGCAAGAACAAAAGATCTACTGCAGGGTAATCTGACCAGAGGACAATCTGATATCAAGGGAAGGGCAAAGGGTCATGGGAAGAAGAAAGAAAAAAAAACAAAAAAGAACAAAACCCAAGCAAACAAAAAAGAAGATATACTGAATGCCCACTCCAGGTGCTTTGGGGACATGCAAGTTCCTGATTTGTTTGCTCTGAACGTTGTGTCTGTCTGGCACAATGAGGAACAACGAAGGATAATGGATGCAGGGAACATCTCCAGCAATTTTTAACAACAGTGAAGGCAGGGCTATGTGTTCTCTTGCAGTTGGTGAAAGATGGAAACTGCCACTAAACCAGCAACGAAGGTCCTCTGTCAAACGAAGGCTAAGAAGAAGTTCATCAAGGAGATTAAGTTATGCATCCTGCCAGTGTTACTCACTTTCTCTAGTACATGAACATCTACCACGCATTTCACTCCTCTAGAACCCGCTTGTGCAGCTTCTAGCACTCCTTCCATACACTCCAAGACCCGGTTCATTTCCAAAAGCACTTCCCTCCCTCTTTCCACTTCTGTCATTTCAGGGAGAGATGACGACGCACAGAAACCCCTACATTTACTACAGGAACTTAGATGTGACTGAGCACAAAATACACAAGAGGTTTAAAGGTAGATCCTGAAGTAGAACAACGAGACAATCCTCTCCAGAGCAGAGAAAGCGTTTGGGGGAAAGATGAAGCAGTTGTTCTGACTCTCACCTACTTCTGGCCAGCCAAAAAAAAATGGTCAGACAAAAGCAAAAGCTCTGGAGACACTCTGATGAATGAGAAATTACTGTTAAGTGTTCAGCTTTATCAGACTTCAGAGTGCTGAGGTTTGAAGAAGGACCTGCCCTAGGACAGTGCTTAAGTTTCACCTTGCCCTTACTGACACGGAACTAACAGATGGAACAACCCTGCCAAAGGGAACTGGAGGAGGTCTCTGGAAGTTCAGCCCGAAGCATTCACCTTAACACTCAATACTAAACCCAAATCACTTAGGCCACGACTTGACGTCATTCAAACATTTCCAACACATCTCAAGAGACAGGAAAGAGACCTTCTGCTCTGAACAGAGTTTTTCCTTAAAGCAGGTCTTTCCCTCACTCCCACGCATTATTGTCTTTAACTTTATTTAGCCATGCAGGCACTTCTACTGCTAAAAAAAAAAAATAAACTAATACCCTAATACATACACCAAGCGAAATTTTCAGTGGGACAAAATGGATCTAAAATGCAAGCTACTTTTCACCAGAAAATGGAAAGGCACTTTTTCACTGAGGTGTCAAACCATGCCTACTCCCTGCTCCCTGGTGCACGTCCACACCAGAGAGCACATGAATTTTGACTCGTCACAGTGGAAGGAGTAAAGTTTCTCTCCTTCCACACATGGTAAGCAAACACAGTCTGGATGCTTTGTTGCCCCATCCCAACGCCTCAAAACCAAATAAAAGTAAGTCTAGCTCTGGGCAGACAACAAGCCAGGGAAACTGCAGCTCAAAACACAAAAGCTTTGGAAAAATTTAATTGAGAAGGAAGATTAAAAGGGAAGCACATGGACAATCGTTAACACAGTGGACAGACAGTGTCTTCCTGCAGAAATGCTCTAAGTGAGGAAGCAGTGACATGCCAGCCATCCTACTGCTTAGGGATTAGGCTGCAAGGAGGGATCTGCCAATAAAAAGACACCACGTGCACCGAGAAGGGTGTGAAAGGAAACAACTACAGAAAAAAGTAAGGCCCCAGGACTTGCATAAAGAAAGAGCATTACCACTTCCCTTCACAGCACGTGCAAACAAAACCTGCACAGTGCAAAGGGTGCTGTGCTACCCTCCAGAACTGCAAAGAGGTGCTACAGAAAATTCAGGAAGGTCTGAGGTGGCTGAGAGGGGACAGTGAACAGCATGCAAGCTTCCAGCCTGAAGAGAAAAGCTGCCTTGAAGTTATGAGTATGCAGAAAACCTACAAATCTCATTTTCAAAGAGTTACAACTTAATTGGGCCTTAACTTTCCAGGGTGTTGAAATGTTCCTATCCAAAGTAGCATTTTCTTCCAATAAAACTGCATCAGTACAATAGTTAATATTGTTAATATAATGTTGACATGCTATTAACTAGGGAAATAACGATGGATGTTAAGCCAACGTATTTGGCTTGGGTAAGGGCCTGCAGCTAAAGATCAACTCTAATTTACTGTAGTCAGGTTGCAACAATGTCCACTATCAGAAGGGAGGGAAGGAATGGAAGGAAAGGGCAGGAAGCAAAGGAGGGAAGAAAGAAAGCAGGGAGGGAAGGAAAGGAGGGAAGGAACTGAGGAAAAGAAGGGAGGAGAGGGACAAAAGATCAGTCTGAAATATCTCAGGACTATGAAATATTCCTAGGCTTACTTCAGGATATGAAATACCAAAATCAGTTACAACAGTTGTTTAACATTGTGACTGAACAATAGGTCGTATTTACAGTATAATAACAGATTTGTATCCTTGATTTCATACTACCAAAGCCTCTTAGGATTCTAAGTACTGTTAATAATGAACTTTTCCCCAACCCACTGTAAGTCTTTCTTACCTGCTGCTACAGCTCTCAAGAGCTTCTTGTCCAAAATTCCCCCCGGTCCTTGTTTAAGGAAACTTTCACAAAACATTTTTCCAACTGATTTCCAGCTCAGGGGCTTCATGTCCCTTTACTTCTAATTTATCCCCATTCTCCTGGTCTCTGTTAATTTGGTTATTTGTGGCAAAGACACATTATCAGCTGTGCTCTACATAACTTAAACATGCTCTTTGCTCCTCTTCAGTCACCTCTCCACATGAACTTCTCTTTAGGGTGAGTCCAGAACACAAACATAAATACTTGCTTTCATTAAGCCTGTCACCTGAACAACAGCAACGAATGTGTTGAGAAAGTAAAAAAAGGCAGAAAAGAGTTTAGGATCTCAGCTTTTATTTACCTTCATATTCTGCTTTCTTTGTTGCTTCCAAGTTTCTCCACTCAGTTCCTACAAGCCTGCTGAGCTCTCCAAAGGAGTAGTCGGGGTGCTGAGCTTTAATCACAGCTCTCATCTCGCTGCTAAATAAGATGTACCCACTCATGTTGATCTTCCTTTTGGATCCCTCCTTCTTGGTGCCACCCTTAACAGACTTGGGAGTGGACTGTGAGAAAAAGCAGTTATGACCACAAGAGTACAAGAGAGAAGGCCAGAAGAGAACAAAAGTAATTGTGTTATGTCACAGATTTCATCCATTTTGGTGTTCAGAGACCATTTTATTTGCCATTGCATATTTTAGGAAAGTGCTTCCCCACTTCTTCCTTGGCCTTTGCAATCCCTACTCTCCCTGGTTCCATCTTCTAAATGCTCCTTAACTTTCCTGCCAGACTTTCTCTCAAGTGTTTACCTCTCATTACATCATTACATAAAGAGTCATTTGTCCCTGAAAGCCCCAGAGCCCAGCTTTGCTGATCACCACATCACATTCTTATGTTGATGGGTAACAAAAATAATGCTCCTTTGCTTTGCCCACCACGGATGTTCCTGGTGAGAGCTCTTTCAGCCCTCAAAAAAAATTAACCTACTCTGACAACCACAGAGATACCACAGCTGGAACCCCCTTTTTGAAGGCTCCTTCCAGCTGTATTTGTCACTGGAGACCATAATTCACCCACAGCCTGATTGATAAGACCTATAAATGTATCACCATATCAAAACCCTCCAAAGGCCTTTCTCATACCCCAAGTTACAAATCTGTCACATCTTGAAAAGTGTAATTGTTTCCAAACATCTGGTTGGGGGAAAAAAAAAAGAAAAATAAATTCAACTGTTTTATTTCTCTCCTGAAATTGTGACCATGTTACTACTCCTACCTGCCACTTTGTCCCCACACTTCAACTCTTCTCTCAGCTAAAAACAAAGGTTCAAAGTGACATCAAGATGCTTAAGAAGCCTTGTTCATCAATTTAAGCCAGGCACTGGATTAACTGAGGCCCACTTGTGTGTGATTCCAAACTTCACTGTGTGAACTTCCAAATGGGAATGCACCCTTAAAGGTTTCATTCTGAACCTAAAGACAGCACTGGTCAGGAGGCAGTGAAGAAAACTCCGTGCCGGTTCTGGGATGGCACCCAGGGCACATACAATGCCATCCTGGCTTCTCAGATAAGCCCCCACGGGCAGATGGAGAGCTCTCCCATCAAAAATGGGGAAATCTAATCATGTATTTGGCCTCTTACACATCTGCAAAGAGGGAGCCAAGAGTTTATCAGCTGTTTTAGCCTTTATATTGCTTGCAGCAGTTACACTAATTTAATGTAAAAGCCTCCCCATCAGTTTGGAGGGGCAAACAGGACTTTGAGAAACCACAAGAATTCCAGATTTTCTTCTTGTATTCTCTGTTCTTTTACATCTCCAATGCACCCATTTTTAAATGAACAGAATCTTTCCCACTTGAGTCAGACACCTGCAAATTCAGTATCAGATGTGTTAAAAGAAGACATGAACCAGGACTCCCTTTTATTCCTTTTCTCAGCCATCTTGCTAAAGCAAAGAGTGAAGCTGCACATCTTTTTCTTTCTTAGGTTTGACTCAATTCACAGCAAACTGCAGCAGGCGAGCATCACCCACCTATCTGGCAAGCCCCACAATACCACATATTCACTTGTCTGGACTCCTTTTATCCTTAGGCGTTGTAAGACTTTCTGTGCTAGCAGAAGAAAAAAAAGTTTAAAAGTTCTGGGGTTTAATACTTGTTAAATAAAATCCCACTTCTATTTGCAATACTCTGCTTATGAAACTCAGCACATCAAAACAAGAGCAGCCTTGCATTGGGAAGTGCATTTGGTGGTCTGCCCACATGGCAAAACATCCCTCTCAAAGCAAGCAGAAGCTTTCAACTTAGCAATTCTTCTTCATTTCCTCCAAAGACAGGGATTGCTGTCCCAGGATCACATCCACTCTTCTGCTGCCAGTGAGGTTGTCACAGTTAATGTCATGCAGAAAGACTTCACATTGTTAGGTTACAAAAGTGTCTGAAACTCCCTCCTGCTCCAGCAGGTCGTTCCCGTTGCCTCTGTAATGTTGGCATTAGCTTGGATGTGGGAGTGTGGTGAGGCAGCCAAAGGGTTTTTTGTTTAGGTGAATTCCCAGTGAAAGCAGTCCCTCCCTCTGCTTTAATACTCATCTGCACAAATTCCAGGGCTTGTGTAAGAAACACAGTAAGAGAGGGAAGGGGATCACAAGTCCCTGTCTGAGCAGCAGTGATGATGCATTTCAGTGGTGCACAACCACACACCATTTGTCTTGGACTTCCTATCCATTATCCAAGCAAGAATGGCAACTCAACACCAAAAAAGTGAGAGGTTTTTTCCATTTGAGGATGATGCACAGCATTTTCTACAAATGCAGCAAAACCATAACACTTAAAATGCTATTTTTTTCAAAATTTAAGGAAAAGCTGAAAAATGGGTGTTAGGTAAATTAAGAACTACAATTAAACCCTTATATTCCAACTTTAACATAAAGACCTGACACTTCTGTCATAGAAAAGCTACTAATTCAAAATAACATTAACATGTCATATAAAACTGTACCCTAAGCTTTCCTCAACTGAATGACTTCCTTTAAATATATTTTAATTGACTTAAATATTATCACCTGGATATCACACGGGATATGCCAAAGCTGCTTTGTATACTTTATTCCACAGCTCATAAACCAAAGTATAAATCCATTCTGTGTACATAATAAAATGTTTCTTTCTCTTTCTTCATTTGGATTGGGAAAAAAATGCAGAACATAAAGGTTAAAGTCTCCTCACGGAAAATCCTTACCTGTGGAGGAGTATAAGGCATTATATCCAAGTCACTGGCTAATGGGGCCTGAAGCTGAGGCATA
>JAYRBT010000023.1:15409443-15441435 GCA_036023395.1 Myiotriccus ornatus
GGAAAATCCTTACCTGTGGAGGAGTATAAGGCATTATATCCAAGTCACTGGCTAATGGGGCCTGAAGCTGAGGCATAGAAGGTGTTTCAGTCATATCACCTTCCTCTTCTCCCATCTCTTCCATGTCCTCATCACCTCCTTCCAACTCAGCAAATTTTGCTTCCAGCTGCTGAATCTTCTTTTCCAGTAGAGGAGATGGTTCCTTCTGAGGAACTATGGGTTTTCTGGAGGGTGGAGGAAGGAGACAAAAAAGCAGCTGAGAACATACTCAGAGTTTACAGGAGAAAGCACGTATTTTTGAGGAGAAATCGAACTTTTCTTCATTTATCATTGAACAAAATGGAAACAATGGTGACTTGGGATGTGCCTGTGCTTCCTTTCAGAACCCTGAGCAGAAATCACTCTGTGTCTATGGTGTTTTATTTCAGTCACTGGTTAGAAGGATTTATTTTATTTTTTTTAAGAGTTACAAATGGGTTTCAATGCAGAAAGTACTTAATTTCAGCAACAGAAGGCAGTTAACATCACATCTTCCTCAGATTTTCCACTTTACTCAAGTAAATTCAAATTTATTATTTTTATTACTATGAGTATTCACCAACTGGAAAGCTATTTGTTACCCATAATGAGGACTTGAGTATTTTAATAGCATCCAAGAGAATTTATGAATCTAATAATGTAATGACTTTTCCTGAAGTCAAGAGAAGAAAAAGAAAACATCCAGTGGTATTAAGACCATGAAAAGACTGATATTACCTGCACTTCTTCCCAAGAGTGTGATTAGTCAAAACTGCAGTCCTACAACTAGAACTTCTATTTATGTCCTGGGTCAGGCTGGGATGGGGTTAATTCTCTGCATAGCAACTCACATGGAGCTGTGCTTTGCACTGGTGAGATGACAGTGCTGATAACACCCCACACTGTAATTACTGTTGAACAGTGTTGGCACATCAGGCCAACAAAGGCCTTTGCCTTTTCCCACTCTGCCCCCACAGCAGGCTGAGGGTGGGCAGTAATTTGGGAGGGGGAGCCAAACTGACCAAAAGGGATATTTGGTATCACAGGACATTGTGCTCAGGCATTAAAGCTGTGGGGAAGGAGGAGAATGGGGGCACATTCATGGCTATGGTGTTTGTCTTTCCAAGCGACCATGACAAGTGCTGAGGCCCTGCTTTCCAGGAAACAGCTAAACATCTGCCTGTCAATGGAAAGTAGGGAATTAATTCCTTATTTCGCTGCTTTGTTTGTGCACATGGCTTTGCTTCACTTATCAAACTGCCCTTAACTTGAGCCAGGAGTTTTTCCTCCTTTTGCCCTACAAATTCTCTCCCCCATTCGCTGTGGGGAAGCGAGCCAAGCGGCTGGGAGGGGAACTGAGCTGCCAAGCAGAGTCAGACCACTACGGTCCAGAAGGGTGCTCAGGTGACCCCCTCATTCCCACCACATCTTTACCTAAAATAGTATATCTCATCATCTACAACTTTCGCAGAGAGTGAAAACCTCTTCAGCCCTTTGAATTTCTTCATCTGTTTGTCGCTCTCGTTGTAGCGGCTCTCGCAAAGAAAAACGTCGTTTTCGGAGATTTCTGTTGGTCTGCAGGAGAGGAAGTCTTTGAATGACAGAACGACACACTTTCCTGCAGAAATGAAAGAGCTGGGTAAGAAGGCAGCCACACTCGCAGACTTTCCGTAAAAAGGGTGGAAACTCCAGTTTTTTTGCCTGTCCCGTAAGTCTGGAAGATTCCTGGTATTTGGTGCAACTATGGAAAATACACCAATCGACATTTTAATCAAATAATGCCACTCACAAGAAAGCTCCAGCTACTTCCTGCAGCTTTTGTTTTTTTTAAAGCTCCAGAAAACCCCAATGGTCTGGTACTACATTTATCACAGCATCAGAACTCCAAAACAAAGTACACACCATCACCTTCTCTGACAAACCAAACTTCAATCTTCTGCTCCTCCTTTCAGCCTTCCAGGTAATATGTACTGGAATAATTACATCAATAAGCACGAATAATAGAGTTTTCTGTTCTCTGGCTGCAGAAAATGTTCACTTTGTTATCACACATGTAATTCCCTTACTGTAAGAAAGCTTCCTTAAAGTAAAAATTCTCACCACAGGTTCCTAAGACAGGAATGTGTATTAGAAACCCACTGAATTTCTTGTCCCTCTCTCCCTCAATATGAAAAAACCTACTTGGAATCAAGCCTATGCATAGCTGTCAATCACTTCAAATTGTGCAGGAAAGGGAGTGTCCATTGGATTTAAAGTTGTTAATAATTACCCAAAATGCAAGTCATTGGACAGGTCTCCTCCAAGTTACTCAAAAACACTTCCTTCTTGTAGAACATCTTGGTTGGTTCATGTTCCGTTTCCTCAGGATGTATGAAGATTGGACCAAAGAAATACGCAGCTCCATCTCGCACCCACATCTTTTCAATCCTGGAAAGAAAGCAAAGAACTGACATAAATGAAAGGCCGTTCCTCCCAAATGAGACAGAAGTGGGTTGTTCAGGAAGACTGGCAGTGGCAAATGAGAACAGAACAGCCTATTCTGCCTGTACAACTGCAGCAGGTTTTTATTAGGCAGCTAAACTTCCACCTCAGTCTATTAAGAGCTTATAACATTACACTCCACTCACAAGATTTTTTTTTCCTCACCCTCTTTTACGCCTTTTGCAACCAGCCTGTCTTTGGTCCAAGTTATTTTTACAGCCACAAAGTGCAAATAAAGAAGCTGCACCCACCTTCCCACTCGGGGCCGCACCAGCCCGTGGGATTTTATGAAGACACAGTCCCCCACTTTAAGCCACATTTCGTTGTAGCAGAGCTGCTCA
This sequence comes from Myiotriccus ornatus, assembly GCA_036023395.1. NCBI lineage: Eukaryota > Metazoa > Chordata > Aves > Passeriformes > Tyrannidae > Myiotriccus > Myiotriccus ornatus. The sequence continues at coordinate 15,412,284 of JAYRBT010000023.1, forward strand.
AAGTAATGGCAACCAGGTTCTCCATTGGACATTTCTACTGGAACATCTTCTTTCTCCTGCAGAAGAATAAGCAATAATGAGAACACTCCATGTATTGCTTGCAAATTTATACCATTTGCCCTATTTAACTTCCTACTTTTTATGAACAACTCGCATTGTGCCTCATTTGATCTTTCAGTCTGGGTTTTCAGAAAGCCAATGAAAGCGGCTACCCATGGCATGGAAGGGAAATACCAAGAGATTTCATTCTCTCAGCAGAAGTATCTTTTCTCATGATGTGAATAAATATAATAATAAACACTAAGTGTCTAATTAAAGCTGGCAATGTGTGTTCTCAGGTTGTGTTAGAAAACTCAGTCTAAAGTGGATTTATTTTATGATTCTCTTTTTTTTTTTCATGGCTCTAAATTTATTTCAGATAAAATTAATTCAATTTAATTGAATTTAATACCTTTACTTAAATTTAGTTGTTTTACTACTCTAAGTACAATAAATAAACCATTTTATCCAGTATGTTGGGCAGAAATATTCTTAAGCATTTTGACAATACACTACTTAGTTATCAAGCACAGATAGGTCACAGACAACATAATATTATGTATTACTTACTGCTGCCTAGCAGTAAGTAAAATACTAAATATTTTACTGAAATGCTACATAATAAAGCATTTAAGCCTTGTCACGAACTAAAATCAGACTTTTAGTTCTACAGGTTCTTTATGCTTAAGACAAGATTTACAATAAAAGTGTAATTTTCTGAAGTGGTAAAAAAACCAGACCAAGCTCTTTACTTGATGACAGGAAAGAGGCTGTCAAATCTAACAAATATCTACAGTTTATTTTCTCTTGAGTCTATTTATATTTTGTTTGTATTTATTTACCAATGTGTATAATGTGTCATCATGTTTATTTATATGTGACTATGTCTGGATGCTGTGAAACCCAATCATAATATTTTGTCACTCTCCATTCGGCAAACACAATCCATGTTCCTCTGTATTATCTGACGTACCTTTTCAAGATGAATGACACTTTCTCCCACCTTGCTGTCCTCCAGGGTTTCACTGTGTTTCTCCTCATCTACTTTGTCTGGATTAGCAAACACAGAAGCAACGCGGACCACAGGCAGGGGCACGTCTCGAGGGACAAATCTGACCGAGCTGACGGGCATAGTCCACAACTTGATCTTTTTGAAAGACTTCGTCTTTGCAGAGTAGCGGGACTCGCACACATAGACATCCTCATCTCTGAAGTTTTCAGGGCACAATTTAAAGTATTCCTGCACAGTGAAGAAAAAATAGGAAAGATTTTGGCAATGCCCACACCCCACAGACACGCAGTGAACTCTCTCTCGTGTTTCCTGGTTTTTTCTGTGCTTCCGTCAGCAGCCTTTCTGCTGAGCAATCTTCTTCTGGTTTGACATCAAAGTTTTATCAAAAATAACAAGAAATTCCAAACTTAGAGAAGAAGCTAAATTCAGTGCTGGTCAGTATGTGAGAAGAGTTAGGGTTTATTCATTTACCAAACTGGTGCATGAACAAGTACAAGATCTGAAGCCTGAAACCACCTTTATGAGATATCTGAGTTTTGACTTGGAAAGAGGACACGATCACCAAGCTGGGGGTGATCATAAACATACAGTTCTACAAACCAACCAGCTCAGGGAAACACCACCACCTTGCTGAACTACATATCTCATGAAGCAAAGGAAAAATACAAACAGCGCACAGGAGCAAATCCTATTTTATTTAAGTATTAGCAGAATATCTCTATGTCAAAGTGCCCATAGCCCTACATTAAAATAGCAGAGAACATTATTATTTGCTTAAATAAATTAGTCTGAACAGTCTCTCACCTTGACAAACATGACCACACATTTGCCTAAAATTTTGTTAACGGGAACTTTATTGTAATAGTCACTTTTAAAAACTTCTTTCTCCAAGAATTTTCGTGTTGCAAGATGGAACGTTTCATTTGGCCGGTAAAACCAACAGCCATAGAGCCACTTCTCTCCTTTAAAATAGAAAACAACAAAAAAAGAGAAGGGGGATAGAAAGAAAAAAAAATGTAAAATGACTTTCTCTAGTGCATGAGCAAGAAAGAACAACTATAGCTTAATTAATCAAACAGTCATGCAGTCATATATACATATATAGAGCTATCTGCTTTGAAACAGGACAATATTTATGAAACTTTTCGGGATTTAAGGAAAGCTTTTAGCTTAAAAAGCCTGCCAATTGTTTTTAACCCAGTAAAACCCGACTCAGAAAAATAAAGGAGGAATTGGTTCTTATTTATAAATCTTGACTTTCAGGCCTTGAAATAGATTCAAAGTCTACACAACAATCACCTGATTATTTGAAGAACCATGGATCATTACAAAAAGTCCATCCCACTCTGAATCCCATCTCTGGGATGCTTACAATTTGAGGGTAGGTAGAAATGAACACCAAAAAAACCCATGTGCTGATCCAAGAACTTTCTACTTGTAATATCCTTTGGAAAAAAGCAATTTGGAAACAAGAAAAATACTCACACACCGTGTGAGTGCACACATAGTCCTGCAAATAAAATAAATAACATCTACATGGGGGAAAAAAAAAAGAATCAAATGGGAAGCTTAAAATAGTAATAAAAAGTTTCAGCAGGCTGTTTTCCCCCAGCAAAGACACCCTTACCAGCTGAATCCTCCCAGAGCCGCTCGATGCAGACGATGTGGGGTTGCAGGTTGGCCTCTGCAGGCTCCACGTACACATAATCCCCCACGTGGTACATGCTGTTCTTGAAGCTGCAGTCCTGGCTGTAGGTCCGATGCAAACTGGACAGCCCAGCTGAGCCAGAGGAGTCTTCACTCTTTTCAGCTTCTTGTTTGGAGAAGGGAAGAACAGGTGTTAGCACTGCCACGTTTCCACAGTAGCCAGGATTCCCCATGTGGGGAATCCTCACGCTGGGGCTGGAGCAGCCAGGGTTTATTGCTGCTGACAGGGCTGTTGTGTGGGAAGGTGAGCCATGTTAGAAGGATAATTCAAGGGCAAAGAGCTAACAGCTCTGCAGCCATCTGTGGAAAGGGGCAACAGGAGAGCTTTACTCATCCCCTTAGATGCGCTCCACAGGAACAGCCAGGAACTGTGGGATACAGAGGAAGTGTGGGATACAGAGGAAGTGTGGGATACAGAGGAAGTGTGGGATACAGAGGAAGTGTGGGATACAAAGGAACTGTGGGATACAAAGGACCTTAGCAGTAGGTTTCTTGCCCTACAAAATAGTGCCAAGCCCCTTCATCTTCACCCTCACAGCAGTCAAGTAAAAACACTAAAGGATTGCTTAAATACCACTTCTTTAGAGGGCTAAAAGCATGATCATAGACAACACCATCAGCACAAGGTCAGCTGGAACCGTCAGTGCTAAGTTTATTGTCAGCAGAAAGCTAAAGCAAAAACCTATTGTCTTCTTTTCTACTGCCCTTGAAATAAGAACACAGGTACTCCAGTGTATTCTGATTAAAGAGTTGATATGGGGTTAGTATCTACCTCCATCTCTTTCTTGTGGCTGATAAGGATCAAAATAAATCTCTTGGTGGACAATCAGACTATTGAGGCCCCTTCAGCAGGCAAAGCTGCAGCAACAGTAGAACTCACACCATAGGCATAGATCCATTTTTCAATTAATATGTTTAAAATTAACAAAAAGGAAGCAGCTACCTCTCTTCTCCTCCTCCCTCTTGAGTTTATCCTCCTCTATTTCTTTGGGCAGCTTCTCCTTCTTTTCCTTTTCTACATCGTTGTGAAGATGCTTGGTGGTATAGCTGAGAGCAGGCGACAGAAGAATCTCTCCATTCTTACACAGCTCATCTCGAATTTTAATAAAGAACTGCTGAAGTTCAACTGCATCCTCATAAATCTCTGAATCAGTCCTGTACAAAAACATGCAAAACAGGGTAAAAACAGTTTGTGCAGAGTCAAACAGGAGCCTGAACACTCCCATCAACTGCCACACTGAGTGATCAATCTAAAGCTTCACTCCACCAACAGGTTTCTGTGTTTACACATAATAAGCAGCAGCAGACTGACAAGTCAAGCTTCACCTGCTACTCTGCTGTCAGTTTTCACTACAGTTTACCCAAAACTATTTTTGTAAACACCAGTCCTGAAACACCAGGAAAATCAAAGGTTGCAACCAAGATTTACTGGACCTCAACCGTCTGCTGACTTCTGAAAATTTGAGTAATAACAGTATTATTAACAAAACCGACTTATTTTAATTATCCATCCTCTCATTAGTAGATGCTTTAATGTAATTTTAGATCTCACCTGTACACCCCCAAATATGCTACCGAATTCCAATAAAACACTGCAAGAAGTTGCAAGTTTTTGCACAGTTTTACCATAACTCATCTAAGTGTGACTCCTCCAAAAGAATAATTCACTAGTCAAGCAGTCAGTGAACAGCTCCTCTTCCTGATTTTTTCAATCTGAAAGTTAGCAGGAACCTGGTTTTCGTGCAGTGTTCCTTCAGAAGACTAATGACAAAATTATCTCATGGCAGAAACCTAACTTCTTCCTTGCTTTTAAATGAAAGCAAATGTTCCACCTGAAAGAACTTTTGAGATTCACTCTTCCAAACACCCCTATCAAAGAAAGTGAACACCTTAAAAATACTTCAGCCTCTGTCTAACATTAACAGGCAAAACTCATGTGATAAAGGAAACCCCAAAAAATAAGGCTTTGCTCACCTATTCATTCTCCTTGCTCTCTCCAGGACCTCAAACATATTCTCCTGGAACAAATCCAATCTCCTATAGCGATTATTTTCAACATTTTTTCGGATAATATCAAAAGTCAGGGGAGGTTTATTTGGGAAGTTGGGATCGACAGCAGGAATCTCAGCTAAGGAGTCACTGTAGCATCTGCCCTCATCATCCTGGTGGCTCATAACAGATACAAAAAGGTTGTGGATGAGTTCTTGAATTAGCAAAGTGACATTGGGCACATGAGAATCCTCATCTCCTTCTATTTCTCTCCGAGTTTCAAGTAAAACTTTATGCAGGACCAGGGCATCTTTATAGATCAAAGACTCCGGCTCGTTGTACGTGCAGGCGTTGTTGAACATCATCACAAAGTCTTCCACCATGGAGTCGATATCCTGGTACTTATTTGCCATCATGTGACTCCTGATCTTCTCCATGTCCACAGGCTTTTTGATGGTCACATAATAGTCGGGGAGCTCGGAGCGGGACGGCAGCCTCAGGAAGATGGCGCTGAGCCGCCGGCCGCGCTTGTCCGTGTAGTTCTTCACCGCCTCGTACACCTCGTTCAGCTTCTGCTGCATTGGGGTCATGTATTTCGATTTCTTGGGAGAAATGCCGCTTTTTCTACCTAAGATGAGCAAATAGAAATAAAACAAAAAGAAAATAAAATTACAGAATGGAGAACTTGGACACTCCTCTGTGCATCTTCTTCCCGCTGGAGAATCGCTTATTGATGAATCCCTTCATGGTCTGAGCAATGTATTAATATTGTTTTTAAAAGTTATTTTTGGCAAACACAGAATGATATGCCACCCACACCATATGGGGTCTACCTGGCAAATGCCTCTTCAGACTGAGGCATGGAAAACAGCTTTTCCTACTTAATGTTATTAACAAACTCCTCTAAACTCTAGTCTGGTCTTACCAGACCTACAGGAATTTCTCTCTACAGGTGTTAAAAAGTCCAGTCATCACAGGGGTTTTGGTATCACTAAAATTAGGTATTCTAAATATTATCAGATTCCTTCATGGCACGTTTGTGCCAAATTACAGAGGATTATTGTAGGTAAAATGTAAAATTAAGCCTCACATGGGATTACCAATCAGATTAGCTTTTTGATGAATTCTGGATCTCCCTGCACAGACTCCGTCTGTGAGTTCTCTACAGCTGTACCTTTCTTTAGAGCTGCACATTTAATTTTTAAGAGGACTGTGTGCAGTTACTTTCTTTAAGCCTTTCTGTGCAATTCTACCCTTCTCAGGTTGCTAAATTGTGAACACAAATGAAAGGGACCTAAGATTTGAGCAGTAGCAAATCTCATTATTAAGGGCAACAGCTCTAGGAGCAGTCAGGGGAAACTTCAATTCCGTGTTTTTCATGGCTTTCAATAATATCCCAAATAAAGCTCACCCCTTTTTATCATTCTGTGGAAATCCCAGACATTTAACCAGGGAAATTAAGAGCACATTCTGGGTGTTAATGAAGTGTGACTGAGCACATAATGCACCATCTAACATTTGGATAACACTGCATGACTAAATCCCACTCTTTCCAACCATTCCTCAGAACACACTACATGCAACAACTTAATTTTATTTCATATGCAGATCAACGTACCATTGCTGTCATAATTTTGAAAATAAAACTCTACTTTGCATGTGCAGCACGTGTTCATTCTAAAAGGAAGATCTGTTCATCTGTGTTGTTTTTGAAGTGTTGAAATGAGACAAAGCAGTGCACAAGGTTTTCTTACTTAGCTTTAGTTTAGGGGATGCCACGTCATCATCTTCAGCCAAGGGTCCCAGCTCTTTCCTTTTCTCTTTAAGGATCTTTTCCAGCATATGGGCATCATTGTACACCTATTAATCAGTAAAGTAATCAAAAACCAACCAAAACAAGTTGTACTGTGTTTAGACTAGTTTAGAACTAGCCCCCAAGAAACATTTAAATGTTAGGTCTGGAAAAGCTGAAAGCAAAACTGAGTATTTTATTCAAGGTGTACATTTGAGAAATAAGCCCTGCTTTTTAACTGACTTACACAGGTAAGCAGAACAGTTGAACACCATCTAATCAGGGAGCTAAAATTCTTGAATAAATTATCCAATTAAGCTGCATTTCTATTCCAAAGACTACAAAATGGCAGGGTGCAGCTGTCCTACAAACTTCCTCATCAAGCCCAAGAGCAATTAAAGTCCTCTTGAACTACTGTGATTCCATCAAGGTACAAAGGACAATCCTCCTGGGTCTTCCAACCCAATTCCATTGAAGGTAATCTCACCATAAAGTCCTGTACAGCAGCAGCTCACGTTCCTCACTAGAAACAGGTTTTCCTTAGATTCCCTACCACCACCCCGTTCCACAACACCACGCTTGCTGCCTGAGAAACACCACAATACAGGCACAGCCTACAATATATTTGCCAATGAAAACCATATTCCTTTCAGGCCCATTTTGCTGGGGTAAACAAATCAGGTCTTCTAGTCTGACCTCCCACACCCTCCACATCCAAAAAAACAAAGCTGGCTTCTTTCTAAGACCTCCCTTCCCAGAAGTCCCGAGAGCTTCTATTTTAGTTCAGTAATCGATTCCAACACACAATGTGAGTAACAGTCAAAGCTAAACCATCCTAATGTAACTTCTACGTCTGCACAGGAGCAGAGAGGTGTGAGAGCTGAGCCCAGGCAGTACCTGGGAGCCTTCCTCGTTGTAATGCCTTGCGTTCCGGAACATGAGCTTCATGTCCTCAATCATGGCCTCCTCCGCCGCGTACTTGTCATTGCGGATGTTGTGCTCTATCATCTTCAGGTCCATTGGCTCCAGGATGATTTTGTAATAGTCTGGGTAGTCCTTTTTGGATGGCTTGACCATGAACAGGTCACAGAGCCGCCTGCCTGTGCCCGGCTCTCGAGCTTCCAGCACCGCGTTGTACAAGATCTTCATCCGCTGCTTCCGTATGTTCTTCTTACTGTGAGGTCAAGGAGGGGAACGAAAGGGAGAAGAATAAACGTCAGGGGCTCTTCTCCTCCCTTCCAGCATTAATATCAAACTGACATTGTCCTCTGCCATGAAAACACAGGCTGAAGGACCTAAACACACACAAGAAGTTCAACAAGAATGTGCAAACAGTGACAGCGTCACAATCATCAGGTCGTACAGGAACAGGAAACTACTTCCAGTTATGATTTTTTTCTCATCGACCTTCAGTGTTCTACAGAATAAAACAGATCACTTGTTTTCAGAAGTGCAGAGGCCAAAAGAAGCTTTAAAGCACTTTCCAGCTGCAGAGCAAACAGACCAGTCAGGAGCAGCCATCTGAATCCAAGACCTCAAGATTCACAGCAAACAGGGAAAAAACCTCCAGCCCGTATCTTCACAACTACCTCTGCTGAATACAGAATACCAAAGACTTGAGCTACTTTTTCTCAGGGTAATTCTGTACCTTCTTCAGTACCAGATAAAAGAAAAAAAGGACATCAAGAATGTAGTAGAAAGAATACTGTCTTTCTTTAATATTCTTTAAGAATATTACTTAAATATCTGTCAGCCTCAGACAATGAAGTTAGAAGTCAACAAAGCTCACCAAAACTCAAAATATATCTTCTACAGGTTAAAGACTTATTTTTTCTGCATTACTGTTACTGCTGTAAAATGCTGCTTAGCTGTTCACAGCAGCAGATGAGCAATGCCAGAGCACAGACATGCTGCCAAATTCCCCATTTTAACATGTTTCCAAGTTTTAACATTCAGTTCCACAGAAGCAGGTAAAGCAAAACCCAAGCAGAAACACGAAAAGGCCTGCCAATAACTCAAGATTCAGGTCATGCATCTGACACATAAAAGGGGGCATTCAAACAACTTTCTTCTGTGCAGCTGTTATTTTCCCAATGGGGTGAATTTTGCATGGGTTATTAGTTTCCTTTTTCAGTTACACTTTGGAATTCCCTGCAGTGCTTGCCTTCTGCCATGAGCAGCATTTACAATCTTCTTTCCCTTCCTACCATTCAGCAAGTGAAATGGATAACAAGTATTGAACTGACAACATCAAAAGCATTTTCAGGTTCTCTTCAGACATTATTTTGATTTCCCTTTACCTGTGAACACAACTTCTTTCTCTTTTACTGTTCACAGGTGACAAGGCCTGACAGATTTTTTTCTTTCAAGCATTTCAGTATTGTCTCACACCAGGTGATCAAAAGCAACACGGGGTTAAAAGGACACCAGTGGCAACAGGACTTGCTTGATTAGGTAAGTACTTCTCTTTGAGCCCAAAGATCACAAAAACAGCAATTTTTCCAATTTGTTCCTTCCTGATTACTTGGTACTGTGGTCTGTCTTACCTTTCCACTACATTTCTTCTTCCCAGCATCTCTAGACTCTACCACCTCCTAAATCATGTTCACATTTTCTCTCTGCAGATTTTCCATGAGTGTACATTGCTGCACTTACTTGATTGTTCCTCAGTGACTCTTTGCTGATGCTCTGTTTCATTCCCTTCCTCCCCCCACAACTGCTGATACTTTGACAAAACAAATGAAAACAAAAATATTTGCAGAGCAAGAGTTTAAACTTAAAAACGTATTCAACTATATTTAAACTTTAATTATATTCTAAAATTGCCACCCAAACTACGTAAATAGTCATATAGTGGAGAAGCAGTAGAATAGAAGCAGTAAGTGCTAACAACCTCTGAAGATATTCCATTCACCAGGCTAAAAGAAAACCACCAAAAGCCCAAATAAAAATCCTGAAATCCACTGACAAATTTACCTAATTCAGTGTAACTACAGTGTCCATGCCATTTACTGAAGTGATGTTGACAATTACCAACTAATAGGCCAAAACAGGAAAATAGAGTCAGAAAATAGTTTTGAATTAATTAGAACCAACACTTAATTAAGTTTCAAAATTACAAACCCTTGCACAAAAGGTAAAAACCACGGCTCGGCATTTCCTTTAGCAAACCAAAGCTGCAGTGATGCCATGGTCTGCAGGGACTACAGGAGCACACACCTTTTCCTTTTTGAGCTTCCAGTATCAGATGTAGCCGAAGAAATCATACTGTCCCCATCCTCAATGTCATCTCTCCGAGCAAGCTCCTTCTTCTTTGCCTGAAAAAAAACCCAAATCCCTGAGGCCAGATTCACTGCTGGACACTTCCAGAGCAGTGTTAAACATCTGAACAGAGCAGATGCACAAAGACAGATGCAACTACAGGTTTTGAGACTAAGCCAGCAGCAAAATATTTCCAGTGATTTATTTAACGTAAGTTGGCTGACATAAAGTAGCAGTATAGCTCTTTCTAACTGTCAGAACAACTTCTGAGGAATCAATTTGCAAACAGTGCCATTTCAGACTGCAGCACTCAGCTGGAACCCTCAGTGAAATCTGAAGTGCTTTAGCATCATCCAGTTACATGCAAACACCAAAATAACCCCCACATGATCAATTTTCTCTCAACTTAATCGGGTTAAGAGTCATAGTAAGGAATAAATTGACCAGCAGAAATCACAGAAGGCAGCAGGTGTGCTGAATGAAACTCGCTCCATGATTCTCTTCATTCCCATACTTCCCCCTAAGCAAGAAAATACTCCTGCAAGCACAGGTCTAGTTAAAAATTAGCTTGGAAAAATATTTATTAGAGAAATAAATTGACATGTGAAGTCATATCCTTTTGACTCCCCATACCTGCATAACCTGCTGCATTTTCAGTACTCTTTTATAGATGGCAGAATTGGGAACATTGTAGCGCTTGGCATTTTCAAACATCAAATTCAGATCAGCCTCCAGCTGATCTAAAGTTTCATATTCATGGTTCTTCAGCTTGGTTCTGCAAAAGAGAAACACCAATCAGGTATTTCACAAGTTACACAGTGCAAAACAGTTTTTTAACATATTCGTTTTCAGGACAAATCAATACCCAAAGAGTTCCAATTACAGGAATGGGTTTTTCCTGATGTTCCAGTAACATCTTCCAATTCAACCATATTAGGGAAACACATCTCCTCCTAAAGGATGGTTTCAGTGACTTTGGGAGTTGTGGAGATTGAAGGCTTGTTTTCATACTCAGATGAGATGTTACAGATGAGGCAGAAGCACAACCTGTTGGGACCACTCCAGTACCCTCAGCCCTGACCTGAGGGCCTGGGTACGATGCCAGGTCAGCTCTGCACAGACACAAACACCACATCAACCCCACTCACGTTCAGGGAGACCCAAAAGTGCCCAGCACCTCTCATGTTATCCCCTCCAATTTTTCCCTTCTCTTAAAAAAACTCCTGGTTGTTGACTGGTGCTTCTTGCAAAGTGTACATCACGTGAAAATAGAAGAGGACTAACAACAAAAAAGTCATTTTTCATATGCTAAACACAGGAATCAGTGTACTGTTTGCCAAAATCTTAATGTGTTTTCTTGTATTTCCTTGCATATGTGCTAAAAATTCTTTTTTTAAACCTTCCAACGCTTCACTGCACACAGCAGAAAATATTAATCTACTACAACACAAACCCAAAGCCCACTCATCCTCCTCCACAGCTCCCTCTCCCCCTGCCTGCCTGGCACATCCACCAGTTACTCACCTTCAAAGCCAGGCTGGGTTCTACAGCAGCTGGCTGAAGGTGAACCTGCCTGATGGAGCATCAGCACTACCACAAAACCAATTTAATATAAAATCTTTTTGTCCCAAGCTTGTGTCTCCCCCTGTTTGTTTATCCCAACAATCAAGGTGCAGGCCACCTGACTGTGAGCAAAGCACTTGCAATCACAGCTGGGTTCATCAAAGGCTCCACAACTAAAGTAAAAATCCAGACTAAAAAATCCATATGGTTTGGAAGGACTGACAACTCCCAACCACAGCTGTGAAAAATGAAAAATGCACAGGACAGGATCACTTTGTGCCTGTCTGCAAAGAACCTCCTCCCTTACCATCCTCTTCACTGTCAGCAAACAACAGGATGATTAATTAAGAAGGTTATTCACAGAAGTGCTTTGAACAGATTTAATTACACTCAAACTCCAGTATCGTGACTTTTCTGGAATCAGAGTATAAAACGCAGCTTCACAATAAATTTTTAACGACCCATTTGACCAATCTTGGAAGGAAAGGATTTTATAAACTTCGGTTTAGTTATCAAAGTGAGGTTAAAATTAACCAAATCCATCGGTCTACAGAAAGTCACTGCCAATGTAATATAAATTAAATTTATATACTAGAAACTTAGAGAAATTTCTGTCAAATGATTGACAGTGACACAACTGTACCCGAAAACATGACTAAAACTTGGGACAATAACCTTTTAAACAAAATGATGCTCATGAAATGAGGAGAAAGTTTAAAAGGTAGGCTACAGTTTTAGAAGGTCATTAAGCCCAGAATAGCACTAGCATAACATTTAATTTGGTCAAAATCAGAAGAGTAATTAAAAAAAAAAAAAAGGCAGTAAACTGGCACTCATCTCCCTAAAAGGTGTGTTGGAAACTCAAAGAGCTGATGATGAGAGAGATGCTCTATCCATATAATCAAAAGATGCATTTTATTAGACACAAACTGTGCCTAAAAATTTCCTACAGAAACAATTCAAACCCTGGTTAAAAACAGTTATGTAACTTATTTTCTTTTCTTCAGAAATTGTGGAGTGCTAGTCCTGCCTCTTCAGGAAAAAAAAAAATCCATTAACAAAGAACGTGTGGGATGAAAAAAGGCATTTGACAAATGTCCTGCTGAGGATGACAGTCTTATAAATACACTGGGAACAGTGTTTACTTGAACCTGTGATGTTGTAAAGGCCTTTTGTACAATAGGCACTGAAAGTACTTGTTAAGGTGGGAAAACTGGATATGCAAACAGACAATTTAAAATTATGCAATAGTCAACAAATATTAAGTGACAAAAGGAATGAAAGAACTGCAAAATTTCAGATACGGTGAAAATTCACAGTGTATTCTAAATAGCAGAGACATCATTGTCTCTGTAGAGAACATTTCTCTGATTGGCTCATTCATAAATTAAGCAAACAGAAATACAGAAGTTCTCTGTAAACCCTCCAGACTTTAACCCAGGCAGCAGCTCCATTACTTCAAGGTAAGTCCCACTCCTTCATGTGCCATATTACTAAAACTGGTTAAATTAAATGGCAAAATATGCTTGACCAGGGGATGACATTCACTATAAACTCTACTCAAGTAGTTAATAACTAATCCAAAAGCAACAAGAACCCCCAGCAAATCTCACCTTTTTGGAAGAACCTCAACACACCCCAGTGCAGGGAAATGTAACATTTAGATTCCTGGCAGATCATTAACCGAAAAGTGGCACGTTCATTAGGAAAATGCATTTTAATGCCTCAAACAGCAGATGTCACACAAACCCAACAGTGTTTTACACTGGATCCCTGCACATTTTTAAACCACAACTATGACCCCAGTTTTCTGGAGCACAAGACACCACGATGTGCCAATGAAGGTACCAATTTCAGTGCCTGAGCTGCTGCCAGGGAATTCCTCCCTGGCACACCTTCCTCCTCTGGTATAAAAGAGCCTGACCCACCTGCCTTAGGGATCACACTTCCTAATGCTGTAAAATCTAATAAGGAGCACAGTTCCTGTGTACTGGGTACTGAACACATTCTCCTGCATCATTTCCCAACTATTCCTGTGGTTATTTGTCATTTCAGAATGACTTTTCCCCGGCAATGTCAAGTTTGCAAAGTGACCTCCACACCAGGCACTTTTACCATACGTGACAGTCATGGCCTTCACAGCTTCGTGCCTTTCTTTTTAAGTAGGATTTTCTTGCCCTGATTAAGGCAGGGAATTCTCACCAGTGTGTGAAGGGACTGAAGGGGGAGCCAGGCTCACATCAGCAGTGGCCACTGACTGGGCAAGAGGTGAGGGGAACAAATGGAAACACTGGAAATTTCAGCTGAACACAAGTGGGTTTTACTGTCAGGGTGTTCAGACACTGGCACTGGTTGCTCTGGGAGGATGTGGAGCCTCCATCTGTGGAGACACCCAAAACCTCACTGAGCACCTGGCTCTGGGTGACTCAGCCACGGCAGGGGTTGGGCTGGGTGGTCTCCCTTCCAGCCTCTGCTATTCTGGGACTCTGTAAAGAGCAAGTCAGGAGGAAATTAGGAAACAACTAAAGCCATTAGCAGGATTTGCTCCAACATCCAGAAGAACAGCTGGGGATCAGCACTCAGCTCAAACAACTGAAGTTCGTAACACTCCTGAAGTGACAGAGGCTGGGATAGGTCAAATGTACATCTCATTAAACCAAAACATACTCACATGCTCCCTCTAGAAATCATGTATTATTTTTAAGTCTTTTCCCTGCATTTATCACACACAAACCCCCCTGAAATATATGACTAGCTGTAAAATTTGCAGCAGCCACACATTTCCCAGCTCACTCTGGAAGGACAGCTTAGGCAGCCAGATGCCAAAGCCAAACAGATGAGAGACAGGAAGGGTAGGCTTGACTCCAACTCCTTCAGCTTTTCACTGGAACACTCAACTTTTCTGTCCCCATCTGGGAACAGAAGATATGCTCTTCACATGTACATCTCATAAAAACCACAAACCCACAAACCCCAAAAAACACCACCACAAAAAAAACCCTTCCATCCCTAGTGAGTGGCAGTACAGCCGTGCCAGCTTCAGTTTTCTCTGCAACACCATTTAAGTGCACATAGCCATGAACCAAGGCTTTTCAGGTATAGCAAGAAGTGAAGATTACACAGTAATTTAAAAAACAGCTGAATTTCAGAACCTGCAGAAAGAAGCTGGACTACTATAAACACTGTGCTCTGGTTTGTGAGCCTCAAACACTACTTCTAAGAAGCCTGTCTGTCCCTTTTCATTTTCTAAGCTCTCAGGCAACAAGTCAAGTCATTTTTCTCTACAGTTCTTCATACACTGGCATGGAATTTCTGTACTCACACAGATGCAATCTGCCTATGCTGTAAGGAAAGCAGAAATGCAGCTGCCTCTCCGTGGCAAGTTATTTGTTCTATCACTGATAGCAAGGATATTTTTAAGGAAAAGTCTCTCCCAATTAAATCTGTTGATACGTTATTTGAGCCAATACTTTTAAGAATGTCCAGACAAAAAGCTTCCTGACAAATGTCAGTGATTCTTCTCAATTCTACCTTTTTATTTTTTTCTCATCAAGTACATTTTGTGCTTCGTTCAAGGCAAGACACTTTCTTTGCCAAGCCAACAGCTGTGCTAAGAAAAAGTGCTTCAGAGCCACTGATGGACAAGATAACCAGTGTGGCAGCTCCAGAACTGCCTCCCAGCACATGCAAACCATCCTCCAATAAGTTAAGAAAACAAAAAGCAGCTTTGTTAGCTTCTGATTTAACGAAGACACCGCTTAATGAACAATTACACCAAGTCCAGCAGATCATATTATGGTATAAACACAACTTACAGACCTGTGTATTACAAGCACAGGACAGTGTAAGGGTTCAGCACTCACCAACTGAAGATGAAGGACCAGCACTCTTGAGGTGTAGCTCTGGCAGGGCCTGGAGCCCCAGCAGCCACTGGGCAGGAGGCCTGAGCCACCCAAGGCTGCTCAGCACCAATAAGGACTCTTAATGGTGCTCTGGACCCTGAGCATCCATCACATCAGCCTATCTTGGGCCACTAAAGAATGATATTGCTCACTTCCCTTCACTCAGGGTTTTAATCTGGCAGCTGATGAACCTTTGATGGTTCACAGGTTTATAAATGGTGAACTGCTTATTTCAGTGCAGAACAGCTACATCATGAATGAAAATAATTATTCTCCACAATCACACCGTGACCTGGACAAAAGGAATGTAATTGCAACTATCTTTCTACAGTTCACATTGCTGAAGACTATTAATTTCAAACACATGGCAGTAAGAGGTAATCAAGCCATCATGGTCAAGGAAAGAGAAAAATGGGGGGTTTGCAGAAGCTTTCATCTCTGCTGCACGGGTGGCCTTCAGAATTATTGATATGGCAGCTTTCAGGCCCATTACAAATGAAACTCCACAGAAAATAAACCCAACAGCAGCCACCTATAAAAGATGATCAAAGGACTGATGCAGAATGAGTTGAAACAAGCAGCAATCAGATGGAGAGGAAAGATGGTGCACATAATGCATTAGGTAATGACAACCTGACCACAGCAGAGGACTCTGGAGAGAAAACAGTTTCCCACCAGATGTAGTTTGCATTCTATTTCCTTACCTGATCTGCTGCAAAGAAATCGGCGTTTTAATTTGCTGATAATAATCAGGATATTTTTTCTTGGAGGGCAAGTGGAAAAAGGGTTCAGAGATGAGCTGGCCCTGATTATTTCGGCAACTCCTGACTGTGTCGTAAAGCTGATAAAGAGGATTAGAGGTGTCCATGAAGGAGGTAATGCTCTCAGCTTCAGATTCCCCCTCCTCATAACGAGCAGCAGCTGCACAGAGAGAAAGGGAAAATGGCAAACTCAGCAGGACAATCTGAGCGGGTTTTTTGGTGGATAAAGGTGTAAACCAGAAGAAAAGGCAGTCCCTCAATGGAGGTTGTTCAGCCACTTTGTGGCAGTCAGATTCATACCTCTGAAAAGGGCACAACAAATGTATCTAATGAGCCTCAAACTGACAAAGAAAAAAGGCACTTTATCTAGGTATTACCATCTTTAAACCTTATTAGTCACAGCTCAATACAAAATTGTGAAGTTTAGCAGAAAAAACCTGACACTAAAGCCTGAAGGTGCACTTCTAATATATGCAGCAAATGAAGAAGAAATAAACATATTAGAATGATTATACAATTAGCATAAAATTCATGTGCAAATTTTATAGCAAACTTTTCTATTTATCTTGCTTCAGGATTAGGATGAATGAAAGAAATGCCATGAGGAGCTAATATTTACTGCAGATAGAATAAGAGAAACATTACATGAGCAAGAGAAACACAACAGGAATGAAAAAATGTGGCAGTAAATGGCCAATCCTTCCACACTTCTCAGTAACACAAACGGTGTAATTTGTACCTTGCAGATGGGCATAATATAAAATCTTCATGGTTCTGCACATGCTGGAGTTAAATTATTCACCCTCCTCCCCCCTCTTATGAGCTGGTCTGAAGGACAGCATGCAGATGAGACCCTGGGTAATTCAGTCACGCAGACACAGCTCTCTAATCCTCACTCCACGTCTCCAGCTGGCATTTTCATTATTGCTCAGGAGAGGCTGGCACTATTCCAAGCTCTCCAGCCACGTTCAGTAAAGACATATAGGACTGATGACAAAGCCAGGGGACACAGACTGTGACAACACAGCCCTGTCATCTGCCCTCTGTCAGTGTGACACTGCAGACCTGTGGCAGGGGAGCACATGTGGGACCTACCAGAGCAGTCAGAGGCAAAGCTAAAACACCAAGAGTCATCAGCTGATGGGCAAACATGTAACCACAGAATCACACAATATGCCAAGTCGGAGGGGACCCACAGGGATCATGGAGTTAAAACTTCTGGCCTTGTACGGGACCAACCTCAGGAGTCACACCATGTAATGAAGATGGCCAGAATAACTCAGGTAGAAACAAAACACAGGAGGTAGCACTGTGTTTGCCTCTACCTGACTGTGGAGATGTGTGCTCACAGTTAGGAGACTGCTGTCAGGTAAAGTAAGTTTCAAAAACAGATTATGATTTGGGTTACTCAAACCATTTGGTTTGTTTACTCCAATTGTTCGATTCTGAGTGCTCCAGCAAAATGGAAGAAACAGAATAGAAAAAGCAGAATAACTTGGTTTTACGAAGGAGAAAAAAAAAAGGAACCAGTTGAGTATTTTGCTGTACTCTGATATGTGGCAACCAGCAACAAAACAGTTCAACACCCTAAATGAGGGTTCTTTGTATTAAAAGTGGAACACAAGGCATTCCCTGAAGAAAAAATCCAAGCAAATGAAAGAGGCACTATAGGGAAGGTGTTTATGTAATACTGTAATACAGTCATCAACATTTTCATTATGATGTGTACGTTCTTTAAAAAAGATGAGTCAAACATTACACATTCTTATATATTCAGAAAATGGTAAGTGTTCTCATAGTATGAAACCTGTTACCTTAAGAACCAAAGAAGAATATATTTTCAGACCAGAACACAGAAAAAATCTTATTTTTGCCATGGAACAAACAATCTACTGGAATACTGTACATTGTTTCATATGCAGTCACACCAGGTCCCATATCCCCAGCAAGCACATGGTGGCAGAGGAGAGTTATTTCCCTTCCAGTTATCTCCTACTTCCTTTTCATGCTGTTGTTACCACAACTACAGCTGGCAGATACAGTAAAAAAAACCTCCAAAAACATAACCATAAAGTGTATGCCATTCAACAGTCCCCAACAAAATGCACTTCCTGCTGTTCCCTCCCTACCATGGTGTCTGTCTCCTAATGCAGGAGTGGTTTCATAATGGAAAAAAAAAAGCAGGAAGCCATCCAATTTACAGCTGGAACTGAGCCTTGTTATCAGATTTAAATGCATTTATCACATACATGTGCTCTGGCTCAATGATGGGGCACAGAGAGGGCAGAGAGATGGGAGAGTACCTGAATGTAGAAGAAAGAAAATCTTTAGTCTTTACTCAGTAAGTGATTTGTCTCCTCTGCGGTCCCAAAGCACCCGAACAACAATGAATGCTCAAACTGCAGACAGTTGCTAGTAAAACCCAAAGCAGCATCCAGTCTTAAAACATCTCTAAACGATACAGTAATAAATAAAATATCTTTGTTTGCAAAATTAAATACATATTAATAGGTAACACATGATGACCAGCTGTGCCTGCCTTTACAGACTTCTAATGAAGAGCAAGGGAGCTGCAGAAGCTGCTCACATCCCACCACAATAGAGCTGGGAATCTTCTACAAGCTCCATCACCCAAAGACATCATCTGCAACTGTGAGGACAAACTCTCAGTTGGAAACAGACATTTCTCATTGCTTAGGCAACTGCTACAGCCAAAGAAGCTCATAAAGATTCAGTTCTCTGTATCAGGGAGAAAGTTCTGTTCATGTTCAGGCATGCAGCTCAGCTCTCATTTATTTTAACAAGTGTTAGAGGAAAGAAAAAAGATGAAACAGAGCAATTAATAAAAGTACCACTTGATTTAAATAAAAATCCTTGTCATTTAGAGACTGAAAGCAGGGGGATGTCCAAGTCCTATGTTGGAGGGACAAAAAACATTAAGGGTGACAGGTCTGCCAAAAAAATTGACTTTTCCTCCCAAGTGAATGCAATAGGGACAGGAGAGCTTCAACAACAGCAAGGTAAAAGTCTCAGATGCAGAGAGAGGCCCCATGAACTTGACAATAATGTCCAGAGTAAAGGTGGCACCTGAAAGTCTTAAATCACTCCAAGGATCTAAATCACAAAGATGTAAAAAGCTACACATTTTTACAGAATTACAATTTGCAAAAAGTAACAGGCAGCAATCACACTGAACCCAGCTAATGAATACTCCTCACACCCCCCAGAAAGCAGCTCTGAAGCAGTAACTCAGCTCTGGGCTAACAAGAACAAAAATGCTCTTGCTTGAAGCAAGATCTACAATCTAAAAACGTTCTACAGCATATCCACCCACTGGAAAACAGTGGGGAGTACAGCTCAATTACCAGGTGTGAAATAAATGCCAAAAAATATATATTGAAGAGATGCATCATTCAACCTCCACGCAGAAATAACGTACACAAAAAATAAAACTACAATATATGTACAAAAACAACTACAGCACTGTCAGTCCTTTACTGCACAAACACCCAATGCCTTTTTCAGTATCTACTGTTTCAAATTAGAAGGAATAAAAAAAAGCAAGTTTCCTAAAGCTTGGGTAAGCATACTTGGAAACACAAAATTCAAAACGTGCCAGCAAGTTCACCCTTGTGATTCAAAGGAATTACACGCTGAGTGCAAAATGTTTTTGAAATAAATATATTTGAATGTATCAGGAGCCCTACAGATTTGCTTATTCTGAACATTTTAATTAAAGAGAATAGAGAAACTACATTTCAGTTCCTACCTGCCAAAGCTGCATCCTCATCACTCTCGGATCCATATTGCAGTGCCATGGTTATTGCTGATAAACGATCCCCTTGGGCTGATCTTTTGTTACTATGGAAAAGTAAAGGAAGAAATTTTAAAAAATGAATAAAAAAAAAGAAAATGGAAAAAAAAATGACAGGGTTATCATGTTTACTATTAACTGCCACCCAGAGAGTGTAAGCAAACAAATGAAGCTCATGACTCCATGACCAGAAATACAGACATGATATCAAAGAAAAGGCTGGAGCCTTTTACAAGAGAAACTTGCCTGTCTCTATTTTAAGAACTGGTCCATCAAACAAGTCAGAAAACTGAGCTCTAGCCTGCTGTCTTCTGTCCTATTTTGTGTACTTCAGTATTTGATTAATTGGGAGAAAGGGGATGGCAAGTTATTTGATCCTGGTTTACATGCACTTGTCTACAGGAAGGAATTCAGCATGCTATAAGCTATATATGCTCCCTCCCCCATTCCCCATCCCCACCTCAGGCATTTTCAGCACACACTGTGCCTGTACATGCCTCCGTTTACCAGGCCCACGGCACCTCCAGGGCTCAGCCTTGTCCTGGGGGAGCAAAGTGAAGACTGGGCAAAAGCATACGGGTCACTGTGGTGCGTGTGCAGGTCCCCCACTTTCCAAAATATACTTCCTTGTCTTCTGATATGCACACAGACAGCATTTCCTCCGTCTATGGGCCATCCCTCTAAACATTTAGTTCATGACTCTGGGCTCCACCTGCCCCTGCAGTCCCTCAGGGCAGGAGCTGCTGAGTGGTGCTGAGCTGTTGCTGCTGCAGCCACTTCTGGTTCTGTCATAGCTGCACTTTTGCCTCCTTTCATCAACAGTCCTTCTTCACTGACCTGGTGATTTTTATTGGAACACCACTGACATGGCAGGTAAGTCCACACCTTGATCACAAGCCCATCTATGCTGTACCTCTTCCCTGATGGCCTGAGGTGCCACGGGCCCACGGAGCTGTACGTAATTCACCTTTACACTGGCGGTGCAGACCCACCCGAGCCACTCCAGCCCCAGCATCCTCACCCACCCACTGGCTGCTCTGCTGTTCCCCAGTGGCCCAGCTCTCGGGTACATGACTACCTACATGCTGTCCTTTCACAGCCAGGTTCTCTACCTGAGCAACAACATCTTGCCCTAATTGAGCAGTCCAGGTGGTTTCACCTCTGTTGCTGCCAGTTTTGATTGCTGCAGCCCCACAGAGCATTTACCACCACCCATCAGTCAGTGTGGATGAAGTACTGGACATTCCTCTCACTCAGCAATAACTAAAACATCAATGTGTTATCAACATTATTCTCATCCTAATCCAAAGCACAGCACTGGACGAGGTACAAGGAAGAGAATTAACCCTGTCCCAACCAAAACCAGGACAGCTGCTGAAAGTGCCACCAAGTCTGTACAGATGCCCAACTCCTTAAAGACCCCTGTGTTCAGCCACAGCTCCAGAGCACAGAGGCAGGGAATTAGCCAGGAGCAGCACTGTTTCAAGACAATAACCCAGAGACTGGCCAGGAGACCTCTGCTAGGTACCAAAATTCTCAGCTGATGACTAAAGAACAGACTAGAAAGCCTCCAGTGATCCAGCCCACTCAGGACAACCCATTGCATGCAAAACTTCCATCTTACAGGCTTCATTGGTTTCCACCATCCACCTCTTCATTATTTAGTCCTTACTATTATTTCTTTTTAGTCTCCAAATATACTTTTTCTAGGTTTACAGCACACTTCCATGGTTTTTTTGCCTTCTTTATTTTGTAGTGGAGCTTACTGTTCCTCTAACAGAACAGTATTTCTAAGGAAATGACTGCATACAGAGTATTTCACAACAAGTGCTTTGAAACGTTAAATATAATGCCAAATATGGAAGAGTAACTACAGCAAGCAACTTATTAAATCACACTTTAATAGATATTTGACTGATACATTCGAATCTCAGAAGTATCTGAGTCAATACTGAAGAGCAATCTCAACAGCAACAAAAACCCAACCAAACATAATGCAATATTTCCACATGACGATGACCCAGCTTTTCCTCCAAGTGCACGATTTACTTACCGATAATATTTGTTAGAAGAATTTCTCTCATCCCCAACACTGCCTTTACCCTGTGAGGAAGGACCTGTCAGCTTGGAAGCAGCCAAATTTGACGCAGTCCTTAAGGCAGAAGAGACAAGCCAAGGAAAGGGGGAGGGAAAAAAAACAGGCCCACCTTAGACCCATGAAAAGATGCAGCAAAGGAAAAAGCTTTTTATAGAATCACTTTGGTAGATCAGCCAAAAGGTTCAGAGACAGGTGTGTTTTGAAGCTGAAAGTTAAGTAATACTGGGATTCATTCAGTGCTCCAGCATTAATGTGGATTTTGTTTATAAAGGCTTAGCTCAAGCACTAATAGCTGTACACATAGCTCAGCCTAAACAGCAGTGGAAGCAGCCAACAAAATGTTCCTTAGAATGCAGATAAAGCTCATCATATAGGTCCAATTGTGTTGGATTAAGTATTAAAGTCACTGTCAATTTGTTTGACAGGGCATATTGCCAAGCAAATTAATTTTGCCACTTGATTTAAGGGAGGACAGTTAAATGCACCCACAAAGAGCAGTTCAGTACAACAAAGGAGACAATGAGCTCTGCAGTAAAAAACATGACTTTTGACACAGGGGCAACACACAGAACTTAGGTTAGTAGCACTACAATGAATTTGAGTTTGATCCATCAATGACAAAGAATAACAGATGTAAATTGTGAAGAAAAATACAGGAAATTAACTTGAAGTGAGTTTATGAGGGAATCAGCAACAGGTAAAGGAGAACTCCTCTTTAAGACAATTAAACATTTGGGAATTTAAATGAAAAATGATTTTGTGAAGCTGATTCAGGACAAAACCAAAAAAGAATAATGGTTCAATTAAAAAAAGCAACCAGTGAAATACAGAAGAGTAGGTCTGGTTTCCACGATATTTTTTCTCTCATCTCA
Source organism: Myiotriccus ornatus (assembly GCA_036023395.1). NCBI lineage: Eukaryota > Metazoa > Chordata > Aves > Passeriformes > Tyrannidae > Myiotriccus > Myiotriccus ornatus. The sequence continues at coordinate 15,435,094 of JAYRBT010000023.1, forward strand.
GTTTTTTTGCATGCAGCCCAATGTTATTGCAGCCTGCTTCAGGCCTTCTTTTTTTTCCCCCAAGTTAGAGAAACAAAGAAGGGAGCTGTCAATTATTCTGACAGATGACTTCAGGATTTCTACTGACAACACAGTACATGACAAAACATCTAGAATAAGGGAGCTGAGAAGTGGAAATGGGTTGGCAGTGCAAGAGAGGAATTCAACTAACAAATACCAGTGTGATTTATCTGTCATCCCTTCTTATACAATCAGCTTTATTTTGAAGAAAAATGGTTAAGCCTTAAAATTAAATATGACACCCTGAGCTTCATCGGTGGCCAATACAGTGAGAAAAATAAAAGCAAATCACAATTTAAACAGAAAACCTCTGTGTCTTGATGTAATTCTGTTACTGCAAAGCAAACACATATGTATGTTCAGTGTCTGTAGAATCAAGGTCTTCTGGCACTATATACACTTTTAAGAAGGAAAATTACTAAAATATATGTCAGGAATTACTTCCTTACAGTGTTTCTGCTTTTATATTTTTATATGCTCCAACAATGATTCACCCAACCATGGCAAGGAAGCTGATGCTGAACAAACCAACCAGAAAAACCACCTCTCAAAATACCAAACAGCAAAAATCAATCAGGTCACTTCCACTTCTTTCATACATAACAATCCCAGGCAACACTTTTAATACTGACACCACCTACACACAAAAAAAATTTAAACTACCTTTCAGTTAAGTAAGGGAGCAGTTAAATAAGGGTTTCCAGTTGTACCATATAAACCTTTGCAGGAAATGACAGCAGCTGTTTTCCAGCACCAAAAAGCAGTAAACAGCTCAAATACATAAAGATATTCCACCTTGTAAGAGTTTCACAACTCCCTGAATGACTTGCAAGATTTGAATTTACTTTTTTTTATATGAATGACACGGCTTATACTGGCAAATAATACCTAAACTGACTTTTGATGCTACCCATAAGTAAAAAGTTTATACAAGAAGAAATCTAATTGCATTTCAGATGAGAAACATTTATAATGACTGCATCCCTTCTCTGCATGAATTCTGACAGGAAGAAAATGCTGTTTCCTAAATAAAATCATTCCATGAAACAAACAGAGTTGTCAACAGTGTTTTATACCTGCCTGTTCAGGACCAAATCTACGTTTCACTGATAATAAGTCTAGATGTTCAGTGACCTGTGACTCTTCTTAGAGCTAAGAATCACTTTTCAAATGAGAGTTTATATAATGTGGATTTCCCTCCAAATATCTTTTGCCCAAGGTCCTGTTCCTAGATTTTTGCCCCTACCTAATTAACTGTGAGCTCTTATGTTTCAGCTCCTAACAAGCCTGAAGAATACCCAGCATTTTTCATCAAACAAAGCACCTTGTTCCTCACTATTCCTGTTCTGTCACTGATTTATAACCACGTGGTGGAAGTTGGCCATAGCTTAAGTTATAAAAGAGCCAGTGACAATATTTTCTATAATCAAGCACATCACAGAAATATTTCACCACAGAAGTTAATTCAGTGGAAAAGCTTCCTTCCAAAACCTGTAATTCGTAACTTGGAAAACAACAATAAACTGAGTTTTCAAGCAATTATTTCCCATGATATCCTCCACAGCAAAATTAAGGGAATGTCTATAGAGTTGTTTAGATGAGACGACAGAAAGAACTCTGATTTGCAGTACCTGATTCGGAGACTTGACTTGGCCAACTCACTGTGTTCAATTTCAGCCTTTTTCATGTTAAATATCTTTTTAATAGCATTTGCATCCTGTCAATTAAAAGAGTTTTTTTGTTTAATGCTGAAAGTGAAGAACGTTATAATCAGGTATATCCATCTATCTAAAAATCTAAAACAAAAATGAAGGTGTTTTTACACTTAGATATAAAACAATTTTGCATGAGAAATCAAGCAAAAGAACAAAGTCTGCCTGAAGTACACCCACACTAATTTTACAATGGCCTTAAAAAACTGAATAGAACAGCTGAGGAGCTTAGAGCTGGGTTTTTGTCATATACTTTATAAAAAAAAAAAAATCTACAATTTGCAAATATACAAAAATACCACTGAGAACTAAACAGGAAAAATAATATCTGTGCCTTTGCAATCAAAGTTACCACCAGCACCAAGGTTTACAATGCCTGTTCCCTCTCATTCTACACCCAGGGACTGCATTCCAAAGTAACAGCTCACAAAACAGGGATGAGGGTTCTGAGTGGGGTTACAAGTGTGAGTAACAGCACCAGGAACTGAAACTACAATCCAAACACAAGTGCAGTTGGGAAAGTCCAAGAACCACTTACATAACAGTGTTCTACACGCACAAGGTCTCTTGCTAAAATGCCCTTAAAAACAGAGCACACAAAGGAACCCTTTGCCACTGCAATTCTTATTTGCAGAGCACATGGAGACAGCAAAGTGACAGTCTGAACATTAAATGCTGCTGAACTAAGCATGGAAAAGACAGGAGGTGCAATTTGGTCACAAAAACATGGCTAAAAGGGAGAGGATCTTTGGGCAATAGTTTTAAGATCTATGGGCTCCTTTTTTATTGCATAATAATCTGGACCTAGCTGGAAAACAAAAACAACCCGTGCATTCCCATAAACTTGTCACAAAGCTATTGTTCTCCCAGCTCCCAGAACAAAGGAGGCATGACTCTGGTTTTGGAGCTTATGATGCAAACCACTGACAGTTCCTGCAGTGCGCAAAGAGGTCCCAGCTCAGCACTGCCCCTGACACTTGAAATTGTAGTTTCAGCCACTTTGACTTCAACCACAAGAACAGGGATCCTCCACTCGTCCAAAGAAGTCGTGTCATTCATATCCCAAGATAAAATTTACCTGGAAAAAATCATGTAACTCAAGGGAGAAAAAAAAAAAAAGTTGCATATACCCCAATTCTACTAAAAGCAATATACAAAAGAAAAAGCCACTAATAGCTCTTTCTTGGGAGCATTATGCTAAAGATTCATTTATGACTCAATCAGCACAGAAAGAACTCAAACTCTGAATTGAAACCAACCTTGAATACTTGTGATCCAGGCTCATTGTAGGTTTTGGCATTCTTTGCCAGAAGATCTATATCCTTGGCCATCGCATGAATGCTTTTGTAAGTTCCATTCTATATACAACAAAAACCAGGACTGGTTAAAGTGGCAACATTCAGACAGCATGAGAACTAAGTCAACAGTGAAAAGCAAAGGGAATTCATATGGAATAAAGGGAATGTTTACAGGAAAATGATAATGTACTGAAAAAATACTTAATAGATCATATTATCTTAATTTGGAAGAGTTCTGACAAAATGCTGTTCTATCTGTATTCTCTAGTTCAATTACTCTATGTCCTTTCTCTCACTACTACACAAAATGCTAAAATTACAGAACAATACTTCAAATTACTGGAGAAGTAAGATGAAAAATTCAACAGTACAAAACATCTATTTTTAGCACTAGAACAAAAGGAGGTGATGATAACGCACGACCAAACCCCAGTGTTTCACATTAGCAGCACTTGCCAAGGAACTGCTTTAAACCACTAAACCATCAAGGAACCCAAAATATTCTGGCTCAGTGCCATCCCACCACAGTTTACAAGGCTTGATCTTCCACACAGCTACTTCTCCTAACCCAGGACAGAACATTAAATTTTTTAACAGCAGGGAAAAAACACATTCCCTTCCCCACCACCCTGAATTCTGACTTCTAGCAATTTTAGGATGCTTACTGTTACACAGGTCTGATATATTAATATGTTCATGCTGTACCTGTATCCTTTGGGCAATAGTTTTGAGATCTATGGGTTCCTTTATTATTGCATAATAATCTGGATATTGCTGGAAAACAAGAATTAGTTATGTATTACTATAAAGAGTCACAAAGCTGTGGTTCTAACAGCTCACAGAAGGAGAACTCCAGATCAGGACAGTGTAAACCTCATAAACAGGGCACTAGGCTTCAATTTGGACAAGCCAGGTCATAAGGCACACACAAGGAATTGTAATTCATCAACAACCTGACATAAAGGACCAGTTCTGACTGAAAGTCAAACACATGGTGATGGTCTTCAGAGCGTTTATTCTGCTGGTTAAAACTTTTTCACCACAGAGCAGTGGAATCAGATATATTTAAAAAAATTAAAAACTCTGCTTAAAAAAAATAAACAATAGTTACCTAACCTGGCAGAACAGGGCAAGCCCTGATGGGTAGGAATAAAGAAGGGAGGGAAGTTCTACCAACAGCTGGAGTTTGTCAGTGATGAGACAGAACCAAAGAACTGCATCCTGAGCGAGGCCATCACAGTGTATAACACCAGTTATAAATATGGCCAAGTTTCCAACTCAGATCACAACAGTGTTACTGAAATACTCACCACTTTAGAGGGAAGTTTCTGAAACAGTTCACTTATGAGGCGCCCCGATGGGTTTGTGGCAACAGCTACAGCTTCAAGAAGCTGTTCAAGAATTTCCTTCAGGTAACCTGGAGATGACTAATGTAAGAAATGAAGTCACAAGAAGTTCTAAAGCAGCCGTAGTGGAATGCTTCAAATTGCACTGATATATAGGAATTGACAGTTCAAACACTGGAAAAAAAACAGCTACAAAACATGGATGCAACTTTTGAAGACAACATCGTTTATGTGTTTAGGGAAAACAGGACAGCAAACTTTAATTTCAGGTTTACACTGCAGACTGTCAGACACACATCCCATCGTCAGTGAAAACTCGAATCCCAACATCACACAGCCCAGACAAGCCCAAACTTCCTCTCATCCTATCTGGCTTGTAAACCACTCCAGGAACAGCTGCACTAACTGAATGGGACCCTCGCTGGAAAATGATGTCATCAGATGGAAGGCTTGCCTGCAACAAGGCCCAGTGTTGGCACAGTACCAAAAACACATCATATTATTTCAGCTGAACCAGAACCAGGCTTTGTCCATATCAGAAAACCTCAGGGCTTTTTTTTTTGCTAAGCAGATAAAAACACACATACAATACTTGCATAAATAATGCCCCAAAGGGTATTTCTTAGCGATGAAAATATTACTCAGTGCTTTTTCACCCTCTCAGACTCAGCTGACACACACAGCCACGGCCTCCCCCACCTGCAGCTGTCATGCCCACACTTACTAATTCAGAATTTGCTTGATTGTCGTGCCCTTCCTCGTCATCATCTTCCTCCTCAGCATCACCTTTCTGAACGAATTCGTTTTTTGTGCGCAGGTAGAGCTCCCAGAGCTTGCAGGCAGCTTTGTACTCAGGAGAATCAGGCTGCAAAACCAAATCAAACATTCTAGGCACGATTCAGATCATTCTCATCTGAAGGAAAATTATAAATTATTTGTTGAAAGGTATTAAATGCAGTTAGTAAACAACAGAAAACCTGGGAAGTTCCTGCTTCAGTCATTCCTCAACAAAGAAGTTAAGAATCGAAATAAGCACTAGAAAATATAACCCCTATCACTGCAAAGCATCTAAGTCTTCAGAAAACTTAGCAATAAAATTAGTTGGATTGAGGCTTGGACAAGCCAGTTAGATGAATCTGGAGAAATCACCAGGTTTTGCTGAAGCACAACATCCCCAGTATTTAAAACAGAGTGAGTATCAGTTAAAAATGTGATTTAAGCCAATACTGCTGGCACTGTGTGGTACTTAAAAATTAACTTCTCCAGAAGACTGCCAATAAACTTGCCAATATCTCTGAAAGCACTGCAGTGATTTACACTCAGCATTAACTGGGAAATTCTAACAAACTTGACAACATGCTCCCAGCTGGGTACACCTCCAGCTGCATGTTTTGGAAGAGCTAAAAGAATTACTCAGAAAATTACCTTCTGTAAGTACAGAGTTGGTAGTGGCAGGCAAGCATGTGCCTATTAACATCACTACTTCAGAACACCACCCAGAACAAAGAGAGCTTCTCAACTCACGTATTTTTCTTTCCCTTTCCTCTGTCATTTAAGCTCTATTTCAGGTACTCCTGCTGATATGTCACCTTATTACTGCTGATTACACCCTTCTTGCTTCACCCTCTCGGTCTCTGACAGCTTGTAACACAAATGAGAAACCAGCATGAGAACTGCTCTTAATCTTAAATATTCTCAGCACATGAGAGCAGGTGTTGGTTACAAGGAGCACGTTTTAAGGGTATTCTGCTCCACATTAATACTCCTTCTGTATTAATGCAAGATGCTCAGAACTGTGGGGCTTGAACTGCGATGCCAAAACCCCAAAGGTTTCTGTTCTGCTCCAGCACTGTCAATAAAACCCCTGCTGCAGTAAAGCCCTTGGCAATGACTCCCTGTCCCTGGTTTACACGTGCCGTGGAGCTG
>JAYRBT010000023.1:15448839-15460832 GCA_036023395.1 Myiotriccus ornatus
GGTCGCGGTACCCGCTGATCCTGGTACACGGTGATCCCGGTACCCGCTGATCCCGGTACACGGTGATCCCGGTACCCGCTGATCCCGGTGCGTTGCAGAGCTGAGGAAGGCGAGCAAGAGGCTGAGCTGCCACAAGCGCTACAAGATCCAGAAGAAGGTGAGTCCCGACGGTGCGAGATGGGAGAACGGGGGGGGGGAATCTGCTGCTAATTAAAGCTGCATGTTAACTAGTTTATCAGTAAAAGCATTTTTACGTGTTGCTATAGAACACTGAAAGCATTTGTTGGTGTTAGTATAGGAATATGTTGCGCGTGTACATGTATACAGTAAAGTTATTATATTGCGTGGTAAAGAGTCCGGGCTCCAGCGAGGAATTTGTTTTCCAGTGTAGGTTTTCTACATCTTTATATTTTACATTATTTGGGGTTGCTGCATTCAAGTGTAGCTTCATGATGACACATTATGCAGTCAAACCCCCTCGGGCAGGTCAGAAATGTGCCGGGTTTTACTCTGTAAGTTGTGGGGGGTGGCTTAGACTGAGCAAGTGTTCTTGTTCCTGTCTCCAGATCAGAGAACACCACCGAAAGGTCAGGAAGGAGGCCAAGAAACGTGGGCACAAAAAGCCCAAGAAAGATCCCGGAGTTCCCAGCGCTGCACCGTTCAAGGAAGAGCTTCTACGGGAGGCAGAGCAAAGAAAGCAGAGGGTAAAACAGAACTTGTGGCAAAGAGGGCAAGAACTGAAACCATTCCTGTCTTCGAGGGAGCTTTGTGTGTGCAGCAAAAGCGCAGTTGTGGTAGATTGTAGATGGTCGCGGTAGACACACACTTTGGAAAAATAGTATCTTTATTTCCAGGATTGTGCAGTGTGCAACAATTGGCTCTTTTATTTTTAACCATCTTTTTCTCGCTGTATGCATAAACATGCCAGAAGAGTCATTTTTAATGTGCTCCACAGTAACTCTGATGGTGAGATACATGAATGTGCTGAACATTAAACCTTGGCATGATGGGATTATACAGAAGATAAGGATATGCTGCCTGCAGTAATGTGGCATGGCAGCAGCACCGTTGTAGTGGTTGCTGCACAGCTGTTATTTTGGGGTCAAGCAAATGGCTGGTTGGCTCTGGGTTTGAGGCAGCTGAAGGTGACAGTACTCTTTTCAAGGTAGGATGCAAAAAAACATGTCCCAGTGTCACTTGGATAGCCAGGACTTCAAACTGAGCTGTCTGAGGAACTTGGCTCAGACACAGGGAAATGGGGAGAAAGAACAGTCTTCCTTACCGTCTGCAAAGACGTTTTATCTGGCTTGGGTTTTGTTTGCAATCAGCTTGAAGAACTGAAACAAAAGCAGAAGCTCAACAGACAGAAAGAACATGAAAAGAAGAGGAAGCTGGAAGCAAAAAAGAATGCAGCCAAAATCAAGGAAAAAGCAGAGGGAAAGGTGGGTGTCCTGTATAATTTTGATTCTGTGAATCTTATAAAAGTCATCCTGAAACTGCACCTTCTCAAGCAGCATGTTACGTGTTACATTTTCATGTGTGTGTGCACACAAGTGTTTACATTAATTCTTATTTAAATAAATAATTCCTTTTTGTTTTTATTTGCCTTCAGGAATCCTCTGGCAAATCTAAAGGAAAGACTAAAAAGCCTCTGAATAAAAATTCAAAGAAATCATTCTGCAGGGAGCTCAATAAGGTGAAATGCTTCAGCTATCTTTGTATCATTTGATGAGAGCAATGAGACCACTTGTTATTTTCCTTTCTTTGGCATTACTGTGCAGCTGCTGGAGAGTATGAAGGTTGTCTGTGATAAACATTGACACTGAAGGAAGGGATTTTACAACAGAGAGCGCTTACAACACAGTAACTTATGTTGTCATCTGGTGTGTGATACCTTATTTGAGAGCCTTGTCTTGCTTCTAACCCAGGTGCTTGAGGCCTCAGATGTGGTTCTGGAGGTTTTAGATGCGAGAGATCCAATGGGCTGCCGGTGTCCTCAGCTGGAACAAGCTGTCATTTCCTCTGGGGGAAACAAAAAGCTGCTGTTGGTTCTGAACAAAATCGGTAAGAAACAGGTTTTCTCCAAGTGTTACTTGGTCACTGTGTTGTTCTGTGGTAGGTGAGCTATGAAGAAGATCTAAAGGAATCTGAGATTCCACTGAAGACATTTGTTCCAACTCTGAGCTCACTAAAAAAGCTGGAAATTACTGAGTTACCAACAGCTAAAAAGCCCAAAATAAAACACCGAGAGCAAAGGGAACTTTGTATTAGAGAAGCCCTTGCAGGTATGGTGGGATAATAGTTCACAGAACATCACTGTGTATCATACACAGTCCTCCAGCAAGACCCCAGCCTTAAAAACCTAATACAGGGGCCAAAAGTGTAATTGGGATGTGTTCTGCTTAGGGCAGGAAAAGGAGACACTGGGTGCCCTCAGGGAACATACCCTGTCCTTTAGTAGCATTTTCATCCCATTATTTGTCATAAAGGAACATCCTAAATGGACAAAATGTGGCCAGATCTCTAATTCCACATCAGATTTCCTACACACAGTGATATTTAAGATTCACAGGAGTGAAAGAACTCTTTTTTCCAGATTTAGTGCCAAAGGACAACTTGGAGAAATGGTTGAATTATTTGAAGAAGGAGTTTCCAACAGTTGCTTTTAAATCAGCAACGTTGATGAAGGACAAGACTGTGGTAAGAGAGACAAGGCATGTTGTCTCATGAGTAAGTTGTGTGCTTGCAATCATAAATGCTGAGGAACAGGAACTCTTTATTCTATAAAATCCCTTCTCCCCTTGTTTGATTACAGTGCTGTGACTAGGGATATGCCTGTACACTTCAGCTGAGCTTTGCAGTACAGTGTGGGGGGGATTCTTGCCGTTGAAGTTACAGTAGATTGATAAATATAGCTCAATAAACAGAATATATATATATTTTATTTTCCTAAATAGCTCCTGACCATGGGGTTTTTTTGCCTTTAATCCTGTAGCAGGAACAGTTCACAAAAAGACGTAGACATGTTGATTTATCAAAACCCTCTCAGTGTTTTGGAACCAAATGCCTTTTGAAACTTCTTCAAGAGCACGGCAAGACTGAAAACAAAGCCATTCAGGTTGGGGTAGTAGGTGAGTGTTTCTGGACAGACAGAAACTTCCTCCCCATAAAGCTTTGGATCCTGTGATACCAACAGGGTAAAACTGCTAACCCAGGGTTTGCTAAGGGGCTTTCCAGTCATTGTATCAGTGTGAGAAATGAGGATACACACTTTGTCTGACTTCTGTAGTGGAGACTTCAGATCCAACTCTGATCTCACACTGGTGATGCACCTTAGCACAGACACTGGGAAGAAGCAGTTTTGATCAGTGTTATTTAACTTACAAGGATTTATGTGATTCTCTTCAGGTTTCCCTAATGTGGGAAAGAGCAGCATCATCAACAGTCTCAAAGGAGTGCGTGTTTGCAATGTTAGCATAGCAAGAGGCGTTACCAAGTAAGTTGAGTCTGATAAAAGCTGTTCCTTTCCCTGTTTCTTGTGTTCCACTTACCTTAGGTTTTGTTTGTGTAGTTTCCATCCACTGGGTGCAAAACACACACTTGTGTGCAGTTTTAAATGCACACTTCAGTTTGCAAGATGAAAGATGTTGATCTGTGTGATGGAAGCTCTCTCACCAGTGGATACAGTGTAGAAACTTTTTGTAGGTTTAGATTTCTGTCCTACACAAAGCACATGATGACAAAACACTGAAACTGAGACTGTATGAAGTCCATTCAATCCAACACTGAGCTTTGTGTCTTACGTCCCTCACCATCATTAGTCCTTCACTGACCGTCTACTCACAGTGCATTTCTCTCTGAATAGGTCCATGCAAATTGTGCACATTGATAAGCAGACAAAGATGTTGGACAGTCCAAGTATAATTGCAGATCCTTCCAACAGTGCCCTGGCTCTGGCCTTGAGAAGTATCATAGACACTGAAGAACCAGGCTCAGCAGATATGCTTGAAGCAGTAAATGCCATTATAAATAACAGCAGTAAGCAGCAGGTGAGCTCCATCTTTTTCCACATCTCTCCCTGCATTTCACTTCTCTCTAGGTTTCTGAAGCCCAATAATGAAAGTTCCTTTCACTTCAGCTAATTCTGATAGTTTTTGCACTGCTTTCCCCTAACCATGCGGAGTAGCAGTGCCGAGTGTGATCCTTCATCCTTACCAGCAGAAGGCAGAACAGCGTGCCATGATCCTGACAGCCAGAGCGTTAGCCCAGTAACTCTCCTGATATTTAAACAACACTGCTTTTAAGATCTCATCACAGTATCACAGAGTGAAAAATGATGATATTCTTTCTGTATCCTATTGTAACAGTGAAGACCTCAGATCCAACTCTGATTTCACTCAAATTAACCTAAGCCTAATTCCCATGCAGTAACTTTCACAGACCAATGCTCTGTCTCTGTACACCCACCAGTCTGGGTGAATGCCCAGGAGTTTGTTGGTGAAGAAAGCATTTTGCTTTGTAATGTTTACTCCCACCTGCGAGAGAAAAACAGCTCTTCACAAAAACAGCTCTTCACACACTCGTATGTCCTCACTGTAATGCAATTTGCTCTTTTATTCCTAAAGCTAAGAGAAAGGTGGGTCTCTCTTCCTAAATATGCCATTCTCTTTTGCCCTAGGTAATGATGCACTACAGTATGCCAGATTTCAGGAACCCTGAGGAGTTTTTATCTTTACTTGCTCAGAAGAGGGGCATGCTGAAAAAGGGAGGTGTTCCTGACATAGAAAATGTAGCTAAATTGGTGCTCTGTGACTGGACTGGGTATGTACGCTGTGAACTTTGCTCTGTGCTGCTCACCTTTCTCCTGCTGTTAATCCAGCACAGCAGAAACCCCAAGTCATGCAGAGCACTTAGAAAGGAGAGACTTTCCTTTTTTCCAATTTTTTCCCTTGATTCCTCACATTTTACTTCAGTAAAGAGCTGGATTGGCCAACAGAGTTAGGGAGTGCCATCCATGGATAATTTTCAAGTGGTGAGAGATATGACAGAAGTCAAAGCACATTAACTCCAGAGCCAGTTTGCTGACTTACACTGTGACTCTCTTAGGGAAATTCGCCTTCCTCTCCCACGCCGAGTCCATGTAGTTCTCTTCTGCCCAGGAAAGGATGTGGCAAATTTTCTGTGGAAATTTATGCTGGTTCCTGTATTCTGAGGGTGGGAATAAATGTAACTCAGAATCAGTAATTGACTGTGATTATTTCTCTTGCTCAAGTTGTTCAGCTGCTTTTACAGCTCAGGATTATACAGGCAGGTGATTTGTGGCGACACAATGTATGCCACTTTTCCCTTTCAAGAGTGGGCAATCCACTTAATACTGTTGACAACTTCAGAGTCAGAATTAAATAGCTATTAAACTGCTATTAAACAGCTATTAGTACATGAGTATTTAGGTTGAGAAGTTTGAGAACTTTGTGCTCTGGGTTTATTTTTAAATACAGTGATTTAACTATGTTCTTTAGTTTGTTTTTAATGCTGATTTTTATTTCCCAGAGGCAGAATAAGCTACCACTCAGAACCTCCAGGATCTCAGACACCACCACCCTATCTTACACAACAAAAAATAGCTGAAATGCAGGAGGGGTTTAATTTAAAGAACCTAGAAGAAGAAAACAGCAACACTGTTCAAGGTAGGACTGTTACCATGATACACTACCATTAATCACAGAGTGGTTTGGGTTGAAAGGGACATGAAAGATCATCTCACTTCAACCCCCCTGCCATGGGCAGGGACACCTTCCACTATCCCAGGTTGCTCAGAGCCCCATCCAGTCTGGCCTTGAACACTTCCAAGGACTGGGGAGCCACAGCTTCTCTGGGCAACCTGTGCCAGTGCATCAGCACCCTCACAGGGAAAATTTTTTTTTTTCCTAATATCTAATCTAAACCTACTTAGGCAAACTTACCTGTACTCAAATCCAAGATTTTCAGCTCCTAGCAGTCTCAGAATTGTCCTTTGTTGTGCCTGCCCATGTGGGAGTGCTATGGCAGGGAGGGAACAAGACTAAAATGTGTCCTCTCAGGGTGGGCATTACACCTGGTGCTTAAAGGGAGCTGGGACTTAACAGACACTTACCATGTCTTTGCCAGCTTTAAAATACCCCAGTCCGGCAAGCAGCATTATTTTCCAGTCAGCTGGTATGGCAAATGGGACAATAGAGGAAAATAAAGTGATAGAGGAAGGATCAAACTGGAAAAACATGGAAAGAACCAAGGAGGAGGAAGAAGAAGAAGAGGAGGAAGAGGAAGAAGAGGAGGAGGAATTTACAGAAAGCGATGATGATGAAGATGATATGGAAGAAGAAGATGATGTTGAAGAGGTAAATTAAGGTTTCTACCTGTTTAGATCCTGACACCAAGAACTCAGTCAGTGTCCTGCTGTGAAATGAGGCACTGTGGAGACACTGGATGTAATCGAAAAGCCTTGCTCTGCCAGATAAGGGCTGGGCTGTTTCCCTCAGTTAAGAAAACAACATTGTTGTAAGTCACTTGCCTCAGCAGTGTGTTACTAACCAACTACAAGGGGACACCCACTTTATCCTCAGGGTCTGTTAGGTTTCATCTGCATGGGAGATCTCATTAGTCACGTTTGAATAACACACCTCTGATCTCTCTGACTTGTAGGAAAGCAAAGTTCAGGTCACCAGGAAAGCAAAGCTTGGAAAACAAGAAGCAAACCCTACAAATTCTGAAGCGCAGATGGCAGGTCTGTATGAAGAACTCTGGCTTCAAGGGTGGTCTCTAGTACTCAGCACTTGTACTGGTTTCACTAACACATGATTTTCTCTTCTCAGAAGGTGAACATTCCACTTCCCTGTCCTTCAGCTTAGATAAGCCAGCAGAGGAAGATGATGCCTATGATTTTAATACAGACTATGTGTAACAATCAAGTGGGAGGGCACTGTTTGGACACTCTTACTGCTGGCCTACAGAACAGCCCTGAAGACTGGAGTTGCAGCAGAAGCTGGAGGAAAACTGCACACCAGAGCTGCTGCAAAGACTTACAGTTGTTGCTGTATCAAATAATGTATATAATAGTGCATATCCCTTGATGGTTCCAGATTTTATACAGTCTGGGAAACTGACTGTTATTCAGCTTTGAGCCATAAAGTTTATTTCCTGTATTAAATCCTATTTAAAAAAATTCCTAATATGAGTTAGTCTGTTCACTTTGCGTTATAAAAAGATGTTTCAAAAGGATAAATGGTTGTCCTTTTCACTGCAAAACTATGGTAAATCTTTAATTCTAGTCACGTTCAAGCAATTCAATTTCAAGATAAGCTTTTGTTCCTGCATCAAATTTAATGGCTTTTCCTAGAGGATTATAAGGACTGTATCCCTAGAGCATGAGTTCAGACAGTAACTCTTCAGTATATTTTTGCAAAACTTGTAGAACTTTAATATGTAAAAAGTGGCTAAAAAATTCTCCTTATTTGAGCTAGACATAAGGTACTTTAATCTGTTCTGGACCTTCATGGGGAAAAGTAACTGAGATACATTAGTAACCCTCCTTCACTGGGGAACAAGGTGCTTGTTCTTACAGTGCTCTTGACCAAAAGAGTTATTTCCTGGTGACACCTGTCACACCTGGCCAACAACTTTGAAATATAAAGCAAAACATTGCCCTGTGCAGTCAGGAAGTGTTACTGTGCTCAGCCTGTAGCAGAGCTGGGATAGCAAGAGAATTGCCAAGAGGCCATACAGGTGCTCCAAGAATAAACGCCTTATATTGAGCATCTTCATCCTGTGAATTTGTTTTCTTCCTATTAAGTCTGATTTCTGTGTTCTTTAATAGATAGGTGTGTTTTCCCTAAAGGGATGCTGAGGCATAGTCCTCATAGGCAGCTCCAAAAGTGCTGACACAAACAGATGGAGTTTCTTTAAACCTGCTAAAACACAGCCTGCTCATCTGAATTAAGATGGTGTCAGCTGATCTAGTACAATATTTCAAATTCTGGTAAGTGAACTTATTACTGCTTCAAGGACAAGAATTCTTCATCAAAATCCAGCAAAAGAAACCAAAGGCAACAAACCAGGTCAACATCCACGACAGAACTATAGGCAGTGACTGCAATGAGACAAGCAGTTTGAAATCCTTTTAAATGACAAAGCAGAATTAAAACCATACTCCTAGTCCTGAAGGAGCCCTTGTCCTCTGCTGCCCTGTATCTCAGACCATGCAGCACTCAGCTGTCATTGCATGAACACAAAGCCTTTTGTCTAAACATCTTGCACAGAGAACTGTTCACAAACGGTGTGACTTCAGTTATAACCTCTATTAAAAGGAACAGTTGGCACAACAGCTGCTGGGATAAACCAGCTAATAATAACTACTACTTAAACTTCGCAGTACAGCTCTAAAAAAAACAATCCAAAACAACTTACTGTAGCACGGGCAGTGGGCAGCCATTTACCCGAGGCTTGAGTCAACATGTTACAGTCAGCTTTATTTTTGAACAAGGTTTCATCCACCACTTTACAAAAAAATGTTTTAGTGTTCACTGGCAGTTAAAAACACTTTGCATAGTGAAATAATACTTGAAGAATTCATCTTTTTCATAAAAGATTCAATTTTGTAGAGTTCTGCAAGACAGACTTATACAGAAATGGGAGATTTCATGCATGAAAGGGTTGTTGAGGGAACTATTTCACAGAATAACAAACCAAACCAAACAACAAAAAACAAACCCAGAACCCAAGCAACTCTCAATTACAGTACATTGATGTGCAAGATTTGCGTGGTGCAAGCACCAAATGAATTTCTATCTTGTTCTTAGAAACGTCATTTCTGTAACGGACAAAATGATCCTCTGCTAAAAGACTTGTAGTGAAGAGCAGAAGGACACGACTGAAATGATCTGAACAAAAGTGCCCGTTTGTGGAGATCCTCCCCTGCTTTCTGTAGTGCTGCTGGAGCAGCATCTTCTGTCACACAGGTGACACGAGCCTGCTTTGGACCTGTGCATTGCAGAACTGCACCTGAATGAGTGCATCACCTTGTGCTCCAGAGGCAAGGAGCTCTGTAATACAAGTTGGCTAAAAAAAAAAAAAAAAATTAAAAAAAAGTTCTGCTCGGCTCCAGAAGTTTCCTGAGAAAGCACCATCAGTTATTGACGTTGACTCTACTTGGCTTCATAGGCTTCCGAGTGTCTGCGGATCAGGTTGAACTTGCCTGTAGGGTCCGGGACATACCACTTCTCCCAGACTTCAGCATAGGAAGCTGTTCTTCCCCAAGGTTTGAAGTGTCCATTCCAGTGGAGCAGCTTGGCAGCTTTCACAAACTGAGGAGAGTACCTTTTTCCAGCACTAGACCCTGTTATTGAAAAAGCAGCGTTAGTGCCCCAACATGCAAAATGTTAACTTCAAAACAAAGGATTTAACAAAGGAAATCTTGTCATTTATGGAGAAAGGAGGGGACATGGGAGGCAGATATAAGGGCAAAGTGAAAAACAAATCAGGTGCAACTGAATGCCACTTTAATCTCTCTTAGTGTCTATTTTAATATGCTGCCTTAACTTCCAAGTTCCTGACAACCCCCTTAACACCCAGACATGTTCAGCAGCCTCATTACTGTTCATCAGAAACATAACCTAAAAAAGCTTTCCCAGCACTGGGGTTTCATGAGTAACACAACAGACATGAATGTCTATTCTTCTCAAGAATCTTGGAAGAAATACCTCAGATCACTTCAGATACAGTATGTATGTGGAAAATTACAAGTATTTTGTGAGTAAATTCAAGAACTACCTCTCAGTAGTTCAAAAAAGACCACAAAGGCTCAGGCCCACAAGCCCCAAGAAGATATGGCAAAGCTGTGTTTATCTTAAAGAACAAGAGACAGAATAGGGGAATAAGAGATCCATTTGCTGCCTCATCAACCAGGTGTGCAACTACAGGCCTGGAAAACCACACTGGGAGAGCAGCACCACAGATGTTTCACACATACCGAGATGTCGGACGTTCCACATGGGATCAATACTGGAATGCTGCTTGTAAAACACAATCAGCAGTGGAGGTGTTGTGATGCTGCCAGCCAGAGTCTTGCTGTAAAGTTCCTCTCTGGAAGAGAAGATGAAAAGAAGCTGGGAAAGGATACTGCTTGACTTTTCACTTGCAGCAGCGTGACAGGAACCCCCAGAGACACACACAGCCCTTCATCCAACAAATGCCACCAGCACAGCCCCAGCCCTGACCTGCTGCCACCCCAGCTTGGGGGTACCTACACGACATTAAGTGCCATCCACTTCTCCAGCTGTTTAGTGATGTTCTGTAATTTCCATTCCGTCAGATTGGCAACGAACACTCCTGGGTTGAAAGAGCAGGTGTTGGCTTTCATGGCCAGCTTTCGGATGGTTTCTTTTTTGTAGTCTAGAAAGCCAATGTAATTATACTGGGGGGAAAAGACAGCAGAAATTAGCTCAAAAAATATGGTGAAACTCCTATTTAAAGAAAAATTCTGCACAACTCACAACAAGACAGGCATAAAGTGAAGTTGTTAAAGCAAATAGCCCTTCCTTTAAAATAAGAAAAAGAAAGCTTAAGAGCTTTTTTAAGCTATTTTAGAAGTATGATCATATACACTACATACTTTAAGGAATGCTGCATGGTCTTAAGAGTACCATATTATTAATATGATACCAATCTCAGAAAAAGCACTTTTTATACATTCACAAATGAAAAATTCTCCTTCTGATGTTCTAACACCTCTTGCTGTTCCCTGCTAGAAATTGCCCTCATTGTAAAGCACAGCAAAAATTCAAACTGCTTTTACTGTGCCTAAACAGAAACTGCAGGTGCTATTTGTAACAAAAACATCAGTATAAATTGGTTTGGGTAGGGACAGTCACACCTTTAGGTTTATTTAGAACACTCCAAAATGCCTGAGATCTGTGGTATTGTTCCCACTGGATCAGAACAAAACTAACCTGATTCCCTGCTCCACGGACAGCAACTTTGCTAGTGGTTGAGTCACAATCATCTGAAAACGCAGCTGCATGCCCAGGTTTCAATGGAGTGTTGTAAAGGTCAAGAATATCATCTGGAAAATGGAAGGAAGCACAGAAAAATCAAAAGCAATCCTGATTAAGTGCCAAGTTATTCTTTGTTCAGGGCATTGCTACAGCAGATGAAACCATTCAGTTTAACCCAACTCATTCATATTTACAAAGTTTTGACATCTTTCCTCGAAGTGTTTGGGCTCTGTGGGAGATGGGATACTGCCCTCAGCACAAGGCCAGTGGCAGCTGACAAAGGTGCCGTACCTTGCACTATCACATCATCATCCACATAGATCACCTTCTCGGCATGAGGTACCAAGCTGGGCAAGTAGAATCTTGCAAAGGTTAACTGTGAGAACAAGAAAGCAAGAGATGTGAAGAACTAAATGAAAAATTGTCCAAATAAATGTGACATTGACTGATTCTTCTGGCACTAATGTCCAAGACAACTTCCATAAAGGAAATAAAATAGGCAGCAATATCCTACAAGGCATTTAAAATAAATAGGTTCCATCGATTCCTGGTTTCCTAGGAATTTATGTATTGATAAACTAACTTTAAAATTTGTCTCTATTAGAATTTCTTATTTCTTCACATGTATCTGTAATATGTCCATGGTGTTGGCACACTTGACATGCTGTGTCTCACTGTAGCAGTAAACAGTGATACTAAGCGTGCATGTGTAGACATTCAAATGCATTTCCTACTAGATGGAAATTTGGTTTTACTGAGATTTAGGCCTTTTATTATAAAAGATTCCTTCAATGCTAATAGATGTGGTTTTGATCTCTATTTGTGTTAAAAGCCAACATCAAAATATACTGCTATTAACTAATAACTGCAAAAAGTAATTAACAGCATCCTCACTGGTTTGAAGGTGTCTGCCTTTTGGGGATCCACTTGTACTTTCCCTTCTAAGACACGAGGGTCAAAGTCCAG
>JAYRBT010000023.1:15460932-15479429 GCA_036023395.1 Myiotriccus ornatus
CTCACTGGTTTGAAGGTGTCTGCCTTTTGGGGATCCACTTGTACTTTCCCTTCTAAGACACGAGGGTCAAAGTCCAGAATTCGGTATCTCATGTTTTTCAGAGCAGTGCCACTTAGCCACAGCCTGCAAATGGGGGAAAGGCACAGATCTTGTTAATGAGACAAAAGTCAAATGAAAAGCAAGAGATCTGACTGCAGTGACCCAGATCTTGCTGTGCCCACTCACTTCCCCACCCACAAACACGTGTGTGGGATGTCACCCGTGGCTGAGGCCAGCGGTGTCCGTGTGGCTGCAGGGCCATGACCACTGCCAGCACACGGCTCACCTGGGACACGGGAGAGGTGGGAGGCTGCTGCTTGTTTTGTGAGAAATACACAGTCCTGTTATCACAGCTCCTTCACAAAAAACATCCGTGTGGACAGAGGTGGGGAAAAATAAAAGGATCAGAGAACACTCTACGAAAACGGAGAAACCTGACTGACAGTATTTGAATTGCTTGATGAAATGTATAAGTAACATCAACAACCCTTCCACCAGTGAACTCCAAGCCCACTGGTTGGATACAATCCCACTAGAAAAGGTGTCTCTTTTCCATCCCTGAAACTTTTCCAGAAGGAATAGCTGCAGGACTCCCCAAAGCAGCCTTGCCAAAAAGCTGCAATAGGCAGCAGGAGGTAGGACTGCAAGTCAGAGGAGAGCAGCTCCAGGGAAAGACAGCTCTCTTCTCAGAGATACTCAGGTTTACAGAGTTGTGGGAATCCAGTGAAAAGGTCATTACCTCAAGTGATCCACTGTATCATTCAAAGTAACAATATGGAAAACCACGTTGGATCTGGTGTGATGGTAAATGCTGTTCATGGCTGCAATTGCACCCCCCAGCCTCTCATCTGACGCTGCAATGACCACAGAAATCTCCTTATCGTTCCTCTCATCTATCAGCCTCTGGGGAGCTGCAGGAATGAAGTCTATAGGCTGAAGTCCTAAGGGACTCGAATCTGTGGAGTACAAATGGCATCACGTACTTGTTTTTATTATTACCCATTATTGTTACCACACTAGAATTCCCCAACACCTTCAGTTATTTCTGCTCTGCAAGCACTTGGATGTCTCAGCAGGATCACAGCCTGCCAGCATCAAACACTAAAACAGAGCACCTGCTTTTGAGAATCAGAGATGTCAATGAATAGAAGAGCATCACAACTACAAAAAACTATGCACATTTAGCCACACGTATTCACACACAGCACAAGGAACTAAAGTAAGGCTGTGCTACAGTGAGTCCCTTTTCCATGTCTAGAACCCCACTGACTTCCCCCTCCCATTTACCTAGACCACTCTCTGGCATGTGCTTTTCCACTAATCTTAAAAGAATAGTATTTTTTTCAAAGTTAAAATAAAACCCAATGTACCTGATAACTCCCGTTTCAAGAAGTCACTGAGGCTTAGGAAGTTATGATGAAGAACTAGCAAAAATATTACAACAGCCACAATAAGGATGGAAATGTTCACTGAAAATTTGGAAGAAAAAAGTTTGTTAGGATAAGCAGAGAAAAAGAAACTCAGATACAAAAGATACTTTAAAAAAACTTAGACACACACATATACACATACCTTTCCTTAATGTCATTTTTCTATTATTTTATTTATGAGCATAAAGTTCCTGAAAACCTGCAAGAAAAAAACACAGCAGTCACTTCCTACTTCCAGTGTATGCCTACACAAGACATTGCCATCACCAGGAGTGTCAAAACAGTTTCTGAATGCAGTGAATATGTCCTTCTCTAAAAAAAAGATAATGCTATGCCACATTTTAATAACTGAGTATGGTACCTCAGTACATACATAGCTACAACCCTAGAATGGCTTGGGTTGGAAGGGTCCTTACAGGTCATCTCATTCCACCCCCTGCCATGGGCAGGGACACCTTCCACTAGCCCAGGTTGCTCCAAGCCCTGCCTAACCTGACCTGGACACTTCCAGGGATGGGGCAGCCACAGCTTCTCTGGACAACCAGTGCCAGGGCCTCAGCATCCTCACAGTAAAGAATTCCTTCCCAATATCCCATCTAACCCTGCCCTCTGTGTTTAAAGCCATTCCCCTTTGTTCTGTCACTCCACACCCCTGTCCAAAGTCCCTCTCCAGCTCTCCTGGAGCCCCTTTAGGCACTGAAGGGGCTCTCAGGTCTCCCCAGAGCCTTCTCTTCTCCAGGTAAACAACCCCTACTCTCCCAGCCTGTCCTGAGAGCAGAGGTGCTCCAGCCCTCAGAGCATCTTTATGGCCCTACTCTGGACCTGCTCCAACAGGTCCACATCCTTCTTATGTTAGGGACTCTCCCCACTTACAATGACTTACCTAAAGAAGAACTTGGACATAAAAAGGAGACATACAGATCTATGTATGACAGAAAAAAAAAATACCAAACTCCTTCCACCAGTCAAAATTATCTGAAAAGATCTGGAAAATTACGTGGGATTTGTCTACTGTTGAAACAATTTATTTAACTATCTGAACTGGAAGCATCTAAACAATAAGATAAATTTTTATACATTTCCTTTCACGCTTAACCAACCGTAACATTTTGGCAGGACACTGGTCAAATAGCACTTTCCAAACCACGAAAGCCTCTACATAGGATATAACAGAACATCCGCTAAAGTGTTGTCACACCAAAAAAAAACCCACAAAAGCGGGCAAGAGGGTATTAGCACCATGTTATAGAAGAGGGTAAAAATACAACACTGATGCAATTTTGGTAAGAAATTCAAACACACTTGTTATTTAAGGGTAAAGATGACTATGAAATCAGAATCCTCGAGTGTGAAGGAGCTCTCAAATAACACATAGAAAGCACCGTAACAACATGCAAAATCTCCCTATTAAAGCACCGCATGTTGCGCTGCGACCGTTCCATGTGTCAGACCCAACCACCTTCTGTCCGCTGCTGCATTTCTCCCCCAGGGCAGATGCGTTTTCGGAGCACAACAAACCCCAGCCGGGAGCCCTGTTGTCCAGCAGCACCGCAGCGCTGGCACGGGCGGGACACGGGGCTCTGCTTACAGAGCACAACGCCACGTCTCGCCGGGGAGAGAAGCACCTCGCGATTCCCAGCGCACAGACAGAGCCTGTGCCTTTGAGCAGCGGCTGAGGGAGCTGGGGGGCTCAGCACGGAGAGGACGGGGCTCAGGGGAGACCTCATCACTCTCTACAACTCCCTGAAAGGAGGCTGGAGCCAGGTGGGGGTCGGGCTCTCCTCCCAGGTAACCAGCGGTAGGACAAGAGGACTCGGTCTTCTTAAGCCGCGCCAGGGGACGTTTAGGTTGGACATCGGGAAAAAGTTCTTTACAGAGAGTGACTGGGCATTGAAATGGGCTGCCCAGGGAGGTCGTGGAGTCACCGTCCCTGGAGGTGTTTAAGAAGAGTCTGGACATAGCACTCGGTGCCGTGATTTAGTAGACGAGGCGGTGTCAGGCCAAAGGTTGGACTCGACGATCTCAGAGGAAACCCCGTCTGACTCCGCGAACCTGACACGCGGCAGCCGGGGCTGGAGGCACCGACAGAGCGACTCCTCCGCAGGGCACGGTCCGCGCCCGCACAGCCCACGGTAAAACACACACTGCGGGGCCCACGCTGCCGCCCCGCTCCCCTCCCCTCACGGCCCGCCCGCGCCGCCACCGCGGCACCCCCAGAGCGGCGGCTGAGCCCGCCTCGGCCCCCCGCGCTGCCGCACCTGCCGGGGAAGCGCCTCCGCCGCGGGCCCGAGCCGCCGTAGCCGAAGAGACGCGCCCGAGCGGGAGCGAGGACAGCACCGGGATGGGGAGCAGCCCCGCGGCGGCAGCGGCGGCGATGAGCGGGGCGGGAGGCGGCACCGGGCCCGGCGGGGCGGGGCGGCCGGGGCGAGTTTCCGGCCAGCTCAGCAGCCGCCTTCCGCCGCCGCCGAGCCGGGCACCGCGGGCAGCAGCGCCCTGACGAGAGCAGCGCCCTGCCGAGCAGCACCGGGAGGAGGCCGCAGAGGCGCCGCCGCCATGCTGAGCGTGTTCCGCTCCATCCCCACGCAGATGGTGGGTCGGGCCCGCCGGGCCGCGGCACGGGGGACGGCGCGGGCGGGGGCTGTCCCCTGCGGGCTTGGGTGTCCCCTTCTTCCCCCCGCGCAGGGTGGGGTGTCCCCTGCATTCCCCCTTCCCGCGGGGTTGGTACCTGTGTACGAGGCACGTGGGAGTGCAGGGGGAATCCGTACAATTCCGGTTTATGAGCTGGGAAGCGGAGTTTTAACGTGCTGTAATGCAGAGCTGTGCAGGGGACATCCCTCCGTGCTTTCTCGCCCGGGCTATAGGCAGAAGGCAGCGTGTGCTCGCTGAGAGCCAGGTTTTCTAAAGTCATGCAAACAAAGAATAGTTCGGGTTGGAAGGAAGCTCTGGAGCTCATCCAGTCCAACCCCTCGGCCCAGGCAGGGGCACCTGGAGCAGGTGACACAGGAGCGCATCCAGGTGGGTTTGGAATGTCTCCAGAGAGGGACACTCCACACCCTCCCTAGGGAGCCTGTTCCAGGGCTCTGCCACCCTGGCTGGAAAGAAGTTCTTCCTCATGTTGAGGTGGAACTTGTGTTTTAGTTTGTGTCTGTTACTCCTCATCCTGTCTCTGGGCACCATCCTCTTGGCACCCGCCTTGGAGGCATTAATCTCATTAATGAGATCCCCCCCTCAGTGCCACACGCACCACATCCCCACAGGCACACACTGCCGTGGTGTTACAGCTTTTTCTTTGTGATGCTAAGCTGACTACAATGGTATTTTGAACCGGCATTACTTACCTTGAACAGGCAGCACTTGCTTCTGTTTCCAGGTGGGGTGGTCGAGCCTGCAAGGGAGGTGTTCCCAGCCACTGAAAGAAAAGTAATTCCAGCCTGGTTTGAAAATTAAACAAAAGAGCTGAGAAGCCGTGGTCAGGCTGAGTGTGGGCTCCAACCTGAAGGAGTTTAAGGGGCAGGTTTGTGTTTTGAATAACTGACCAAAAAGTGTCTCTTTCCACAGGACTACAAGGGCCAAAAATTAGCAGAACAGATTTTTCAAGGAATCATTCTTGTCTCTGCAGTAAGTATACTAGAACTGTAGGTGAGAACATCAAAGGACTATTTTGTTTTCTGATTTTACAGACAGGTTTTTTTTTTATTATCTTGGGTCACTAAAAGCTTTAGACAAAATCAGAGGGGCTGTCATGCATTAAAACTTTACGTCTCCCCATGTTATACTTCTATTCTTGGCTTGCAATTTTGAAAAGAAGGTTAAAAAGATGGAGGAACTCTGCTTTTGAAAAACCTGTATTCTCCTACTTCCCCCCACAATTTAATCATGGCATGGGAAATGTTTTTTTTTTTCATTTAGAGTTTGATTTTTTTTTAAATATACTTTTTTCCCAGGTAATTGGTTTCATCTATGGATACATCACTGAACAGTTTGGATGGACTGTCTACATAGTTATGGCTGGATTTGCTTTATCATGTTTGGTAAGAATTTTTTTTCCCCAAACCAGAAAATACATGCACTATTTAACCTGGAATAACTGTTAAATTAAGGGGCTGTCAGCACAGACTAATGTTCGCTATGTAATTCAGATTGTTAAGATGCATTTCTACTTCCTTTGATCTGCAGTGCAGGCCAGTTAAGTGCCTTTTCTGAAATGCTAGCAGGATTTCAGAGAACACTGCAATTAGATATGGGGTTGGAGTTCATTTTTCGCTTCAGTCAAATGTTCCTGTTAAGTCCAGCTGCCAGCATTGGTAATAGAAGGGACAGTGAGGCTTCCTGTGCAGTAGGAGCTTGTCACAATAATTTTGCAGCTGGCCCATGCTGCCCCAGGAGAGAGGCAAGAAGGCAGAGTATGGAATTAGAGGAGTAATTCCTTATTCATACACACGAGGTGTCCCATTCCAACTGGGGCACACCAAATCCAGTGTTACACCTGGTTCCTATGCCTTTCAAGAGTTCAGATACAACAGGATTTGACCAATGACTAGTTAACTCACACACACACACACATACTACTGTTTTGAAAAGCCACTATATTTCTCTGGCATCATCAGCCACCTACTCCTTACTTACTTGAGCATCTCTGAGTTGCTCTGGCCAGAGTTACTGATCCATGATGCCAGGCACAGGGAGGGTCTCACAGCAGTGTTGGGATGTGCTGGGATGCTGGTGTCACCTCAGGAGTCCCTTTTTCTTCAGGGTGGGTGCTGTCCTTCTCCTTGCAATGACCTGAGGTCCTTCAGCCACATACTTCAGTATGAACTGTAAATATATGTGCCTTTATAGGATGAAATTGTGCAAGTTTTCTTTGATAGAACAGTTAAGGATTAGGATTTTCCTAACAAGCTGTAAATTGAGATGCCAAAGAGCTGTTTTGTACATGTTGTGACTCCATCCCTTGTCTCCCAGCTGACACTCCCTCCGTGGCCCATGTACCGCCGCAACCCCCTCAAGTGGCTGCCTGTGCAGGAGTCGGGCACAGACGAGAAGAAAGCAGCAGACAGAAAGCCAAAGAGACACGCTAAAAGCTGAAAATTACGGTTCTTCACGCTGTTACTTTGTTAAGTTTTGTTCAATGAATTTCCACTGGGAGATACTTCTTGGCTTAGTGTTTGGTTTTTTAATTCGAGCTTTGTATCCTGCCATGAGCACAGCAAGCCCCACGGAGAGCGTGAAGGCTCTGAAGCTGGTCTGGAGCTTCAGGGAAGTCCCTGGGAACACAGGGATGGGCAAAGGGTAAAGCAAATACCTGATGAAATTCTTCTGTGCTGTATTCATCTCTCAGCCACCTGTAAAAGATTGCTTACACGGGTAGTTAATGTATCAGACTGGCTTCTCTGATAGTTTAGACAAATTTGCTCCATGTCTTTCCTGTGGCTTTCAGTTACTGGATGTTTTTCCCCCCTCCACATTAGCTGGTCCCCCTTCTTTGGCAGAATACATCATGATTATGATTCTATGTGTCTAAACACTGTACCGTAATTTATGTAACTTAGATTTTTTCTAGTTAACACTTCAGTTTCCTGCACAAGTTGTACTGGCTTTATCAATATCTTAGCAGCAGAAACTTAAATAACTTTAGAAAGCTACTGAAGGTCACATCTCACTCAAGTATTTTAGTAAAAAGGAACACAGTGAATCAAATCAAGTTCAGTTAAGCTACTGTTATAGCATAAAAGATAATGCAGACCTGGACTTACACTG
Source organism: Myiotriccus ornatus (assembly GCA_036023395.1). Classification (NCBI taxonomy): domain Eukaryota; kingdom Metazoa; phylum Chordata; class Aves; order Passeriformes; family Tyrannidae; genus Myiotriccus; species Myiotriccus ornatus. The sequence goes on from JAYRBT010000023.1 coordinate 15,468,159, forward strand.
AAATATTTCTAACCATGTGTAAAACAAGCTTGTAACAAGTACTGGGATATGGTACATACCCCACAGCTCTGAAAATCACTAAGAACTGCAAACTGTTCTGGGATAAAGGGACTGAAGAATGGCATTTTTTGTTTAAAATAAATTTTCCTGGGAAGAGAAAGTAACCTTTTGACTCTGCAAAACACAACAGCTCTTGAAACATTGTAACTTGAGCATCTAGTGTATGAGAGGCCACAAGATCCATAAGTATGGCCTTTTTTTTTTTTACTATTGACTCATGTCTGTAACCTCCTTCACAGGTGCTGGAGGTCCCAATATTTCAGCTACAGGCAGGAAGAGAGACAGGTTGTTAATTTAGAATTTTATTTTACAAATTCAATTTATTTGACTTCTTTATCCTTAAAAAAAGAACATGTGCTTTTTCTGTAGGGAAGGTACACAACAGTGCCTGGGGGGGTGTAGTGAGACAGTTGGGATGCGAAGAGGGGGAAAAGCTAAGACATCTATTTCTGTAAGTGATTCTGGTCTTGGGCACTTTCATTCCTGAAAGGAATTAATATTTGTAAGGCAAAGGGATTTCTCCAGCTGGGACCATGGTAACCATGGCTGCATTCCTTTCAAACATCTCCAGACTGACTTTATCCAGTTACCAAATGCTTTCCCCCACCTTGGCAACTGCCTCAGCAACAAAACACAAGAGCAAAGTCTCTCCTTAAAAGCAGTACAGCCACCCCCTTCAGCACTCGGGCTTGGCAATTTCCAGCATTTTGGTTCTACAAAAATTAATAATTATTTCTCTTGCTAAGTTTTCACAACTATCTGATGCAGTATCACACCAAAGCCTTGGCAGAGATTTTGTTACTCTATTTACGTGACTGTACCAAAAACCTTTTGCTATGAGAAATTCAAACCAAAACATAATTTTTTTGACACTCCTTAGGATACAAAACTTGGTACCCATCCCTATGTGCATCTATGAAAAGCAACTTTTTAAAGTTTCATTAAGAGAATAAAAACTAAACTAGCAGTTTCTTTTCTGAGAAAGTGATAGCCTGGTTCACAGTTTAACATGAAAAGTATTACTACAAACTCTAACGTCTTCTGCAAGTTCACCTCCTTGTTCCAGCAAAAGAGATCAACAGGGTAAACGTGCTTTGTGAGCTGGTCCAGTCTGTCCTATGGGCTATAAAAGAGTCCTTTTCTCTAAGGAAAAGATTCTGGTCAGAGCTTCACGTTTTCCTCAAGGAATTTCAGGTGGCGAGCCTTGGCGCTGTAACTCCCGTACTTGTCCCCCAGGTGCTCCCGCAGCAGCCGCTGTTCAGAACACACACAAAACAAAGCCCACAAAACTTACTGACATGCACAAAAAGCAGGAACTACCAAAATATTAACCAAAAAATACCCAGGCACTCAACTGAAAGCAGCATGTGAAGCTTGGCAAGCCGATGAGAAGAAAGGAAAATGAAAGTCTTTGTTGTGTGAAGGCAAGAGAGTTCCAAATCCCACCCAACAATTTAAAATATAAATCAGATCTTCACAGGTCACAAATGAAATAATGCATGGGTAAGACAGAAAACTGCAATACACTTTGGTCCTGGCCTGCCCATGACTACATAAAGACTTTCTGGAATCAAAGTTTACCCTGTATCAGTAGGGTAAAGACCCTGCTCATTTCTCTAGGTTTATGAAGAAATTAAACCATTTTATTATGAAAGACATTCACCTCTCTTTTCACTTCATCATCGTCTTCCATGATTCTGTACACCTGCTCAAGAAGTTTCACTCCCAATCCTTGCACCACATCAGATCTCAGGATTTCAACCATTCTCCTAATCTTGTCAGGAACTGATAACATATCTATTAAAATACAATTAAAAATCAGTGCAGTAGTAATTGCTTTCAGTAATTTTCATACTCGGCAGAAGAAGAATATAGGATGATTGTAATTATTACCACAGAATTCCAGACCTGAAGGAATCTCTTCAATGTTTAACTCCTCTGATTCATCAGGCAATTTTCCATGCAAAATCAAAGTGTCTCGATATTTTTTATGGAGCTTGAACTCTGGGGCTGGAGTTGAGGTTCCACAATACTCAGAGTTCTCTTTAGAGTCCATTTTCAGCGTCCAGGTCATCAGCTGCACCAGGTCATTCATTTCATTCCCATTGCTCTTCCTAGGAGATGTAATTCACTCATCACTTATGATGCAACTTCCACCCCACATTGCAAGTACTTCCAATAAGATTAGTAAGGTCCTAGTAAGTATTCCATGTTAAATTCCTTCTTGTGGGGCAGTTTATCAACAGCAACACTGGTAGTATTTCTTCTAACAAAGGCTTAGAGCCCTGTGAGCCTGTCAAAATCCACATCCCTACTGGCTGCTGCCAACTCTGTTAGCTGCACCTCCAGTAATGCAACAGATTGCAGCTTTTGAAAAGCTACTTACACTGACAAAATCAGAAATAAATTCAGCCTCATTCACAGTGGAAAGGAAGCACATTGGCACCTTTTAATTAATGATTTTACTGCATCCTGACAGTGCTGGAATTCTGGTGTCCTGGGAAGCTACAGCTGACAAAAAACAGGTACAAAGTCACATGTCCCAGAAAATTCAGCACTGGAAGTGTACAGTCACAGAAAGACAACAATTAAATGGAGTTCTTCTCCTTAATGCACTACATACTTCTTCACTCGCTCACTATGTGGAGATAAAGTGTGAAAGCCATTTTTTTCCCCAGTCCAAGTCAAGGTCTAATATATATATATATAGCAGTGAAAACTCTTGCAAAGTATTAAAATACTGACCTCTCCTTGGAATCCCCATCAGACTTGTCTGTGGAGCTTGTGGAAGAGCTCAGCTCATCATCAGACAGGCAATGGGTTTCTCTCTTTTTCTAAGTGAAGAGGGAATAAATGACAAAAATTTTAATAGCTGAAAGTAATTTAGCAATATTTAGCAGTAATTCATACTGCTCTTATGTGGATGAAACACTTTAACAAGCGTATTTTTACACACTCCTCCTGATAATATTTCAAAGGTATAAGCTTTGATTTTGAAAACAAGTTAATACCAGGGCATCATGAACATATTTCATGAAATGCTGATGTGACTACTGTTACATATCTCATTCATAAACCATAGCAAATGCTTCACCAAGTGTCTCTATTTATTAAATCATGTATCTCTGTCAGTTCTTTGCCACCTGTATTAAATAGGCATCACCCTTAGCCCAGCTACTGGTCTTAAAGACACATTTAAAGATAATATTAAAATACATTTTCATCAGTTCAGTAAGTTCCCAGCATTCCTGCGATTTCAACCACTTGGTTGCTAAAGCATCACCAGCATATGCACACACAACAGTACCCCTGTAACCCCAGTTTGTGATTGCACACAAGTTTTTGCATTTAGGTAACAGTTCTAAGCAAACACAAATAGGTAAAACATACAAAACACTTCCCATGCAAGTGCTAGGCTAAGAAAATTTGAATTTCAGACTCAAATTTCTTCACTATTACTCTTCTGCATTTAACTACAGATTAAAAAAATAAAAATGTTCAACACCATGTACAATACAAAATCAGCAAAATTCATTTAAAAACACTTGAAAGGCAGATGATCCTGCTTTACCTGAGAAATACTGGGATCTGATGAGGACTGAGCAACTTTAACACAATTTTCCACATGTGATTTTGCTTCAACTACTGCACCATTTGACGACCGTCTCGCTGGAACCACTGCAAGGATGACATTTTTACAATTCTTACAACTTAGCCACGTGTACTCTGAATTAGTTTCATGCTCATGCAAGAAAAAGTCTATCACCTGGCAGAAGGCAGGCAGGTAGGTAGGTATTCTGCTAAGGGAAAACAGTGAAGCTTCTGTCTGAAAGGTGAATATTCTGAGTTTCATGTACATTTCCAAGACAAGTTGTCACCACAGAACACAACTGAACATAACTGACTGAGCAGCAGAAAAACATGGGCATCTTAACAGAAATTTTTATCTAACACAGAACTAGACTCCTGGTGCATCTTTCTGAAGATGGCAGTGAAGAACAAACAAGTTATGGTTTCTTCACAAAGAAGTTATTAGGCCACTTATACATAAAATGTTAATATGTAAACGTAAAAGCTACCAGAGGGAAGCATCTCCCGAGACTGTTTCAGCCTCCTTCGCTCTCTTGCTGACAGGGGCCGCTCCTGCAAAGGAAGTTAATTTGATATTAATTTGCAATCACCATAGTGGCTTCTGTTATCTAATCACTGATAAAGCAAAGACTCCTTTTCAACTGACACAGGGGAGAGAGAGCTATTACAGCAAACTTCCTGATCATCTGACATGCTTAATTATTTAATACAAAATGGTCCAGTGCTGTGAGACCAATCTGCACTCTAGGAAAGGGGCTTCTGACCTCCACCATTCAGCAAGGCAGCTGCTCATCCTGCACTGAGCAGGTGCTTGACAGCACTTCCATTAGGTAGGAAGCTACTACACATTTCGTTACCCACTGTGCATACACTCAAAGTACAAACTGCTCAGGAGTGAGACAAAACCCCCAGGCAGAGCCAGCATCCAGCACTAACCGTTGGAATGGCAGCTTGACTGGCAGCACCATTTCCAGGCTCAGAGGGTCCAGCACTGTGCTGCTCTGCACACCTCTGGGCTGTCCTGGTGCTCACATCAGAAGGAAGTGGCAGAGGTCGAGGAGAAACTGTTCTGAACTTGACAGAGAAGTGAGCAAGAGTTGTTTTTATTACAAGATAACGTACTCTGCAATCTAGACATTCTTGCAGGCTAAAGCCGGATGCCAGAGGTTTTGAATCCTACTGTAACTTGTGCACATCTCCCAGCTTCATCCTCCCCTCTCCTCATTTCTGCCTGCATCCATTTCCCTTCTCTCCATCCCTACATCTTGTCCCCCTCCTCACAGATTATTTTCCAGGCAATGTCTTTGCAACCACTGTCCCAGCCCTCAAACAGGAAAACGGAGAGAAAAACAGAGTATCAATCACCAACAACCCTCTTCTGTGTCCTTGTGTAGCCAGTGCTGTTCCCCAAAGCAACCTCTCTGCTCAGTGGGGAAGCATGGCAGGAGCCCTGTCCCACGCGCATGCCAAGATTTTCTTCCCACAGAGTTCGCACAGGGCAGCCAGAAGATGTGTGTGTTCTAAAGTACTGGAAAGGTCCCACCCACCTCAAGCAGCTTTATCAACAACAGTCAGGAAAGGCACTGACTTGTAGTCACAAAAGTGAGACGTGCTGATGGAATTTTCTAGGGAAGACTGCAGCACGACAGAGGCAAAGCCCATCTGGCCCAGCCACCTCACCCCTGGGAGATTTTCAAATGGGCTGCTTCTAACCCTGAAGTTATACAGGCACACATCAAACAAGAACAGCATTAAAACACCCACCCTTTTTTAAAAACCAGGTCCCACTTTTAAAGAGGAAAAATGCAGGAAAGGAAAGAGGAGAGTTATTTTTCAAGTGTCTGCACCTTCTCTGAGCAGCCTTCAGCCAGTTCTCTTCTCTTCTGCTGCCGCGAGAGAGAAGGTTCACTGGCAGAGCTGGGAGGCTCCAAATGGAAGCTTTTTCCCTGAGCATCTCCCGGAGCTCCATGACTGACATCATCCTAATAAGTAAAAGTGTTTTTTAAAAATGTAGATATGGCATTTCCAGATTTACACACTTTAAAAAAAAAAAAAAATCACACAGGCCATTGGACTATTTGGACTGTAACCACCTTAACACAGCACAGGTGCAGCCACAATAAACTCTTACTTGACAGACTGTTAGAAAAAATACCTTCTGTACCAGGATTTCTAAGCTACTAAGCCTTCAAGGAAGGACACTTACTTGAATAACAACGGGAACAAAGGGTCCTAGCAGTTCTTCAGTGGAATCCAAGCTCTACAAGAAATAATGATTTCTCATTAGAAAAGTGTCTATGAAAATCTCATTGTAGACCAAAATGGACTGAAAAGACAATCATCACCAATTAGCTCCCCATCCAAATCAGGATAAACTCGAGATTAGCCACGCCTATTTAGCACATGGAACAAAGACATTACAAAGCAATTCTAACCCTTCTTTTGAGTTGGAAAAGAAAACTGTTGTTCTCTGTAAAAACAGAGTTTCCATCACCCAGATGTAAAGCCCAAAACCACTTCGTTGCCTTTGCAGACCTGAAGCCAAGGCTCCTAACTACTTAAGAATCTCAGTAATTGCATCAGGAGCATCCTACTTTCGCAGAAAAACATATGCAGCAGCTCTCTGAATTTTAAGAGCTGGCCATTACTTAAGTCTACCTCAAATAAGCATAAATGCATTACCAGGTCAGTCTGCTTTTGGTCTTTTGATAAAGGCTGCAGGAGTTTCAAAGTGTCGTCATCATCATCTTCTACAGCATTAACAGAGGACAGCTGAGACTCAACTTTTTCAGCTTTAGAAGCTGGTTTTGCCCTTTGCTGTGGTCCATCTTCCTTAATTGGTGGGCTGTGAGGTGTTATTTTCAAATTGCCTGGAACATTTGAATACTTTGCTTTATTATTCTCTGGGACACACTCACTGCCACACTTCTCACTTCCACACCTGGACCTTTCAGACGGGAAGACATCAATGTTCACTCCACTAATTGTAGCTATGGAATCTCCCAGGTTGTTCAGATCATTATTGCTTGGTTTTCTTTCCACCTCAACAACTGGTTTCTCTGAGGGACAAAATTTGGTGGCTTTATATTTGATGTTGCAGTCTTCCTCGTTCTAGAATTAAAAGGAAAACAAAAAAAAAATTAATTACTTTTTGGGTATTACATGGTACACACATAAAAGAATTCTCTAAGCCCCTAAGGAAAATCAGGAACATATCAGATACAGAAACTGCAAGGAAATCATGATCAATCACAGATTAAGAGCCTCACAAAAGTCAAACTCCCCATTTTTGAAGAGATACAGACTCGATTTGCAAACAACCTGTTCCAGGTACTGGTTTGTACACATGGAGTACAACTGCTTCTCACAGGTCATGAAACAACAGCTGTCTTCACTTGGCTCTTCCTTCAGGCAGGTGCCAACAAGCACCAGCTTTAAGATGTACTACACCACATACCTTCAGGATTTCCACATTTAAAGCTCAAACCCAGAATAGCAGACTCGTTACAGAAAATAAAAAACATGCACAAGATTAGCCATTACAAAAGAATTGTTCTGAACACTGGAAAGAATTTCAACAATAAATCATTTTAGTTGTAACTATAATTAGTTTAAGTATATGATTTTAATTGGAAAAAATTATTACTACTTGTCATGAAATATCTGACTCCCAAATACTCCATGAGTAATTCAAACAGTGACTCACAAATGAGAAAGCAGGCATTGCTTAATTAACATCTTAAAGACATTGCAATTACTTTCACTGACCCACAGCTGAGAATTTACTTCCACTCTTGCCTAAACACAATTCCTTCCTTATGAATTTCACAAATTCCTAGGGATCAGATCCACATTCTCACAAATGCTCAAGGTACTTCTTATAAAACTGAGGGGGTTTTCTCTAGAAAAAGCAAGAGGGATTTGGTTTTTTTGGGTTTCATTACTGTTGCTGTTTCACTGTTTGGGTTTTGTTTAAAGAAAAAAAAACGTCTCACAACTTTGTATGTCCTGGCTTGCTCAGAGGAGTGGTTTTGTTGTGTAACAGTCCTGCTGTGAGACTCATTCTTTGCTGAGATGACAGAACAAGGATCTTTAGGTTTAGAATTCACTGTTTTCTTCTGATTTCTAGCTGCTTTCCTGTAAAGAAAATCAAAGTGGCTCATTCAGTCACCATCAGCAAGTCTAAAGACATTTCCTTCGATTATACTAATTAAAAAAAACAACATTCACTAAAAAGCTTTCACACAAAGAGTATCAGATCCTGGGCTTTCTCAACAGACTTTGCACAACATGCTCCTTCTTCTTTCTAGAAAAGGAGCTTAAAAACACGACTCAGACTCTTCCAGCAACATGCACTTGTTCTGCAGAGCATCAAGGTCAGTCCTACCTGGGAGCAGTAACACAACCGACTAAACCTGACTGAGAAAAAAAATTATATCTGTGTATATCGAAAGGAACTTGGTTTTGCAACTCCCAGATGGTAAATGGCCTCAGAGAACTTCTGCATTCCGAATCATTGCCCAGTTTTACTCTGCATTTGCAGAAAAAACACCTATTTTCTACTCTAATTCCCTCCTATTTCCCAGAGAATCCAAAGAAACTCAGGCATTCATACACTGTAGCCACACATTACAAACCTCATTTCACCCCTCCACAAAAAACCAGGAAAAGTTGTAAAACAAAGACAGCTGTAACATGAAGATTTTGCACAGAATCAACCAAAGGAAAATCTCTTACGCCTTAGTGGCTTCCAGAAACAGAGCAATCTGTTGCTTGATATAGGGCTGGCGCAGGACACTCTTCACACTGGGTCGTTCCTCGGGTTTTTTACTCAGCATGGTTTGGATTATTGCCACCAGCTGTGGGCTGTAATCCTTGGGCATGGGTGGCAGCTGGGAAAGCAAAAGGGGAGCCTGATATTATTTAACTGATATTATTAATATCAGCAGCTGAAGTTCTTAAAATAGGCTTAAAAATTTATATAAATTAAATCCATGATAATTTCACTGTATGATAAAGCAAGACAGACACTTAAATAAGCTAACCTTACCTAACGGGAAGATGGCATCCCACGGACAAGAACTTAATTTTTTACACAAGCTTTAAACCAGAAGAAAATTAAGAAATTATTCTCAGAACTTTGGGCATTAATCAATGTACTAGTTATACAAAGGAGTAACAAAAAACTCTAGCAATACCTACAAATGAGTGACTCCCTTGGCCTCATATTACATCATATACCACCATCAAACAGTCTTACAACATAATGATGACACAGGTAACAGGCAAAGTATTTTTAACTCCATGCAATATTTCTGATTAAAAAAGATAATCTCAAGTTCTACCCAGAAAAATCAAGCCACACCTGAAAAATTTTTACCGAGAAAGTGTTTTACCTTTCCTTCGATAATTCGATAAACCAAGGAGTTCATGTCTTTAGCATTGAAGGCGTGTTTCAGTGTAGCCATCTCATAAACACAGCAGCCCAGTGCCCAAACATCAGACTGGAAAAAGCAGAAAAAATTAAGCTTTGGGAACTTTTTATTAATTGTAAAAGTTTTATCTCCATACTCAATCATCTGCTTTCAAAGAGGCCTTTAATGACATTAAGCTAATTAAGACCAAACCCCATGACAAACTTTTGGCTTCACTCTCTTCTTTTTAATTTTGATCAGCTGAGCTACTCTCTTCCATATATCACCATTTTTTTCCAATAAGAAGTGAAGAAATTAGCTACTTGTAGCAGGGTTTGCTTGTTTCCTTTCTTAGTACAGCATCAGTTCTAAGTGGCAAATAAGAATCTTTTGATTTTCCACTGGAAGAACAGTTTGCCCTCAGCTCTTGCTCTCTGCAGACACTCATTTATGGTTTGTGTCATCTGCAGCAAGAGCTGAACAGGGAACATGTTTGCTTTATTCTGTTAGATTTTCATTCTCAGTAACACTGCTTATTCCTCTACTTAAAGTGTCCTTTTTCTTTTCTTTTTTAATGCTGCCCCTATGTCTAATCCAAACTTCTGAGTATAAAGCTGCCTGTGGGATATTTAATAAACTTAGAATATGCACCTAACACAGACTGATATTTCTGTTCCCATTGCCCTGCTGTGAGAGGTACAGGCAGCCTGCTGAACAAATGGGCTGTGTGAACTTAGCACATGCCACGAATTCCCAAACAATTCCAGAAATAAAGGTGCCTACAAATCTCTCTATTTTTCTTGTTTGATCTTTGGGAACATTAAAAAGAGCTGGAAGCAATACAAAAGTAAAACCCATAGATAAGATTGCAGTGTTCTCAGACAAACACAATGAGGTGCCTCAGATAACAGAAAATAAAATACATAAAATATCATACTCTACCTTGTGGTTGTAGGGTTTGTTGGAAAAGAGTTCAGGGCTCATGTAGTAGGGGGTGCCTATCAGAGTGCTGGCCATGTCATACTGGTTTTCCAACACTCTGGCTATTCCCAGGTCACCCACTTTGATTATGTTTGTTCGTGTCAGGAAAATATTTTGAGTTTTAAGATCTCTGTGCAGAATGTGCTTTTCATGTAAATACTGGGGAAAAAAATCCACATAGAGTTAATTAACTCCTAATTCGTTCCTCTACACTGAAAAGTAAAATCTCATTACACAAGTCAAAGAAGGAACACACAAAAGCAGAAGAGACCCATAAATCACTCTCAAAGTCAGAAGTGCCCTGATAAGACACTATTAGTGAATTAAGGAGTGAGACAAGATTTAACAGAAAGAATGAATTAGGAGTCTAAATCTACCATTAAAAAAACACTAACAAAAGCACAGAACACAAAACGCTTCTGAAATAATCTGCCCTTTTTTTTCTCCAAAAACCACATTTTATAAATTTAACCTAAACTTTCAAACCAGAGAAGCATTTCAGACTGGAGCTGCAAACACCCTGGAGGTTACCACTGTCTACTGTGTTATAGAGGTATAACATAAAACATGACAGAAACTTCTCACTTCAAATACATGATTTGACTGTAGTGACCCACAAGCATTTTTAATACACTAATAATAACCACTGCATTTAGATGCTAACCCGGCCAAACAGCATCTCAAAAAACGCAAAGAGCCAAATTAAGTTTATGTCCGAAGGAGAAAATTTATACTTTATTTTACCTGCAGTGCCATGGCAATCTGGACAAACCACTCCACCACCTGATTCTCGGGCAGGAGTTTGCCCTTCTGCTCCTTAAGTTTGTGGTAGAGGTCTCCTCCCTCACAGAAGCCCATGACAATGTACAGGTGGCCATCCTGCCCCTGCCAGGACTCTCTGTAGGTGACGATGTTGGGGTGTCTCAGCTGGGACAGCAGCTGTGCCTCCTGCTCTGCCGCCCTCCTCTCACGGCTCGAAGCGTTTCGGAGGTTTAACTTCTTGATGACGTACTGCAAAACAAATGGCAAAGGTGTATCACCAGGGATCAAGGTGGCTGTGCAGAAGCCCCAGGGGGTTCCCCAGGTCTCAGGAAACACAGGATTTGAAACTCCACTCTGTATTCTTGGTGGAGGCTGCAGTTTGTTCAACAGTTACACATCGTTTCTACCCTTACACCATAAAAGTGGAAGAAGTGTGGCCATTCTATTCATCTACCTGAATACA
>JAYRBT010000023.1:15482061-15526528 GCA_036023395.1 Myiotriccus ornatus
CATACCCTCACACCAGGCGATGGTCACAGCCATACCCTCACACCAGGCGATGGTCACAGCCATACCCTCACACCAGGAGATGGTCACAGCCATACCCTCACACCAGGAGATGGTCACAGCCATACCCTCACACCAGGCGATGGTCACAGCTACATCCTCACACCAGGCGATGGTCACAGACACACCCGACACGAGGCCACGTCCCTGCTCGTCCCGAGTCTATTGCCAGGGCCACAAGCCAAGTCCGGGCCACAGCTGGGTGTCGGTCACAGCCCAAGCAGACCCCGCGGCATCCCCAGCCCAGCCCCGGCCATTCCCCTCACGCCGAGCCGCGGCCCCCGCCGTGCCAGCGCCCTGCGAGCCGCCCCTCGCTACCTGCTTGCGGTCCTGGCGGTGCCGCGCCAGGCTCACCTCCCCGTAGCTGCCCTTCCCCACGGCCCCCAGGAAGCAATAGGCAGCCAGGGACATCCTCCTCCCGCCGCCGGGGCCGGGCAGCGCCCGCTGCCATAGAGATGCCCGGGACAGCCACGGCCATGGGGCGCCCGCCGCGCAGCTTTATGGCGCGGGAGCGGCGCCGCGGCCGCCATTTTGGAAGCGGGCGGGGCGGCCATGTTGAGAGCGGGCAGTGAGCCTGAGGGATCCCTGGGGCAGCGGCGAAGGCGCCGAGGCTTTCCCTCTTCTGCGGCCCCAGAAACACAAGTATCCCCTCACAAACACTGTGTGACGGGCGTCCTGGGCTGCAGCTCCATGAGATCCATGTGCTGCGCCCCGGGGAAGGCTGGCGACAGCCAGGGCACGGTGACAGCCGAGTGGGCAGCTGTGCAGTAACATTCCACAGCAGGTCCCGCCACCTCACCTGCCATGGGCACAGTTGCCCCTGTCAGCAGCTCACAGAGCCATCCTGACCCTTTGGGTGGGGCACAGAGTTGCTCAAAAATCATCAAGACTGGTTTAAAAGGAGTTCCTGGACCTCTCTTGTGTCCCTCACATGGGTGAGCGCATCAGAACGCTGACTCCAGGAAAACCACAAAATAAAATGTTTTATTATCACCGGGCATTTAACTCCCAGTCCTCAAAGCTGATCAACAGAGATGAAACAGCAAAGAAGTTTAGGAGATAATTGACATTGTCAAGATAGCAAACAGAGGAAAAGGGCCAGGCAGCTGCAGGCTGGATGGGCACTGAGAGTGCAAGATGCAAGACCTGGGAGCTTGGACCTGTTTTCAGCCACAGAGATGAATAGGAAGCGATGTAGCGGGAAGTTTCTGTACTAGGCAGGACACGTCAAATAACGATACCTAAATCGGGTACCTGGGTGATAACGCAGGATTACAGGAGTAGTTTTGAAGTGGAGGTTAAATGGGTGTCACAGACTGCAAGCTCTGCCGTGGCTGCAGTAACCTGGGTCAGGGAAAGCCTTTGGGGAAGTATCAGAAAGATGACAGTTTTCCTTTGGCAAAGAAGCGAGTCTGCAGAAGAGATTAATCTCAGTTGCCCCTACAGTTAAGTAGAAGAGACATTGCTGAAATAGTCTGTAACAGATTTTGTAACAGTATTCTGTAGACTATGCAAATTAAAAATTCTGTGTTTGATTTTTTCCTAAATGCCTAATGTTTAATCCCACTTTTCTCATTGAGTTATTTATTAACACTTGGTAAACAAAGCATTATATATACATGTGCATATTGTTCCAATTTGAACCTTACTTTTTTTACAAAATGGAAAACAATCTATTGCTTTGTATTTTACTATTGATTCCCACCTTTTCATCATCAGACATTTTGGTAACTCATCTCAGAAACATCAAGGTAAGTAAACAACCGTGTATGGAGCTCCCACTCTTCAGAGATTAATCTCTTGCAACTTATCAGCATTTATCAGAGTTCCTACAGTGCTGGTAGCAGGAGCTCTGTGTGGACACAAGATCAAACTTGGGACCCGGACTGGTTGACCTCTAATCAGCCTCAATGTTCAATAAGCTCTGAAATGCTTCTAGCTCTCTTTTTAAAAACATCCCTTTCTTCTGTTTTCTCTGTCATCACCACATAATGGTAAAATGTTTTAGTGGTTTTCTATTTAAATGTGTAAAGCAATCAGCACTTCCAAGGAACTGACTTTAGCACATTTTGCAATGCAAAATATCAGTGAAAAGATGCCTCCAAGAAGAAGAAAACAGAGATGGCATCATGGCTCAAGATAAATGTCCACTATCCAAATGACAGGGTAGGTTTTTTCTCAAAGGATTTGCATGTTAGCACAGCATGAAACATATCTCTTAAGAATATCTGTCCCTCAAGGGGGCCATGTGTTTTTTGATTGATCTCTGAGTAAGGCAATGCTGCCTGATGCTTTGCTTAATTTTCTTTGGTTAAGTTGCTGCCCACTACTCCTCACCTCCATAAATTGTTTTCCTCTCTCTCTCAGTGCTTATGTACTCTGAAAAGTTACAGAGGGCAAATCTCCTTAGGGAAGAGTTTGAGTTACTGGGTAGAACAGTAAAGCAAATTACAGTTCATTTCTTTTGATTAGGTTATGGTCTTTGCAACACTATTTCTTTGAAAATCAGGATAGTAACATGTCTAACTTTCAAAAATCAACTTGGGATTTAATGCTGCAAATTGGAAATGCTAGTGATTCGTATTATTCAACCATTATGTAGCCAGATATAATGCAGCTTTTTCCTGCTGATTACCATAGTACCCGTTGCTCTTGGTGTGTCTTGCAACTCTAAAGCCCTTCTAAGTGGAAAACTGCCAAGCTCTGGGCAACGTTCCATCCATACATGCAGAATGCTATGGAAAAGTCAGTTGATTTTCCCAGTTTTGTTATATACTTTACACAAATGTGATGTGGTTGAAATGGATGGGGTTGCTGTGTAGTGTGAAGGTCTCTGTCCCCATCTGTGTCCTGGCCCTAAGGAGTGTGCCAGCAGGGAGTGGTGGAGTGTGGCTGGAAGCCTGGCTGGCTGATGACCTGCAGGCTGCCAAAGCTGCTTTTAGAGCCACAGGCAGGTAAGCACAGTTGGCAGACCCAGTTCTGGTGAAAATTGAACAAAAATCCGAATCAAAGATCCCTGTGTGCACTGGCACACCTTGGTCCTATGCGTGCAGCTACGAAGGGTGGGAAAGATTTTCACAGGTTAAAAACAACCTGTAGAACTCCATAATCAGAGCCTTTATGGCCCTCTCATTTTGGCAGCTCTGGGACTCCTTCAGCTCACAGGTTTGGTTTGTGTAGATGAGCTGCATTATGGTCTCTTCTCCATGGCAGCCAAGTAGCATCCCTTGGGATGATGAAATCTTCAGTGTTGCCGTAGATTTGGAAATAATTTTCATGCCTTGTTTTTCCTGTGTAACACTTGGGGATATATGCAAATACCTCATTCCCAGAGGTCACTTCAAGTTCACTGTGCACTCTTTGCTGAGTCTTTTAGTCACGCTGTGGTTCAGTTTTCCAAGCTGTACAATCAGGGCTTCTTTCAGCAAGTACTGTAATGGGAGCCCTCTTTTCCCTCCCTGTTTTCTTGGGAGTTCAAATTTCTCTTTTCCTCTCCAATTTTTATAGATTTTTTGCACCTCTGTTTTTTGTTGTTGCCACACCAAAACAGTATTGAACAAAGGAAGAATTTGTTGCTGTTGCACAGTGTAAAAAAACCACATAAATTCTAATAATTGGTGCACCTGGCAAATATATAGAAATAGTAGAGAAACATTTTACCAAGTAATGATTATCCAAGGTAGAGGGTATTAAAATCTCATTTTTGTCTAGAATTGCATCACCTTTTTGAGTGGCACGCTATCGCTTTCTACCCACACAGCCTAAAATGGCCTTGATGTTAGTGACATCTCAAGCTACATCCAAGTGAATAATTAAAAATTAAAAACAAACAAAAAAACAAAACCAGAACAAAATCACAGACTCACTCCCCTCCCCTGTGCAAATCAGGGTCAGTCAGGGCAGGTAGCTGAGCTGAGCTGGGTATCTCCACTGAAGATCAGCCCAAGTACAAAGTCAGTAATGCCTTTCACTGAGATTTTTCTGTAGTTTCTTTTTCAATGAAAATTGCAGAGTACCCCTCTAAAGATTTACAGAATGGAAACACAACTCCTTCAAAACTACTGTCAAACACATAATCCTGATAAAGAAGCTGCACAACAGCAATCCTGTAAAATTTAAATGCAAGTAAAGCATCTTTTAATTTGGAGGCAGGAGTCAGCATTGCAGAATTTGTAACCAAAGAACACGTTTTTGTGTGTGTTTTTTGTATCCTTAAACTGCTTTGTAATTCCACTGTGAGGAAAGGTTTGTACCAAACAAACTGATGTTTCAGTGACTTCCAGCTTTCCATTTCCCAAGGTTTGTGTTTTGTAAGGGTACAAATTGTACCTCAGTCTGTGTTTCATAAGGGGAGATGACAAGCTGTAGTGACAGTGTAGATACAGAAAAGATAATTTCACTTCTGGAAAGGACAGGTTTGAATTGGTGCACAGTCTACACAGGCGTTAAAGAAATCCATGGAGGCTTGTGAAAGGGGAGATGCACACACAGAAATTATCTGGATGGCAATAACAGCTTTAAAGATGAACCCAGAGAAATGTGTCCAGATTTCTTGTCCAGACTCTTGGAGCAGTTGAGAAGCCTCTTCCCTCAAACCTTGCATTACGTAAGATTTAATAGTGTCTTGAAAGGAACTCCAAAATAGACAAAAAAAAATAACCCTCTGTGTCTCAGTTTCCAACCTGCAAAACCCCCAAGTGTGAAAGGTACCAAAAGCCTTAAATGTACCTGAGACGTCTATCTGACTTAGAAACTCTTTAAATCCTTATCCCTTTGTTTGGTGGAGCAGCCAAACGTTCCTGCACGAAATGTGACCCCCGAGGCTCCGGGAGCCAAGTGAGATAAGGGTTTTTCAGCAGAGCTGATGAGCACTGAGTTACACAAGCTGTTACTGTAACGAGTCAGTCGGTTTGTTTAATGCCTGTCCTCTATCAGAAGAGAGGACGTGACAGTTTTGTACAGCTTCTGATATTGGCACCTACTCTGAGAGCAAACATGGCAAAAAAATGTTCTGCCTTTTTGTTTGTTTGGTTGGTTTTTTTCCCCTCCATGCAGCCTGTCATAGTGACCACCTCTCCTCTATGTAATCCTGCTGAATTACCATCAGACTGTCATGCTGGGAGGAGAGGCTGGTGGGGTGAAAGAGGAAAAATTCAGGAGTGAATCTGAAAAGGTGTAGTGATGGGTTTGCCTGACAGTATAGATGTGTGTGACTGGAAAAAAAAATGTGCAAACCGGGTTTTTACGCTTTGATACAGCTCCTTTTTTTTTACTACCAAAGGAGAATAAGTTTGAAAAGAAAATATATACTACATATATACTACATATATATTCCTGGACCCAGATCCAGGAATTGCCAAGAAAAAGTTGTCACTCTCAGGAGAAGATATTCTATTTTTACTTGATGTCACCATAGAGCCTCGAGGAGTCCTGTTAAGCAAATTTTAAAGTATTTTTTAATCTCAATTTTTTAGTCTCAATTACATTTAATCAGTGTACTAAGCATTCTTTTCCCCTCTCTCTCCCCTCATCTCTCAGGGGTCCATGACTGTTTTCAGCTGGAAGAAGACACTTTTTGTGTCACTTGAGCAAAATACAAAGCAAGCAACATGCCTTACTTGCTCTTCCCTCAAATTTACTTCAGGTTTACTAATGCAGACCTTTCTTGAGCCTTCCTTCTCCTGGACAACTTCTTTTGACTTGTGACAACTGCACAGGTGCTGAGTCATTTATTTCTAACTGCAGCTTCCCAACCTCACTCATGATTTTTCCTGTTTTTTCTCTTCACAGAAGCGAAATGCTGAGAATGACTTGGTGAGTAGGACTTGGTTTTGTCCAAGCTACCAAGACAGATTTATAGTGACAAGAATATTCTTACTGTGTTCACAAAATGTTTCTGTGAGTGAGCAAATGGATATTTCTGAGTGTGTATGACAGGGAAATAGCCCAGAGCTGCCTGTTTTAGGCAAAAGGATGAACTAGACAGTTCCTTTCCAAGCTCTGATGGACACTCCTGGACAAGGAAAGAAAACAAATAAGTGATTTATAATGTCATTGTATTTGAATGAATAGCAAAGTTGTTTGAAATCACCTGTGTGTCTTAACAGACATCCATTCAATGTCGGGTTTATTTTTACTTTTGTTTTATAAGGAAGGCAAGAGACCTCATGACTGAGTCTGATTCCACTTGGCACCTGAATCCCCTTCAGCAATGTTTAAATGCTTGGATTGTTTGGGGACCTTCTTAATCAATCAGCCAGAGATCAGTCCCACCATAAAAATTCCACAGTTCTTTCCAGTGCTGGCTCTGCTGCAAGAAGCAGACCTTGTTTAAAGAGTCGCCTAATGAATCACATCTTCTGTTACCTGTGCTTTCACACAGTCTCCAGCAACCTTAGAGCTGAGCATTCAAAGAAAATCAGTATTGCCCTGCTCGTTCCTTGTTTTAAAAAAGAATGAGCTCCAGTTGTGAGGAAGTTGAGAATAACATAAAATGGAGTTTGGAGCCATCTGGAATTGTTTTGGTCTATTTTTAAACAAGATAATTACTTACATCCCTGTGCTAGGAGTCATCCACTCCACTGATAATTACAGTCACTGATACAGGGAGGCAGCAGTAAATTGTTGTGCTCTTTGAGTAACCTTAAAAATTCACTCTCTCAGTAGAGAAAAAAACCCACATTTTTTATAATGGCAGTATCTTTGCTGTGGTGGTAGTAATTTTTTAGAGGGGCTGTATATATAACTTGTAGTTATAACTTGAATAGTGCCACAATGGCATTGTGATAACATCCAAGGAAACACAGCTGTGCTCCAGTTCTCATGATTCCTGGTTTGCTGTGGAATGATCAATGTCCTGCCATGGTTTCCTTCGAAAAGTATGATGACGACTGATTAACACACACATCAGTGTAACAGCTGGTGCTCTTTTTTTCCCTTGTTTCATTTCTCAATCTACAGGTTGTCAATGGGATAGAAATCTATAGCATGAAGATTGATAGCAAAGTGACTTCCCGATTTGCCCGCAATGTCATCACCAGTCGAGCTGTCAATCGTGCAAATGTGTCCAAAGAAGTCTTCTTTGATGTGGAGCTGCCTAAGACAGCCTTCATTACCAACTTCAGCATGTATGTAATCTTTACAATATCGTTAGAGAAGACTAAATATCTGTGCAAATTCAACTGGGAGAAACTGAACCCAACTGTTCGTTGCTACTTTGCCATTTGACAGATTTTTAAATGCCTCCTGGGTAATTTTCTGGTAATGTTATCTTAACATGTAGGATACATGGAGAAAGGCAAACATTGGTACATCTATAGAAAAATTACTGATTTTCAGTTATTTCTGTTCATCATCATGGACCATAAGGAATGGGGGACCTTCCCTGGAGATCCATCCACCTTTTCAGAAATACCACTTACTGTAGTGTTATCAAACCAGGAAAGTTCCACTACCTAATTTCCCCAATGGCATTATAGCTTAATTTATCTCTTCATTTAAAAATCATATTTGAATGAAAGGCTTATGTTTGAATAAATGTTCAGCTGTAGACAGTGACACTTGGACAGGTGAGTCTCATCCAGAGGGTTGGTTTGCCATTAGATGAGACAGGATGGTGAAGCTGCTGAAAGGTAGAGATATGGCAGGGGTGGGTTGTGTTGCCATCAGTCCAGCTTTAGATTCTCTGATGATACTGAGCACAGAGCTCTTCATTTCACCTCTATTCACTGGCAAGACTGGCTTCAGTGAAAGTGCTCCAGTCTTGGCAACAGCAGGTCTCTGAAAGGGCTTTTTAGCAAACCGATCAGTAAAGGGAGCATTCCTTTAGTAACTTTTCATGTATTGTTCAGCTAAACTAGGACTTTTTCATCTGCAGGACAATTGATGGTGTCACTTATCCTGGAACTATAAAGGAAAAAGAAGCTGCAGAAAAGCAATATGAGAAGGCTGTTTCAAGAGGACAGACTGCTGGTCTTGTCAAGTAAGAATGATGTCTTGTGTGGCTTCCACACCACCATCCCATAGCAACTGTGAGACTGGAAAGACTGTTCTGGCATGTTACTGACATTCTGGGACCAAAGAACAATCATTAAATTAGTTATTGTAGCACAGTATAAAAAGGAAATACAACTTCTGACTACACAGGCAGTATTAGCAATTATGGAAAGGCTGTTTCTGCAACTTCCACTGACTTGTTCCTGGGATTAAGCTTACTGGGAACTTGAATAAATTCTACAGTTTGAGTATGATTTTAGCAATGGGTCCTATTTAGAACAGAAAAAAAATCCCCTCTTTGTTTTACTTCTTTTTGAAAATCATATACCACCAACCCAAACAATAAATATTGTGAAAGAGCATATAGATACTCATTTTCCTGCCCACTTAATACAGAGCTTCAGGAAGAAAAACAGAAAAATTCACTGTCTCAGTCAACGTTAAAGCAGCCAGTAAAGTCACTTTTGAACTCACATACGAGGAACTGCTGAAGCGACGCTTTGGAAAATACGAGATGTTCATCAAAGTGAAACCAAAGCAGCTTGTCAAAGATTTTGAGGTAAATGGCAAACCGATCAAATTTGACTGTAACTTAAGAGCTGATGACATTCTGTACATCTGTTTAAAATGGATTATCGTGGTCATTCCCATTGGCTCACAGGTGATCTAAAGGTCCATGATAATACTTCCAATGAGTCACATGGGGAATCCACACCAGAAAAGCTTTAGTGCAGCTTCTGTTTGTAAGCCTGACAAATGAGCTCATCCACTGAGCATTCCAAAAGAAATCATGTATGAAATCCTGAAAAACCTATTGCAATGCCTTGGGGTAAAATGAAAGATTATCTTTTGCATATGCCTTTATAGCATAAAGTACTCCTTACTCCTTTCTTACACCACCCAGAAACAACATCATCTTAAATTACATTGATTCATATATTGCATTCTAGAATATTACAGCTCTTGTGTGTTAAAACTGGTCTTTGATCACTTATCTGCCTTGGTAGAATTCCAGCATCTGCTTTCAAGTAAGTTATATTTCTATTAAGGTTTGTTTATTTCTACCTTTGTTTTTAACCTCTGTGTGTAAAAGGCCTGTTTGGCTGATGATGTTTCCACACAAGTGTAGATTTGGAATGCCATTATGAATTACAAAAGTAAATTGCTTTTATGAAAATGCCTCTCTCACATGTGTAGTTGCCTGCTGATCCTCCTGTAAATGGCTGTAGGTTAACCAAATGTACTGTGGGTTAATCAGTGACAATGAATTTTCAATTAATATTTCAGATGGCAGTAAATATTTTTGAGCCCCAGGGTATCACTGAGCTGGAAGCAGAAGGAACATTCATCACCAATGAGCTACAAAATACTATTAAAAAAACTTTTTCGGAGAAAAAGGTACATTGACTACTGAGTTCCATAATTAACTTATTATGGCTATAATTTGAAAATAATAATGTCAGTGCTAGCAGTGGAAGTGAGGGAAAAGAAATAGAGAAAATGTAGTAAGGGCTTGTCTGTGCAAATGAGCTCTGAATTCCAAGGTACAAAGTCAAAGGCCATCTCCACGCAGTTAAGAGGCCATGCAGCTGGTAGCAGGGTACTGTACCAAAACCAGTAGGCCTGGTCCCACAGCAGCATCTGGAAACCTGGATACCAGTAAGAGTAGCTCTCATACAAGAACTGAGTCAGTAACAAGTAGTTTTCTCCTGTGTGGAGGTGGTAGAATTCCTAAAAATGCAGACTGCCCAACAGGCTTATCAAAGGTGTCATTCAGAGTGGAGGGCTGACCCCAGGCAGATGGGGAAGCACATGGAGACAGTCCTAGATAGCAGCCATCATCTGCCACTTACCCACCAGTGAGTATATAAATGCATATTGATGCATGTGAAACTAATAGCTAACCAGATAACCCAGGTTATTCTCTGTGAATATAAATATACTAGCTTTTAAAAATGCAAATGTGTTCTGTAGGAAATGTTCAGCTGTTAAGGTTGAGACCTAATGAAGGCTTTCCTTTGCAGGGGCACATCTCTTTCAAGCCAACTCTTGATCAGCAGCGAACCTGTGCGAGTTGCTCACAGTCTGCCTTGGATGGGGATTTTACTGTAAGATATGATGTGAAGAGAACAGCTCCAGATAATTTGCAGGTAAATTGAAATTCTCAACAGTTAAAGAGCCTGACTTGCATGGTAACAGTCAGGGAGCAGTGAGAGCCAGTTTCCTAAAGGCCAGGGAGCTGAGTGTGACAGCACAGCTGATGGCACAGGGGCTTCACCAGCCATGAGCCCGCTCCTCACAGTACCTGAGCAAGGCAGCCCCAGAGATGGAATTCAAATTCCATTGAGAGTGCAGGTCATCAGGCAAGTTGGTGGTGATGAGCCCAAGGTCGAGGCAGGAAGTCAGTGTTCAGGGTGGGATCCAAACCAGCAGAGTTCCTGGCTAGGGACAGGTATGGCTGTGATAGAGCTGGACACAGATGTTCTGACAGTGTAGCTCAGGCAGGGACTAAAGGCCCAGTCATGCATTTAAATGACACTCCTGGGCCCCTGCACAGAGGTGAGACTGGCTGGGGCCATTAAAACCTTTTAGTTCACTCAGAGGCCAGACACTAAATGAGAGTAATATCTCCTTTATCCTTTATCTGTTTTATCTTTACAATATACCAAAGTTTTTGGTGGTGCTGTGTTTTTTTTTTTTTTAACATTTTATTTTTCAGATTGTCAATGGCTACTTTGTACACTTCTTTGCACCAACAAATCTTCCCAAGTTGCCCAAGAATATTGTTTTTGTAATGGATACTAGTGGCTCAATGTATGGAAGAGCAATAGAACAGGTAAGTTATTACATTACTATAGAGTTTCAATGAAAGAGCTGGGAAAAAGTACTGGAAGGGACATCAGCTTTTCATAGTTAAGACTCCTCATTCTAAGCTAACGCTCAGAATTTTCAGGTTTTGCTGTTGCATCAAAATATCCAGGCTTGCTTATGTATGAGCTTCTCCATCATCCTGTAGCTACCCATTTCCCATTACTTTCAATTTGCCACACCAGCTTATCCCAGTGTAAGCAACGATCCATGACGGGAGACCTGATTTTCCTCTCAGCTACAAGGACTTCCCAGGTGTTATTGCAGCTGACTGACTTCCCTAGAGTTACTCTGAAACAAGCTCAGGACTGTTGCACAACATACTATGTAGAAGCTAAAAATGCCCCAGTGCTGAGAGATTAATAATGTCAAATCTGTAAGCACCTATTTTGTTAAATGTTGAATTGTCTATTTAAATCTCTTTGTCTTATAGACAAAAGAAGCACTTCTAAAAATCTTAGATGACATTAAAGAAGACGACTTCTTCAATTTCATATTGTTCAGCAGTGGTGTGTCCACCTGGAAAGAAACATTAGTCAGGGCCACTCCTGACAATTTGGATGAAGCAAGGAATTTTGTTCGGAACATTGTTGCTGCAGGCTGTAAGTACTCTACTGGACTTGCCAATTGCTCACTGTGTAAGTTAATTTGTCTATTCATTCTGTGAACACAGTGCTACTGCTCGTTGGGTTTTTAGATTACTGATGAGACACTCCTGAAGTTGAATTTTACTCAGAACATGACATCTATTTCTATGTTTCCAAAGTGCAGGTACTTCTCTATCTAAACATCCCCCTGCTTATAAACCCAAATCTTTCATTTTCATACTGTAATTAAATCTCTTCAGATCCCAGTGAAAAATGGGCCTTTATTTTGAAGGTCTCTGCTGAACCCAAATTTCTATGTCTCCCCTACAGTGACAAATTTACATGGTGGTTTGATGAAGGGAATTGATATTCTGAATGCTGCTCATGAAGGAAACCTTGTGCCCAAGAGAAGTGCTTCTATAATTATCATGTTAACAGATGGCCATCCAAACATAGGTAAGTTTCTGTTGGATGCAATAATAAAGAGACTTAATTAACTAATAAGAAATACTAGTTAAAACTAGCCTTCACCTTTGACTTCTTTATGTTTTTGTGATTTAAGTGCTACTATACAGCATCTTAATACTAAACCAAGTTTCTGATAATGCCTCCTAAGAAATCTGAACATGACGAGTCACGTTTAACTTTGTCACCATTTTATCTATTTTTGAAGACAACTCAAATGTTTCCTGGTTTGATGCAGGTGTATCAAATATTGAGACCATTGAGACAGATGTAAAAAATGCTATTGGTGGAAGATACCCCTTATACAACCTTGGCTTTGGCCCCGGTGTTGACTATGGCTTCTTGGAGAGGATGGCGCTGGAGAATAAAGGATTGGCCCGTCGGATTTATCCTGACTCTGATGCAGCTTTACAGCTTCAAGTACAGTAATTACCACTGAAATTAGATGAGAAATACATTAGTTCAGATAGCTATACAGTTGTTCCGATTTTCAAGCAATCAAAATCCCAGTGTGTAATCTAATACTGGGATGGTCCAGAATCTGCTGTAATCAGAATATTAGAATCATAGGATAGTTTGAGATGGAAGGGACCTTTAGTTGCACTTGATTTTCTCCTTCCCTCATATAAGCAGGCTACCTTACTTCTGAGGCATTCTAGAGTTGGTTAAGACATGAAAACAGGTAGAGGCCATACAGGGTTGACCTTTTTTACTTCTCACATTCCAGCAGCAGCCATTCAAATAATTCACCAAAGAATTAGATACTGGATTTCATTTCAAGCTCTGCCAAAATCAAGTATGATAAAAAAGTCTCCATTGACTGTATTGTTACATCAGTCTCTGCAGGGAAGAGATGAGACTTACCTCTGCCAAATACCAGGGATCCCTCTTGATTCATCATCCACAGCATGTTGTTCTCAGATATGTTTTTCTCTCTCTGAGCGAGACCGAGGAGTTGTATGTCCTTTCTGATTTCCTTTATTTGTAGATTTTTTTAGACCTTGTGCTCTGAGAGTTAACCAAATATTTAAGTATTTCTTATAAAATACACTTGCACCTTCTGTTGCCAAAATAGGATTTTTCTGGTTACAGATCTATCTATGAAATAAAGAAAACAACTGTAGTTACGTTTCCCTTTTTTTTTTTTCTTTTTGTAATCCTATAGGGGTTTTATGATGAGGTGTCACATCCCATGCTCACAGATGTGAAGTTAAACTACCCAGAAAATGAAATATCAGACCTAACGATGAACAGCTTTAAGCATTTCTATGAGGGCTCTGAGATTGTGGTGGCCGGACGTTTCGTAGACAGCAACCAAAACCACTTGACTGTCGATGTGAGAGGGGAAGGTGTAAGTATGGATTTCTTTGACCTATGTACAAAACCTCTGAATGTTCAAAGCTGGCAATACTTAAACACTTACAGTATTTATTGCTATTTCTTTACCTCAGCGACAGAAGGGGTTACTGCACATGTGAGAAACACACAATGCCAAAGTCATTGCTTTTAAAATTCCAAATTACAACTTCATGCAGTGTGACTGGATTAGTTTTGCTAACAAATATATATAAATATACTCGGTTTTGTAAATATCTTAATATATTTATAAATATATAAATACTGTATGTATTTAGTCTCTAAATATCCTACCTGGTTCTTTTGGGAGCCAAATTTTCAGTGTTCACAGCCACTTCTCTTCAGGGGGTAAAGGAAACCAATGAATAAGCCAGCTGAATATTTGAAATATCTTCCCCTTAAAATAGAACTCTACTTCTAATACCTCTCCACATCTGTATTCAGTAAAAATATTTACCCCTGATATTCAAGAAACAGAACACAAACATATTCTAGACCATGTTACCATAAATAATGGATTGCACATATGCCCCATGGACTGTGGACTTTGGTGTACTTTAAATACAAATAATATATTACTGTTAACTTACTTGCAACATGTCTGCTTGAGCATGTTCCTCTCTGAAATCAGTATCATAATCACATTCATTAAATCCTGAACAGCCAAATTCTGATGAACAAAAATGCCATGTGAATCTGGAAACCATCTCATGTCCTCTGACCCTCACAGAAACAATGGGACAAAATTCCTGATACAACACTGGCAGTCTCCTGGGCGAGTGGTGGGTAGATCCAGGCTGTTTTTCACTTTGATAAGGTTTTCAGGTGTGAAGGTCTGGGTTTCTGGGAGGTTCTGGCAGTCCCTGGCTGCTTGTGATACAGAGAAGCTTCGTTCCTCCCAACAGGCTAACGATGCCCTGTCATACACTACACAACAAGATGCTGACCAAATGGCTCAAGCTTTCCAAGAACAAGGATACATATTTGGAGAGTATATTGAAAGGCTCTGGGCTTATCTTACCATTGAACAACTCCTGGAAAGACGGTAATTATATCTAGAATAACAGCTCAGCTATGAACTCCTTCAGCCCTCTGCCTCCTGCAGTTTCTGGGATGAAAATCAGTAAGGAAAATCCCCCAACCTTTCCTCCTCCCGAGCCTCAGTATTCCTGTTCCAGGTTGCAAATGAAACAATTTTAAATTGTTGCAAGTATAAAGCATGGGTTTGCCTTTTTCCTGGATAGCCAGTGGAATCACAAGTGCTTTTAGACTGTTACTAATGTGCCTTATTCATAAATTAGCTGCAGAGAAATGACTTCACTTTGAAGTAAAATACTGAATTTGGTGAGTAATTCAGCAGTCACTGATGCTGGGAGTCTCTACGTGTGTTCAGTATTGCAGCTACAGGAGAAGAAAAGGCAAACCTTACAGCTGAAGCCCTGGCTCTCTCCCTGAAGTACAAGTTTGTAACGCCCCTGACATCCATGGTGGTAACAAAACCAGAAGAAAATGACAGTGAAGATGTGGTTGCTGATAAACCCACTGAAGGTATAGACATGTTCACAATTTTACTGCATTTGAGAAGCCAAGTGTTCCTTTGATATTCTGCTGAAGAAAGGCTTTCATGTGGGCACAGTTTTAAACATGTATCTGAAAAATCTACTTTCCAAGCCTGGCATGTGTGTTTATGCAAAATTACTTTTCATTGTAAATCTCACTTCCATCAAACCATCCTTCGTTACTAAATCACACAGGCAAAGCACTATACATTTAAAATAAGTGTATTTTCAAACTAAATACATAAACTATTACAGAAAAAAAGAAAAAACCAAACCAAGAAGCATTCCTAATCTAAAAATCCAGCTGTATTAAGATGAGGCCACATCACTTTCTCCTTTATATTTCTACATACTTCAGCCTAGGTGTAGATGTAGTAACACCCTGTGCCTCTGTAGCCAAGCCTGGCAGTGCTGTTTGCTCAGAGTGCCCCAAACTTCACCTCTAGGTATTGTTCCAGCCACCCTCATTCTACAGGGCTGACAGAGGCTTTTCAGTCTCTTCTGTCAGCACCCAGTGTTTTTTTCCCCCCTAAACTTTTACCTAGAGCCCCTAAAAGTTCTTGCAGGCTCTGTGTGTGCTCTCTTCTGCCTTCTGGATGAAAAACTTCCTAATCCTCTGAATTTGGCGTGAAAACTTAAGGCATTTTAGCATGACAGAGATACTTACAGGGCATTAGTGGGTTTTCCTTTCAGCTGGAATAAATCCTGAAGCCAATGAATTTTTAAGTGTCTTTCAACTGTGAATAATTCTTCAGGCATTCTGCTGATAAGTTTTTGCATTATTTTTCATAACCCTCATGATGGAATACTGACACAAACCCCTTCATGTTTAATTTAACATCCAAGTCACTATACAACACAGGGATTAAAAGCTTGCATCTGGCCTCCATGGGATGCAAAAGCCCAAACATCTGACAGAAGTGACATCCACTCCCTGATCTTCAGCTCTTTGCTCTTCCTTTCCAGGTACTTGTGGTACCTGGCTCCTTTTTTGAACCTCTTTCCCAGGAAATCCTTTCTGCACATAGAAAGTATAGAGCAGAAACAGAAGAAAATATTCAAAGCACTGCTTCTGTACAAGAAAAGAAAAGAAAATAATTGTACACATCCTGAAGTCTCGATTCACAAATCAGATTACTGAATCATCCAGTCATTATTAATCATTCAAATGCCTCAAAAACTGCAAAAGAGTAAAACCAATCAGGAACATTTTGCAGTATAAGTGTGGCATAACAATAAAACAATTACAAATAAAGCCCTTCTCCCATGCATAATAAATTGCCGTTTTGCTGCCCCAGATAAAAGCTTTTTACTTTCAGTGTGTTTCTGTTTGATCTACAAATATTGAGTCGTATCATTGGAAAGAAATGGAATTGCAAAATACTGAAGATACCTGGTTGAGTTTTCAAACAGTTTTAAATTTGTTTGGTTTTTTTCCTCTTAGAATATATTTTAACAGGGTCAGAATCCCTCCTGTTTAATTATACAACTGAAACTGTAAATTTCTCTTTTTCTTCCTTTTACTCCCTACCTGCCCATGGGAACAGCTGAAGGTATGTACATCTCTTATTAAATTTATGTCATATTTTTAACTGTTAGAGATGGATTTCCCACATCAGTTATTTGATCTAGGATGCAACATTTTCATGAAGTTCTTACTGAATAAATCAAGATACTGTTATAAATAGATTTAAAACTTCTCAGATGGATACATTTGTAGTGTTTTCAGTGCAATTCCTCCTGTCTCTGGTGATTCCAGCATCCCACCACCCCAGAATTCAGGCCCAGCACAAGTAGCTGCTCTGCAGGGCTGGCACTGGGGGCCAACCCCATGCCTGTGGAGAAGGAGGGTGTGCTTTCAGCCCTTTCATGCCACTTGCTTTGTAGCAGTATCAAATAAACTGGGTTGACTAAGTTTTTCCTCTGTAATAATTTAGAAATTTATACATAATTACAAGATTTTTTTGAGTTGGTGTTGGTGGAAGAAAGCGAGAAAGATTGGGTTTTGTTCTTTGTAGCCTATAAAACAACATTTGTTTCCTTCACAGCACTGACTTCCGTGTCTTCTAGGCTGGGTAAGTCATTCAGTTAAAGTTTCTGAATGGAGCAGGATCTGTCAACTGAAGTTACCAGAGAGCTGGAGACTGCCTTGTCTGGGGTTACAGCTGTACTGTAATAAATACTGCCAAATTCTGTCCCTGCTTAAAACACACTTAAAGGTTGTAATACGAGGTGAAAAAGTTTCAGCTAAATAGTTTTTGAGGAGTAAATGCCAATTCATCCGTCCACCGTTTCTTCCTGAAAAGTGTTTGCCAAAAACAGAGGATGGACTTCAATTTGCATCTCCTTTGGAATGATATAAAGCAAGTGCCTGTGATGTCCAACATCCTGATTAAGTTAATATCTTCTGTTCCCTGTGCAAAAAGCAACTGTTTTAATTCAAGAGAGAGAAGCAGCAACTGACCCATCAAATGGCTGGCTGGGAAATCCTGGAAATGGGAGTTAGATTTACCTTTTCTCTCTGGGGATTAGTTCAGTCTCTCTCTCTCTGTCTCGTTTCCTCAAGTTTTCGTTGAGAGGACTTAAGTTCATTCTGAAAAACAAATGTCAGAAGTTTTCAGTGGATGATGTTGCATTGCCTTGCTGATGGCTTGATCCTAAAGTCTGAGATATTTGTGTCCTGCAAACACATTACCTGGGCTATGGGGAGACCCTTAAAGCAATGTAGACAAGTCAGATCTATTGTGAAGCTTTTTTTGATTTGAAAGCAGCACAAACTGTCATTCCACGGACTATATGCTTTAAAAACCAGGATGGAACCAGTGATTTACGAAGCATATGAACCTCCTGACATCTTACACATACCATGCAGAGAGCAGGGACATTTTGCATTTTAATGTGAGTTCTCCTAACAAGTTTTTTTTCCTTCCGCAGGTTCACAAATACATCACGTACCTGTGTCACAACCCAGATGGTACACTAGTGGTGAGCAGTTTGAGTGGTGTCTGTTTATAAGGAGAACAGAAGAGGGTTTTTAAGGCTAAATTACACAACTCTTATGAGTCTTTTTGATAATTCCCTTCCATTAAAGGAGCCATTTTTCATTTTCAAAGGGCTAATATTTTAGTTTACTTTAAACATCTCTCAGTGTCTTTTAAAGATCAAGAAATTGAAATTATTTGTGGTCATTTTCTCAGCCCTCCTTCCCATCGGCGGGCTTTGTGTTGTAACTGCCTGTTCTGTACTCAGGTCCCTTCCTGCAGCTTGGGAAGGGCCCAGTTCCACTGGCACAGCATTAAATGCTCCCGTGGAGCTCTGTCCCTGTGTGTCACTGTCCAAACTCCAGTGATTTGCCTTTGCAGTGGATGGGGACCCACATTTCATTATATCAGTGCCACAGAAAAGAGATGCCATCTGTTTCAACATCAATGGAAACCCGGGTACTGTCTTAAGTTTAATAAATGATCCAGTTACAGGTGAGTTTTAATTTATTTTTTTTTTAAATGAAGTAAATCAGGATACCTCTAAGAAAATGTGCTGTGTGTAAAGGCTGTTTCTCTCTTTATAATGCATAAGCTTTTTTTCCCAGCAAAGTTAGTAGGAGGTCCTGTAGTTACGATAGGCTACCATTACCATGACTGTTTTCACTTCTTGGAGCAAAATGAACTTTTAAACTTTGTTTGAAAACCACTGTGAGGGTTGAGAGTAGTCATTTGTACCCAGTGAGTTGTGGTACAAGCAATAAAATAATCCTTAAATTGCCAGTGCATGGACTATCTGGTAAAGAGAGACTGATGTCACACAGGCCATCTGTGCCCATCACAAACTCTTTGTGCACTGGGAAATATTGAACTTTTCTCAAGAAAATGATTGTTGGCTTTGTGGAAATTCAGGGAACAGCCCCCAGGGCTTTATTTTACTCTAGCACAAATGTGCAAAAGTAATTCTGATATATATTTCAACTCATATTTAATTCTTTTGTTGTTAAATTTTCAAGACACTCCTTGACATCCGTTAATCAGGTCCTGTCTATAAAACAATACTTGTTTCCTTTCTATATTAGGCATCACAGTCAATGGAGAACTCATTGGTGATAAGAGAGCAAACAGTGATGCAAAGATCCAAAACTCATATTTTGGAAAACTCGGCATTGCAAATAAACACCTGGATCTAAAACTGACAGTAACTCCCGAGAAGATCACAGTGCAGAATGGCAATGAAACAACAGCTTTCACCTGGCTTGACTCAGTCACCTTGCAACAAGCAGGGTAAGGCTCAAAGAAAGCATGTCAGGCTCTTGGGTTATTTTCTACACTTCTTTAAACATTGATCAATAATACCCTTCTAAGATTTGTTGTCTGAATCTACAAAAGAAATTGATTCAGGCCCTGCTGGACTCTGCTCTCTACTTTGTTGTGTAACTGCTGAATTATTCACAAATTCCTCTGCTTGGAATAACTAAGTGAAAATTTTTCCCTGATGTTCTATTACCATGACTGAGGCAAAACTAGATTTGGTCTCGTGCTTAATGCAGCAGTGTCCTGCAAATACTCAAAGATTAACTTCAGACACTGTGTGTAATCTTTCAAAGGCATGATAATGCACCATAAACAATCTCCAGTTTAAGAAATGGAAATTGTGGCATTTACAGAATAGGTACATTTTGCCCTGTCAGCAGGTCTATTTTTCGTAGGATCTCTCTATTACAGAATCATTTATACCTGTGCAAAAGGAAGTTCAGAAAAGGAATGGGCAAAATCTCCTCCTCCTGCCCTCTCCAGGCCTGGCACTGCAGCAGACAGCAAAACTTACTCACACAGCATGCCTTTTTGGTGTTTTTTTTTTTTTAAATTATGATAGAACATGGACGATACCAGTAACACAGTCACAATCAAAACTTCTTTATCTTAGAGTTTGGGAGTTGACTTCTCTGGAAAACAAAAGGAAAAAGTGTCGTGTAGCATCCAGCCCAGGAAGGGATGGTTCTGTCAATAGAATTTGTATTACTGAGCATGAGGTGCTGCATCTACATATCACTGACCTGTGATTAATTGCCCTGTTGAAGGACAAGTTTTGGTAGAAACATCTTACTGAATAGTTGAAAGGCCAGGTAGCCTTTTCCAGTGTCATTTAATACGATTCTGTGAACACACATACAGAGACTCCATGGACCAAACGCTCTCTTCTAAAAAACACCCAGCACTTGGTGAAGCCATGTTTGTCTTGGACAGCTTTCTTCTTCTCACATTTCTTCTCCTTGCTGGGAAGCACAATGTCCTAACTCATGTTTTCCCTTTTTTTTTTTTTCCCCCTCAGTTTAACTTTAATCATTAATAGAAAAAAAAATCTGGTGCTCTCAATGGGCAGTGGTGCCTCATTTTTTGTTGTTTTGCACCAAGTATGGAAGAAACATCCTCTCCACCAAGATTTCCTAGGACTGTATACATTGGAAGAGGATAAACTGTCTGAACAGACCCATGGATTATTAGGTATGACTTCTTTTAGTGTTTCCACGCTGGTCTTTCCTTCTGAGACTGCATGATTTGTAGTCACAGGTTTGTACTTAACCTTTCTGAACCGAGAATGGAGGAAACTGAGATGACACTGATTTACAGTATTAAGATTTGTGACAAAATATTCTGGGCTCAGACTGTGTGAATTATCTTTTCACAAATTTCTCTGCTGCTGAAATCACTGGCACTCATTGTCCTCACTGGCATCTTTAAACCTCTTTATCTTGCTAAGTCCTGCCTACAGATTTTTTTTTTAATTACTACACTATTCCTCCAGTCTCTTGGATGGTTTAACCTCTCCTTTTGTCTTATCACCCTTTGCCTAAACACAGGCACTCTGAAAAAATACTTGTTTGCCTGATCAAAATCCGCCAAGCCTCAGTTAGTGGATCCTTGTAAGAAGAGAAATTGTTAAGGTATATCTTGATTTATTAGCATATATTAAACCCACAAAATGCCTTGTATCATCCAAGGTTTTCCTCATGTTAGCCAACATTCTTTGTTCTAGCAGAAAGTGAAGTTGGTAATTCGGGGATCAAAAGTTTGATCCTGTTTTCACAGAGAGCAGACATTTGCCTTCCAATTTTCGCTTACAATATCTGGTGAGGGCAGCAAACATTCCTTTTGGGTCAATAAGTTTACTTACTGTGGAAAATAACGAACTGCACCGGCCAAGAAAGGGCAAAAGTGTGAAAAGCTAATCCTGGCAGGAGCACAGGAATTCCTTAGGTGTCAGCCTTGTGCTGAGCACAATCACATCCAGAGATTTCAGAGATCAACACACACATTATTTGATTCCAAAAAAAGCTAAAATTTGGGGATATTGTCATAAATACAGGAGACTAGACAAGACACCAAGTGAGGGTATCTTGAAAGATATATAGAAAAGGCTAATTGTATTGAGCACTCAGAAGTTGAAACCTACATCCAGATGATATAGATACAGTTCTGGATTGTAAATAGAAAATAATTCAATAGGCATCTCTTCAACCTTACACAAAGCTTGGTGTTTGCTTATCCATTCAAGCACCTGAAGGGACGTGGAAACCATCATGGGGATGTAGAAATTCTAGCATTTCTATTTGGTTTCTGTTTTAATGTATGCAACATGCCTGAAATGTTAATTTTGGCTTCTATTTTTAGGACAATTTTTCCACCCCATTGACTTCACCATACTAGAAATTCATCCTGGGTCTGATCCCAAGAAACCGGATGCCACAATGGTTGTTAAAAACAACGAGCTGATAGTAACGAGGTACAAAATAATTAAGTCCTTAACAAAGACTTAGGCAGGATTGCCTTGTCCAGGTGCACTTCCTACCTTGGTGCTGCCATGGCTGTGTTTCCCTTGCAGGGGCTGGCAGAAGGATTACGGGAGAGATCCCAAGCACGGTGTTGACATTCCTTGCTGGTTTGTCCATGACAATGGAGCTGGGCTCATAGACGGGGTTCACACAGACTATATCGTTTCCAGTCTGTTTTAAGCGGCTACAACTTCCTCCAAATCTGTGGGTAGGCAGAATATTTGTCTGAAAGAACAGTATATTTCAGTGTTTAAGAACTATTACAAATCTGTAAGCAAATCGTGTTTGGCAAGGACAAGGTGAGATGGATTCTCATATAATTTTGCTGTGCATTGCTCGAATCTGAAGTGCAGGGCAGCTGTTCCACTTGTGTGCACAGATATCCCTCATCCTCTGAAACCTCCTCTGCATCAAGGTCAAACTTTTGACTTAAACTGTTACTTTGTAAAACATACCAGAAACCTTCTATCCGTGTTAAATCAATACCTGAGTGATTGCAATAAAAGCCTCCCTCAGCACTCGGTGCAGGTCCTGTTACTCCAGCAGCCATGGATGTTCTCATCCCGGTTTCCCAAAGCCCGGGCTCCAGATGCATTTCTCGACTGAGCACAAGAGGGCAGCTGACAGCCCAGCCCGGATTTTGGGGTAATTCCCCGGTACTTGGAACCTCCCGACCACTTGACTGCGCGGTGCTGAGGGCTGGTGCCAGCACACGAGTGACTGTTGGCATCCAGGACTGCTGTGTTTTAGTAGTTTAATTTGAACCTAACTTTTGAATGCCCAGATCTTTATAAATTCATGAAATACCACAGTTGCAGCAGCACTCATCTTTAAGGAATAACAGCTCGTTTGGACTGTATCTTTTTTGTGTAAAACCCCTCCCTCTGTTGCCATAACAGAATTTATGAACATATTCATAGGGGCAAGAAGTGTTCCATTTATTTATATACTCATTTTGTACTGCAAGTGATTGTAAGGTATTACTTCTAAAGAAAGAAAGAAAGAAAAAGCCTATTTCTTATTTACTTCAAGATTTCTTTTAATCAAATCAGCCACACCAAGGTAATTGTGGTCTCACATGGCAAAGCAGAAAATTCTCCTATTACTGTATGACAAGGAGGGAATGTCACTGTGTGGAAAACTAGAATGCAGACACACCTGAGGAAAGAGAAAGGAAGTGGGAAAACAGAGATGACATGAGATGTGATGGGTTAAATTGAAAGAACAAAGGTAGAGGTGAACAAAAATTCAACAGAAGATTCAAAGAGGAAAAAAATAGAGGAAAATTATACTTACTGTTACATTTATGGGAGATACAGGTCTTTTCCAGGAGCAAAATCTTTACTGAAAGCTTAAGTTTTATTGATGAAAAAAAAACGGGAAGGGGAGAGGGTGTCACAGTGGCTACATATCTCTGCCTGCTAAATCCAGACCAAAATGATGAAAGAAAACAACAGTTTGGACAGATGGTTATAAAGTACTGAAAAACGGGGAAGGCAGGGAGAATAACAGAAAGGAGTGGGAGACCAGAGCACTGGAATTAGTAAGGTTAAGTTTACATGGTTCTAAACTTTTATTCTAAGATAATTAATTAGATGGAATCAGGGCTGGTCCTGTACTCACCCCATTGACAGAATAAACCAGAGCAGGGCACAGCACACCTTGACCTGCCTGGCTGGCAGAGTTTGGGCACAAGGCAGTGCTGGGCTCTGAGAGTTCTTGTTTGATTAGTGGGGATGAGGCAAAGCCCTGGAGGTGGCAGGAGCCTCGTCAGCTGTGATGGAACTGGGAGCCAGGAGTTGACCTCAGGGACTCTACTCTGCTTCTGCATGGCTCCTGTTCAATATGCACTCCAAGATTCCTGCAAGGTAGGAGATAACAGCAAATGGAGCTACAGGTCACAAGGAGGGAAGAGAGATATAGCAGAGAGATGCTTTCAGTTAAATAAAACAATTATTCCTACTGCCAACAGGGACAATGCTGGTTGAAAGAGAAGTGTGAGAGATATCTACTGTGAGATGTGGATATATCTGTTATTTTGCATTAGAATTAGAAATCACAGAATGCAAAACATTCATTACTGTGTCTGCCTTCAGCTCCTTGAGCAAGGGAAGGGAGTGTAGGAAATCAGAATCCCATCAGAGCTCACTCTGGGCCTCAGAAAGGGCAGGAGGAGAGTGACTAAACATCAAATTAAAACACAATTCAAGTGGAGTGGAGCAGCACATACTTCTGGAATGGACAGCATACCTGGAGGGGGAAGCAGCACTTTGAGGAATCTGGGAGCTGCAGTAGCCAGGCACGGCAGCGACGCCTGTGCTGCTGCGGGAAGCACAGACATCCCTGCGGGAACAGCCGCCAGCGCCTCTTGGAGACACGGGAGGCGCCTGGTGCATCCAGACAAATCAGATCCAGCCCAGGGACAGGGACAGCTCCGCAGGCAAGTTGTGGAAAGAGGGGGAGAAGACCCCAACTACGCAAAAAGTTTTTATGAGGAAGGCTGGCAGCTGATTTCCTCCCATCTGTCCGGGTCAGCGGGATGTGCCGCTTTGCAGCCGAGCAGAACTGCCCGACCGGGGCTGGGGCTGCCCGGGGACCGCCAGCGCTGCGGGGTTGGGGCCGCTCTCGGGAATGGTCGGCACACGCTCCGGCCTCACCCGAGCGGGGGTGCCCGGTGAAAGCTGCCCCAGCCATGCCCCACTGCTCCCCTCAGGGCTGTTCCTATCCCCGCAGTTGGCGGGCAGGGCAGGAGAGGACACACCCAGGATGCACAGCATGTGATTCGAATCCCAAATTCATTCATAACGCAAACAATCTTCTGCCTTTCGAACTGGGTAGACCTGGTTCTGATGCAAGTGAGCAATCTGGCGTTTCCAGTTTCCAAATTCCCCATTGTTTGTCGTGTAATTTGTCCAGCAAAATTGGCACCTGCAAATCTACATTTTGAAAAATAAGTCCAAGGAATTCAGACAAACATATCTTGGCATCATGCCTGCACAGTTCTTCTTTGAAAACAGGCTTCTAATTACATAGCTTGTTTATTGACTTTGGCAAGAAATTGCCTCTCTTTTAGTACTTCGCTCTAAAATAATAAGGTTTTTCCAGTTCTATATTGTTGGCAGGATAGAAAGCAACTTCTGTTCAACCGTCTACAATGCTGGCATATTTATGGGTTCAAAGATACATAGGAACAAAAATTCTAAACCACAAAATAATTTTGGAATTAAAAGCTGTGAACCAGCTGAAGACTGAGAGCACAACTTGGCTTCCATGGGCAGAAGCTTCTGAGTGTATGTTTACTCTGCAGTGTTACCTTCGTGCGTGGCAAATCGGGGTTGAGTCGTTCGTTATTTGTGAAACATCTTCCAGTGTTTGCAAAATGCTGTATGAAATGGTGCCAAAAATGGCTGCTACGGTTTGGGCTGAGATGCTGTCTTTTGCAACCAGTCAGAAGTCTCTTCTGCAGCCAGTGAAGGGCTGTTTTGCAGATGTTTTTAGGAGGGAACCTCAGAGGCTTTGCAGCAGCAAACGGGACCACAGCCAGCGCAGGTTTGTGGTCCCCACGCACGGTCCCATTTACTGCTGATTTCATCAGATTTGAACTGTCTCACAGAGTGACCTCCAAGAGCACCTTAATGCAGCAATAAAATAAACAATGAGAGACATGGTAAACAAATATTGCCTTAAACTTCATACTCTTTCCACAAAACACGTGGTTCAAGAACACCATCACATCCCAGGACAGAGGGCGTGCATTTCAGAAATCTGTCATTGTGATGCCACCCCTGATTTTTATTTGGAAACTGAAGTCCATGTGTCCATATCAAACTGTGAGCTGATAATGTTGATTTTATTTAGGTCATTCACATAAATCTTCAACAGCAATGGATTAGAAACCATTTTCAAACAGCAAACAAGCAGGCACAGTCTCATCTTGAAAGTGTAATGATTCCAAGGTGAAATATTTGTGATACATATTTTACTATGTATTTAGTAACAACAAGGCTGTAACTGAGTGATTTTCTCGATGAAAGTATCAAAAATACATGGAAGAGCATCATTTGCATAGTTTTTTTTCCCAGAAATTTTTTTTTCTAGGGAGTTAGATCTGTTGACCAGCAGGAAACAGGCCCATGGGCTGGCTCAAGCCTGTAATCTTTCTTGTACATCCTGAAACAAAAATCAAAACAAGAAAAACTGTGATAACACACTCAAAGGGCAGGCCCAGAATTGTCCTGATGTGTGTAGGTGGCACCAGGAGTCAGAGCGGCATCTCAGCACTCCCAGGATATGATTATTTCCCCCCATGAAATAGGAGCCTTGAGCCCTGTAGCATCACTTAACAAGCAACAAATTCGGGCTGTAATGGAAAAATTCGAGTGCCAGTTATTTACGCCAAAGAGACGTGTTCTTACAGACACCCCCCCCCAAGTTTCATTTCTTTTGATCTCCTCTATTTGCTGATAAAATCCATCTCAAAGCACACACATCCCCCACGTCTTTTACCTGGAAACTTTGTGCTCAGATCCAGACACCATTAGGAGTCTTTCATCAGCTCTCTGATTGATGTTGG
The DNA here is from genome assembly GCA_036023395.1 of Myiotriccus ornatus. Lineage (NCBI taxonomy): Eukaryota > Metazoa > Chordata > Aves > Passeriformes > Tyrannidae > Myiotriccus > Myiotriccus ornatus. The sequence continues at coordinate 15,508,339 of JAYRBT010000023.1, forward strand.
AGTTATCCTTAAATTGTGCTTTTGAATAAAATTGACCTAAGCAACAGACACACAAATTATTCAAAAATACAACATTGCTGGTCATTTAACCCAAATGGCAGCTCTACTCCAGGAAAGCAGCTCTTCATCTCAGAAAACAAACAAATGAAATCTCCCCTAATAAGTTAAGAAAATTCCTGTGTTTCAGCTGTGATCTCCTGTCATTCCTAACACTCTCCACAGGGAGGCTCAGCCTTGCTCTGATGGCTTTTCACAGGGTTTTTTTGGGGTTTTTTTTGTGATTTTGGGAGATGCAGCCTCTCCATTTTCAAAGGTTCTGAAACAACTTCAGCTTTAGTCCCACCAGGATTTTTGGAGCTAAGACATTCAGGACCGGCTGGTTTTCATTTTCTAACCGTAATTGTTTACAATTTTACGTCTGTTATTTGTGCTCTGTTATTTGCCATCAAATGAATTTGCTGCATAAATCACCTCATTCCACAGCACTGGGGAGGTTAAGCCCAACTATTATTTAAGTCTTATTTTAACTAAACTCCTAAACCCATAATGGGCTATTTAGGGTTGTGCCACTGGTGAGTGGAAAAGCATTCTGTTATGTTTGCAGGGTCAGACCTCCCCTCTTCGCAGAGCAGGGTCTGCACTGCTGGCTGGTAAAAGTTACATGTCCAAAAAGAATAAATTAAATGCAAAGTTTCTCAAGAACTCCCTGAACACCCCTCCCCCCCCCAACCATATTCTCATTTCAGGAGCTTAGTTACAAGACCATCCTTCTTTGCCACACACATCTGTAACGACATACCCAGAACTCCACTGACTTTGTCAGAAAAATGGTTGGTGTCCAGGAAATACAGCCCAAGGAAATCATCTGGAAACTTGACAAGGGAAATTTTCACTGTGACCGTGTCAGGCAGTGATGCTGTAAAACTTCTTTCCTTTTCAACCGAGACTCTAAGACTGGGAAGTAAATTGTGACATTATTTCAAATAGGAATATGAAGAAAGAATATGTATTTAACTAGCTGACATCAATTAATCAAAACAATTTAATTTTTGCCTTTTGCCTCTTTGCAACTGCATTTTTCCTGATCTGTGGGTGGCTATGTTTAAGCTAGAAAACATTGAGTAGCATATCTTTTCTTTCTGTGCTGCACAAGAGGTCTTGCAAATACACCAACAGAGAAGAACTTTTTGCTGATGAATCTACCTTCTTATCCATAATGACATGAAATGCTTCGATGGGAGGAAAAAAAAAAAAGAATATTTTCTCACCGTTTTAACAAGAATAAAGGTAGACTAGATAAAATAATTCAGGCTAATTAATGAACAAACCAATTACTTTTTGCTTGGCTATTTCACAAGGTTTTTCAGCCCCTGCCTTTCTTCTGACCCACTGATGTTACTGTGACCCCAGGTGGGCTTGCAGAACACAACTGTCGCTGCATTTCAGCCCCCACTGCTGGTGCTCACAGCGCTGCGGGCACGGGGGCTCGGCTGCTGGTTTGAAGCAGGAGGATCCCTCTGCTTGGCAGATAAATTCTACAGGGCATAAAGCCAGCATGTTCTTGGCTCTGTTTGGACTACAAAAATAATTGAAGGCACTTGTTGTAGGGCTTGTTATTGTCTAGCACTGCCTGTAAGGGAGGAGCGCTGCGTGTCCTGTCTGCCCCAGGCCAGCAGTGGATTCCTGGGGGTGTTTATTCCAGCAATATAAAAAAGCTGGTGGAATCAGCTACACTCAGCTCTTCCTTGTGGTAGCAAAGGATCCTGCTCTAATTAGTCTGACAAACAAAGTCTACTGTTAAAGTGCCCCTTTTCCAACAGCAGGCATTTAGGTACAGACAGCTATTCCAGCACTTTATGCCTTCCCATAAAAAATGTCGGCCACCCAGATGGGAGTTATTGCTAAAACTGAGGAGAAAGAGAACTCCAGCCTGTGTGGAGCCAAGTGCTGTATAAAAGGGACAGTAAATGTCAAAGCCATCACTTTGCAGTACTCGCTCTGCTGCTGGAGGGACACAAAGTACCTCGTGGTGGCACCAGGGCTGCCACACATTGCTGGGGGTCCTTCCTTTGGAAAAAAATACATGTTCTGCCTCTGATATCGAAGCAGAAAAGCAGGCTGGTGGTGCAGTTGTTTTGATTCTCTTCACACAGGCATGGAGAATGAAAATCAAACCTAATTTGTTCTCCAGTCCCCAGTTTGAAGTGGGGGATTATGAAGGTACCCTGCTGCTGCTCACACTGAAATACTGGATAAGAACATTTGAAAGCACTTACTTTAGGCAAATGGCAAAGTGGAGGCCTAAATGAACAAAGATCTGACACATTTTCAAGTTTAGGAAAGGACAGGGTGATGTTTCTTACCCCTGGATGGTGTTGGTGGCTGACTCTGTCCATGGCAGCCGAGCGTTCTCGTTATTGTGGCTCACAACGATCCCATCAGTGGAGACGTGGATTTGCACGGGGGGATTCACATAGTTAATTCCAAACTCCACAAACTGATTTGTTCCATCTCCAAGTTTTCCCATCACAGTGAGTCCTTTAGTACCATTGACACAGATTTTTCAGGTGACTGTGCTTTTAAGGTGCAAGTGATCTTAATGAAACTGCTACAGTTCTGTTGCTGAAACTACTTCAGAGTCTCAAATCTAGTTTTGTGAGGCACAGTTCCCATGGATTTCATAACCCAAGGCTGGTGGGATCACCAGAGCCTATTTAACAAGTGACTCTCCTTGTCCTTGGTGTTGGGGGTAACCTGGCTCACTCACCTTGCTCTGGATCTGACAGCAGGTGGACAGAGGGTTGTGCTTTTCCATCAATATTTAAACAGATTGTTTCACTTAGTTTGGGTAATTGCAGAAGAAATTGTGGATGTTCATTGACTGCAAAGACAGGAGAACAGTGTCAGCATACAACAACGCATCTAGTCTGTGCCCTTTGGATAGGCACAGCAAAAACACTTAATCAATTTATACCTAAGAGATTAGTTATGGCTTTTAGAATAGATTAGTATAACCACACCCTGACACAGCACCTCGATATGAATGAAACCAACAGATTTTTAAATGTAAGAGTTTACTCGGGACAATGAACCCTTAAAAAAGCTGAGGTTGAAGATGTGTTGTACTGCATTTCTCTTGGTGGTTATATCCTCGAGCCAGAGAGGCTTTCTCATGGGATATGGGGATATTTTCTACCTAAGTGGAAAGAACCAGCCAAGGTTTGCAAGAAGAGGAAAAAGGTTTTCATAGAGTTGATGCAGTTAGAAAAAACATTGCGATATGAAAAGGTGTACATTACAGTTATTATAATAATAATAATTGAAATTGGACTAGGATATGTATCACTTACCAACAGGTTGTGCTCTCACTCTGCTTTTTAGCCTGCCAACTGAAATACTTAAGATTAGTAAGAAGAGTTCAATGAAACATTTTTCTCTGAGTCAGCTAATTAACCAGGAACAATGCTGTGACAGAACCTTTTTAGCAGAGCTCTGCACTAATTTCTACAGAAAGCTTTGCTTAAAACAAGGTGTTCTAGTGGGGGGAAAAAGCCCAGTGTCCAGTGCCTGTTTCTCTTAGGTTGGGCTGGGCCAAGAGGAGCGCTCAGCCGGGGCTGTGGGGAGGGTTTCGAGCTGTGCTTTCAGGGCTGCGAACCCAGCACAGCCTCCCCAGCACCTCCCCCACACCGCCGGCAGCGATTACCTCCTGAAAACAGCTTCCAGTTGCTGCCAGCTTGGAGCTCACCCCATCGACCTGAAATAAAAGTTTTTTCCAGTGTTCTGTTGGTTTGGGGTCATGCCTTGCATCTCCCTGCTCACCCTTTGAAACCCTCCTGCTCATTGCCCACTGGTATTTTTCGATACCCCCAGGACTGGTAAATGACACCCATTTCCTTCAGCTTACTAATATATACTTTCCCAGATCATTCACATTTATTTTCAGGAGGTATAGTAATTTTTTTATTTCTGAAAAAGGATCAAGATTGTTTTCAGAAGTTTGGAGTTCATTATAAAATATCTGTGGACTGAAATACATCCACTAAAACTAAGTTGAAATCAAGTGGGCATTCCCAATCAAAATGTATTTATTAAAGCAGTGTAGCTATGACCCTGCATATGAAATGAACTTTATAGAATCATTCCAAATAAAAACAGAGGAGCACTTACTAGGAGCTGATCCAGTCCTCATTCTGGAGGCAGCTGGAGAAAGAAAAGAGGGTATCTGTGATTTGTTCATGAGCGTCTCACGTACCTCACGGGGTGTTCCAAACATCCAGTCTGTAGCTCTGTCCTCCTTTCCCACAGCACCCTCGAGCAGCTGGGCCTGCCTGACCATCACACCAACACAGGGCTTGGCAGCAGCTACAGAAACAGGTGGTGCTGCAGAGGTGCCCCAAAGTCTCCTCTTGGGGCCAAAGGGAGCTGTGAGGGAAGGGCACCCCGAGCTCTGTGTGCCCCCCCAGCAGGGCAGGGCGCTCACCGGGCTGTGCTGCTGCTCAGGGACCGCTCTGCTGTTAAAGTCCCCAGCACCACTTGGAAAGAGGCAACCCCAGAGAACAGGGCAGCACTGTGCTGCCCTCAATGCATTTCTGTGAAATGTAGAGCAAAACTAAGGCTATTCACCTATAAAATAAAATTCAAATAGATACTACCTACTGAAAGAGAGGGGGGAAAAAAATACCTAAATCATCCTCAGAAGGCAGTCCAAAAAGTCTGGAGGTAGATTTTTTGAGAGATGCTTCACACATGGTAGAAAGAAGCAGAAAGTATCATTAACACCATTCACTTGAAAAACTACTTTTCCTCAAGAGCAAAGACAATTTTGACCCTTGAGACTTTCTGAAGGGAATACTTTCTCCTTTTGACCACGTCATCCACCCAAACCCTGCCAGAGACTGTGGCAGGCTTTGCTTATGTTTTGCTTTACACATTTTTCCAGATCTCAGATACTTCCCTCTGTAGAACAAATACTTGTTTGTTTTTTCTTTAGAGACTATTACAGAAATATGCTCCTGGAAAAGAAGAAGACACTCACCTCCTACTAGAAGATTGCTGGGCTTCTCATTATCTAAGAGAAGGAAGAGGGAGAGATCAGTGTTGTACAGTCAACCCTAAATGACTTTACCCAAGTGCAAACCAGCAACCTGGAACAAGGCAGTGTTGGGCTTTAGGTGATGAGCCTTTTTTGTGAGGAATGTCATAGTAACAACTACCAAATTACTTTTGGTTAATATTTAAACCAATTATTTTCCATTTCAACAGTAGTGCCTGTTCCACCCCTTTCCAAAGAAACCCCCTATGTTTTATCTTGCAAGGAAGCCAATCCCTGAACCCCTGCCTCTGATGTGCCTCATTACCGCGTCACATCACTATCAAACGAACCCAAATGGAGGCCAACAACAAATCAAGAACAGCAGCCTGTTTCAGGGGGCTGGTTGATGCCCCATTTACCAGCTTCAGTGGGCTTGTTTGCCAGCTCTCCCTGCTGCTGGTCAGCGGGTTTGGTGACCACCATGGAAGTGAGGGGTGTCACGAAGCTGTACTGCAGGGACAGCTCCAGGGCTTGTGCCTCCAGGGCCTTCTGGTCCTCTTCGGGGGCTGAAATACTAAAGTCTGTGTTAATGGTGAAGAAATGACATGTAGAGACTATAAACAAGTCATCCTCAGATTCCTCTACATACTGGCTGTGTCTTAGCAGATACTTTTTATTATTGAAGGGTCAGCAGTCTGATTGGGATAACTCAGCTGTTCACACGCTTGAAATTATGGAGGTGCTTAATTCTTTGCAACACTGGAGCTTATGTGTCGTTCAGATTCATAAAAATAATAGATACATGATCCATGAAATGTCTTGTGGACATACATACTGTTCTTTTCACTAGCTATTGCCATTTCCTTATCTACACACAGTACTTCTGGATGTGTAAAAACAGCTCAACACAATCCATACAACTACAATCTATTTCATTGTAACGTCATGAAGAATATTTTACATTATGTTTATATATATATGTATAAATACACATTTAATGATCCAATGCTATCATAAACTGAAAGGCACCTCATACCCATCATACAGGAATGCCCTATTCTCCCAGTATCCCATATTTTTGATACTATCTCGCGAAATTTTGCTGTTTCTTTGTGTTTGCTGACCATATACCTTGTGAATAAGGAATTCATGTTGTAAGAAGTTAGAAATTTGTCATGTGAAAGATTAAAATAGCTTACGCTTTTTCCAGAAGCTGTTGAATGGTTAGGTAAGCCCACAGTCTCTCTATGAAATTTCCAAAGATGTATCTTTGATCTTGGAATATTTGCTCCTTCTCTTTGACATTTGCTTCTTCCTTAAGAGTCAAGTCACTCGTGTGCTGAGGGGGGAGAAAACCGACCATCAAAAGAGCAGTTCCAGGCTTCACTTGTTTAACATTGTTAAAGGAACATCTTTCTGTACCAAAGTGCCCTTTTTGTCCTTCAGTTTTTTCCTTTCCCATTGGAAAATACAACTCTGAACTACCAAGGAAGCATGCTTAAAAAAGGGGGTAACAAAATTGCTCTGCCTCAACATTTTGGAGATGAATAATTGAGATTTCCTACTTCACTGTAACGGCACAAACCTAAAAATGCTTGAAAGGCCAAAACCTTATGGATTCAGAAGGATTAAAATTGCTGTTTGTTTATTTATGAATATTCCTCAAGTTTTTCTTTTGTAGCACATTCAGGAAGGGGAAATTGTTTGAACTGTCACATAATTCCTAAAATGGGAAAACAGCTGGATGCCCAAACATAAAGAACATGTACTGCACACATAACACTGCTGGGAATCTCCCACTGGGCCACAGTAGACAGAAGGGAGAGGTATTTTTCACAATTATTAAACTAAACACTTACAGACTGAGCTTTAATTTCTACTGGCAAAAGATCCAGTTCATTCCTAATTTTTCCAGACACTACAATTTCAGATCCTTCAAAAAACAGCGCAAAATTGTTCCTGGTTAATCCCTCAATGGCATTTTCTGGATACTGCATTTCAATTTTCATTAATATTGGTGTAGCCACCTCTTGATAAAAGCCCTAAAGAGAGGCAGAGAGAGAGAGAAGACACACAGATGACTGCAAAATAATGCAAAGCAATATGTGAATGTCTAAAACCCCCTTAAAAAGCTTTTTCTTCAGTAGTGCAGGACTAAGGTAAACTTAGAAAAAAAGAGAATGTTTCTTCCCAAAGTTCAGCCAGGCTGGCCATGCACTACAAACTGCATTTCCCATGGAAATTCAAGTACCCAGGAAGCTTCCTCAGTATCACCATCCCACCCCAGTTGGGTATTTTGCTTTAGCCCCTTTTCACACCTGATTCTTAAAGCTTGACATGATTGATCTTTCTCTTTCTGGGCTGGGGCTGGCACTGAACAAACCCAGCCTCTGCACAGCCATCAGAACAGGTAGAACTGGCTTCCCAAAAGAAAAGAGAATGTCCCAAAACCTATAATCCCTGTCCTTCTGGACAGGGAAGACCCAGACCGGTGGATCTGCACAGTTCGCCTGTAGATGTCTCAAACTACCAGCTGAATTTTAGGGAAACCATAACAAGCAGCTTCCAGGACTGGAACTTCAAGTGATTTGAAATCAAACCCAAGAACCAAAGTTCTTCCACCATCACTTCCCCTGCACTACTTGTCCTTTTGCAGAGGTACAGAAACAGGTGAGTCTCCTGGTTTGTCTGAATGCAGCTGATTTGAGGAGAACTGCTTTGAGTTATGGTCAGGCTACAAACCCTCAGATCAGAGTAGCCTTCCTCCCTCCCAAAATTAATGGGTCAGATAAACCCAACATTTCACCCCAGAAAATCTATGACTTTGCTGCAAGGGCTAGACATAAGCTGTAGCCGATAGATGGTTTTTCTGACATACTCCTGACCTGGAGCTGCAAGGCTGCATCAGCATTTTCGTATATACGCCGTGCTATTCCCCCATTGCTTAGGGCCATTTTCTCCAGGAATTTATAACTGACATCAAAGCCAAAGCCAAGGCAGAAAAGAGCATATTTCCCATTGATTGCTTTCTGAATGTTTTCTTGAATCTTTTCCACATTTGTCTCACCTGTAATCGAAACAGAAAACATATCCTTGTTGGTTTGGGCTTTTTCAAGTACCAAAAGACAGCAGCAGGTTTAATGGGAAATTCTGCCTGAAGGTTTTAAAAACAATTCAGAATAAAACAGTAGAAAGACACGGGACAGAATGCTGTTAGATGAATTGGAGATGAAAGCACCACTCTGCATATGGAGTGCCAGAACGTGATTCTTCCCCTTAATGACTTTTACTAACTTTTACTGATGCCATCATGGCTAAGTGCAAAATGATTTACAAGATTACAGGGGCCAGAGGAGGATTTTAGGACAGAAGGGATGCACACTACAAGTTAACAATGTGAGGGGTGGATACACTTCTTCAAGTGTGGGGAAGACAAGTACCATCCATAAAAATTCTGCGTGTCAGTTCAGAGAAGAAGGATTGGTTAATGGTGCAGTTCCAAGAAACTGCCAATAAACTCAGCCATGCTTCTCTCCCAGCCCCTTTGGTGACAGAGGGAAAAGGTTTTCACACCATCATCTCATTCCATTTGAAGAGCTGCTGATGGTCATGCATGGAGAGCTTCTCCATCAGTATTTCCAGGCAGGAACTGTCACTGCCTGCAGCAATATCACGAGAGCAGCTCACATTTTTCCCTTTCAGCTGCTTTGCCGAGGAAGGCAGTGTGTGCAACAACACCAGGGACTCCACCCCAGCCTGGTTTCCAACAACTGCTGGAAGTGCAAGGCACTCAGGAGTATTGGAGACTCACTGTGGCTGTGCTGAGTAGGCAGCACCAGGAGTTGAATTTTATCTAAAACCCCAGACAAATAAAGAAACCCCAAAGCAGAATGGCTCACACAATCCAAAAGGCAGACTGATCTTATTAGAGGGCTTACAGCTGGATTAATATTGCTGGCCTTGGAGAAACGCTGGTGCCACAAAAAACTTCAACAAGCCCCTGTTCAGCACAAGGGATGTTTGTGCCGTTGCACTGGGAGTTACTGCTTATTTCACCCAATATTTCTAACTCAACCCTCTGGTTTGAGATCACAGCTGATCACTAGTTAAGACATGGGAAAGAATACAAAGCAAGAAGCACCTTGAAAATATCTCAAGTTCCAGGCAAGGAGGGTGAAGAAACAGTAAACCAATACCTCCCAAATGGGACTGTACGTGGTACATGCAAGATATCCGTGTTTTGTCTCCAAGTAATTTACTTTCATATTTCAGCTCTGCCTGGAGGATCTCCAAAAATTCCCTTGTGTTTATAAACTGGGAAGCCAGTGGTATTTAGCAAAACAATTCCCAGCTAAAGGATGAGAAGTCATGGGCAGGAGGGCTCTGCCCTCACTCCTTACACCCCTTGAGCCTCTGATAACGCCCTTCTCAAGATCCAACAGTAGCTAAGCCTGAGTATTCCAAAGCTCTTCTGAAACACAGGCTAAGCCTATCAACACCTGGGATGTAAAAAGTGTAAAAAAATTTTAAAAACACAGGGGAGAGAGGACTGAGGGCAGCATTTACTCACCAGAAGTGGGCTGGCCATCTGTCAGCAGGATAACCATGGAGACGCTGCGCTCTGGCAGGTCCTTGGCTTTGTCCAGCGCACCCACGGCAGTCAGCAGGGCACCACTGATGTCTGTGCCTGCACAGAGAAAAGCAGGAGTCACTCACCTGAGCTGGATAATCATCTGGAGAAACTGGTGCACTTCATCTGCAGACCTGTTTAGAGTTTCCTGCAGGAAGCAAAATCCTTCTGAGAGATGAGGACTTAGGGACTGGGCCTACTGGGTTTAATCATGGTGTTTTATATTGCCACAGCAGTGCCAAGGTGTTCTTTTGGGAGCATTTTCCACACATGTGTCATGGGAAATATAAACATGTCTAGAGCCAGCAAAAAGTGCCTAAATAAACACACTGTCATCTGCTAACCTACATTTAAGAAAAGTTTCCCTGCCTTATTTGAGAAGTCAGAGAGCAGAGCTGGGCACGGGTGGGTTTATTGGTGTTGGTGCCCAGGGTAAGAAAACCAGTGTTAATACCAGCTGTGTAACAGTCCAGGATGTACCCCCAGAGATGTGCTTAAAACTAAACAGTAACACCAGCCACACTGAGTGATGCAACACTTGAAATGCCACGTGCCCATTTTGCCTGTTTTGTTTCTGTGGTGTGGCTTATTGGGGAGTATAACTGTGGATGTGGGTTTGGTTTGGTTTTTTGTTTGTGTGTTTACAAGGGGACCCCAGGTATTAAAAAAATCAGCAAATTGCTGTCAAATGTTGAGTGAACTGCCATTTCTCTGTACAAAAAAATGCAGCATCAGGCAATCTTACAGTTGTCTCTGTGATAAAAATTTGAAATAAAACTTTGTGGCTTGTGTGGTTCATAGATGTGACATAACCACCTCTTTATATACATTTATATATAATATTATAAATACTAGTTCATCCACTCTCAGCCTTTGTCTCCCACTCATCACTTGTAAATATTAAAACCAGCCTGACTTGCTTTGTAAGCACTGATTGTAGCTCGGGGGCACTATATAACTAATAAACCCAGTTATTTCCTCAGCAATTCATGATGTTGGGTGCAGATTTGTGGTTCCAGGCAGGTGTACCTCCCCTGGCAGACAGAGTCTGCACGAAAGCAGCAGCACTGGCCACATTGTCCTGGGTGGCTGGCAGCAGAGAGCTCTTCCACTCCACCACTCTGTTGCTGAAGGTGATAAAGCCGAAATGATCCTCAGGGCGGAGGTCTTGCAAAATCTTCAACAGGGCATCCCTCGTCTGTTCCAAGGAGAAAACCATCACTTTGGTTATTCCTACTTCTCTGCCAGAACTGGGATTGGAACTGCAGTGTGATAAGGGAGTTCTCTACAGTGTTATTCCAGAGGCAGCTCAATGCCTTCATTAAACTCTAGTGGTATTTTTTAAGATGAGACAATTAGAAATGGCCAATTCACTTAGAGACACAGAAAAACCATCAATGAGGGCTGTAGAGGGCTTGTCTGCCCTCTAACAGAGCTGCATACACAGTCATCAGTAAAGGGAAAACAGAATTCTTTAACCTCATTGAATAAAAAATTAGAAGCAAAATATTCTGCAAAGATGGAGACAGAAGGCACTCCCTGCCCTAATGTTTGGTACCCACGAGAGTAGCTCTGTCAGACAAGTGTTGCTCCTTAACAGCTTCAGTCTGTGCATATGTGTTTTCAGGCACTTCTGTAAGTCTGAACATTTTGCTGTGCACAAACCAGCGTGTGTTTCCAAAGAGAAATTCCCAGTCAGTTCCTTGGAAGGCTGGGGTGTGAGCCCCTGGTGCAGGCAGAGGGCATGCTTTGAGGGAAGTTACCTGTTCGATTTTCCTGCCTGCCATGGAGCCACTTCGGTCTATAACAAAGATGACATTTTTGGGAAACACTGGCATTTCATTGGGTGCAAAGTAGTGCACAAAAAACCCATTGACAATCTGAAATACAGAACGTGAAATCACCTGTGAAATTACATCTGAAGAAATAAATATTGTGTCTTAAACATTCTGGCACAGCAAGAAGAGGGGAGGGGGAGGATCACGCCCAGAGTTCAGCCCAAATCAAAGAACTTCAATTAAAGAAATTAAAATGTATTTCCTAGCTGGAAGCAAGACTGTCTGTAGAGAGCAAATTACAAGAGAGCAGCATACATATATATGTGTACATATATATTAGACACCTCAGTGCCACATGTAGGATATATCCATATTATCACTGCATATCACCTTAGCTCTTTATCATGCCTTTGAGCACATCTCTGCTCAGTGACTGTGGCTTCCATCTTTTAGCACATCCCTGCATCCTTCAGTACTTAAATGGTATGGAAAACACGGACCTTTATTCTCTAGAATATGCACTGGTCCATAAATATTTGTTAAGTTCCTGCTGTCTTTAGTTATGCCTCAGTTATCACAAAAACCACAAGGAAACTAAGCATTTATAGTTATATAAATCACATTCCTCTAAACTTCATTTACAAGAAGCCACAAATGCACCTTAGATCAGCCAAAACAATGATAAAAAAGAATGTAAAGAGACATTTTGGTATCGAAACAAAATTTGAAAGATTGTTTTTCTTCGGTGATCTGTTCTTGTAACGTGTCCGGTGTCTCCAGGGATTTACGGAATATCCCTCAGCTCCTGCTGACCCTGGATTAATGGAAGGTGATTTTCCTGTCATTCTTGGTGTTTCAAAGCAAATGTTGCTGTTTTGATGAATGCACTTCACATTCAGACCTATCTGTGATCTGAGAGCATTTTTATTCCTATTTCTTTTTTTTTTTTACCTGTATATCACCCGCCGTGGCTTCTCTCTTAACATCATAACGCACAACAAAGTCACCGTTGAGGAGAGTTTCGTCGAGTTCAGGGTTTGCCCTCTGCTGATCTACAGTTGGCTTAAACAAAATATGAGCCTGCAAAGCAATCAGAAGAAAAGGTTCAAAGCGATGTTACTGAGAGCTGGCAACACCCGGCGGCTGCTGCTGTACCTTGGTTTCGTTCTGCACTTTGGTGAGCGCCTCAGTTAACTCGTTCGTCATGAAGGTGCTGTCTGTCTCCAGCAAGCGAATGCCCTGGGGCTCGAAGATGTGCACGTCGATCTGGCAGCGGAGAAGGAGCCAGCATCAGCACCTCGGAGGGAACACAGCCACGCCCCAAACCCACAGCACTGCTCCCTGCACAGCCCTCACCAGGGCAAGCTCACCTGGAAGTGCTTCACCAGCTGCTTGGGCCGCACCTTGACGAGCAGCTCGAACTTGCCCAGCTGCCGCTTCAGCAGCTCCTCGTACGTCAGCTCGAAGGTGACTTTGCTGGCGGCCGCGACGCTGACGGACACGTGGAACAGCTCCAGCTTTCTGTCTCTGATCCTGGGGGTGGAGAACGGGGATTTACCTCCTGCAGGGAAGGTTTCCCCGTGGTGGCCAGAGCTTGTGAAGTGTGCGAAACAACGGCCAAGGGGCCACATGGGATGAATAAAAAAAGAGTAGCAGTAAATCCTGTTCATCATAGAGAAGATCTTTTATATTGCAGTCACTATTGTAGATGTCACATGTATTATATTAATGTGCCATGGGTGCAAGCTGAGAAATGGAGCAGAAACCCCTGCATGCCTCAGACTGGGATCAAGCAGAGCTGGGTCTGAACACCTGTGAGGCACAGATTAAATATACCCTGAAACTGTGATATCTGCTCAAGTGCCATGGTCCTCTGGGGTTGTGGGGAAGCACACTCAACAACACTGAGCATCATCCCAGCATGGGAAGGTGCTCTTGCATGACAGGGAGCCAGGTTGGATGGAGATACCTGGTCCAGTGAAAGGTGTCCCTACCCATGGCAGGAGCTGGAACAAGTTGGTCTCTAAGGTCCCTTCCAACACAAATCGTTCTATGACAGCAAGTTCCATGGAAATGCTAAACGGTGACACTTCCCACTGGAGCCCGTTGCAGGACCAGATATAGATCATATTTATGTGGATATATGTCTGTATGTGAAAATATATATATATATATATATATATATACACACTGTCCCACTCACCAAGCACCCAAGACTGATTTTCACATTTGCCCCCAGTGGGAGGTGACTGGCTCCAGGGTTCAACCTGCCCCCAGCCAAACAAGGAGCCAAGGAAGAGGGTTGGAGCAGAAAAGCACAGAAAAGCAACGTACTTGACGAGGCCGGCGCTCTGCCCGTGTGAGACTGCGGTGTCATATTCCTTCTGAGCAGCAGCTTTCTCCTTTATTACTCCTGGGTATACTTTACCATCAATGGACCTGTTTGGTGTCCATAAAAACTTAATTAATGTCAGAAAGAATGAGCTGGGGAAAGAAACTCAACCGAAGTTTCTTTGTGGTCAACCATCAGGACGTGTGCAGGGGATGCTGTTTGGGTCCCACATCCTTCCCACCCAGGAGGATGTCAGGAGCCACCCCCACAGTGCAACCCTTCTGCAGCCCCCAGAGCTGCCTCCTTCACACCACGGGGAAGGACTGGGCCTACATGGAGAAGTTGGTGATGAAGGCTGTCTTGGGTAACTCCACTTCAAAGGTGGCCTCTCGGGACTCATTGGCTCTGTTGACAATCCTGCTGGTGATGACGGTGTGAGAGAATCGTGAGGTGACCTTGCAGTCCACATGGAGGCTGTAGATTTCAATAGCAGGCTGGAAAAAAGTAAACAGGGCGAAATAGAAACACCCTGTTCTTGCTCCTAAGCAGTCCTTATCTGGGTGATGTTGTTGGGAAAGTTTGATGAAAGATTGAACTGTTAGAGAGTCTGGCTGGAACTGAGGAGAGGATTGTTCATGACCGGTCTGGCCATGTCTTTATTCACATCTCTGCAGCCACAACCACTGCCCCATCCAAAATCTCCAGCTACATCTGTGCATTGCTGTCCCACATAAGGTTCTGTCTTTTTGTGAGGCCTTCTCTCCTCAGGGTACAGCGAAGCAGCTACTGCGTCACCCCAGTACATCACCCAAGATTAACCTCAGGAAGATCAGAAGCCTCTTTAAGCATTTGGCGCATGGGACAGGCCCTGCTTTTTGAATGACTGTTAATTTACTCTCTCAGCTGTTGACTTTGCTGTCTGTTTTCCAGCTCGGTACCTTATGTCCTATACAACACTTGACAGGTTTGACACCCCACATGGGCCTCCAACCCCTCACTGGTTGCACAAGCAGAGATGCCCTTTAATAGCAGCCATTGACCTCTTGTCAGTTATGGCACTGGCCAAAATTCTAAACTTTACCCAAGCTAAACATGGCCATTGCACACAAAGCTGTGACCACAGCTCTGGGCTCAGGCATCGAGGCAGGAGGTGCCACAGCCAGCACTGGGTGAGTGATGGATGGCAGCTCCCGTTTTCATTACACGTGGCCAGGGTGTGCTCCATCTCCTGATGCTTACTGACCATCCAGGACATGGGATAAACCTCCTAAATATTAATATAGAGAGCAACGTCCTGATCCCAGCAGTTCAGGTACCTGCACCAGGCCAGGCATCCAGACATGATACAAAACACAGTTTGCTCCTCCAGACAGTGCAAGTAGCTGTCTACTCTCCTCTTTTCTGTTCCATATAAATTGTTAAACACCTGTCAGAAAAATTCTGGCACTGCAGCAGTCCTTATTTGGTCCCTGGTCAAGCTCCAAACTTCATCTGGTGGCCAAGGCAGAGCCACTGATCACTCAAATTTGGTATCTTACATCCCTGAGAAGGAGCATGATCAGACACATCTGCAAATGCCTCCTGCCACATTTGTGCCCAAACAACCAACCAGAAAGGTCTTAAAAGAACCCAAAGCTCTGAAATCCCAACAGAGTCCACCCAAGGTCCCCAGGTGGTGGTCACCAGAGGAGTTACCTGGCCAGCTCCTGTGATACCACCAGATCAGCAAATGAGATATTGATAATAAAAATAGAGCAAATACCTTCTGAGCGTCTGCTAACACTATGAGTGAGGAAAAGACCAGCAATGCAAGCAATGTTCTCTGCTCCATTTTGGAAAAAACAGATTTTCAAATGAAATCTCTGTTTATCTTAATCAGTTAATGAGTAACTTGTACTCGGGAATATCATGTAGACTTTGAAGAAACTTAATATTTACCTGTTAAACATAGGTAAAACTCAGACTTGGTTAACGCTTATTTTTCCAACAGATCTTTGCTGTTAAACATCATAATTTTAATGTTTCACAACACAAAGTTAAGAAATCCTCGTGCTTCCTTTTTAAACTTAGGTCTCACCGTGTCCTGTGAAATCCCACAGGCAGATGAACTGCTCTGTGCAACAAGATGCAGGAATCTCTACCATATTCCACGGCACTAATTTGAAAGAGCACAGCCTTAACATTACCTCAAGCAGCACTTCAGAGGTTTGGAGTTTGCCAGGAGATGCAGCATGCAAACCAGATTTTACAGCTGATGGCTTCTTCAACCGCTGTGCCTCCCTGCCCAACTGGCCCATGAGAGGCACAGAACAGCACCCGTGAAACATCCCTTCTGCCTGCCTTTGACAAGCCATCATCTTTGGGAGGTGATGCCATTCATGGTCCTAAAGTAACACAAAAATCCTGTTTGCTTCATGGCTGTTTTACAGACCAAGTGTCCATATGGAGAGTCAGCTTCTTGTGGCCTTGGATTTGTGAGGAGACACTAATGCAGGGCTCAGTAATTTATCACTCACCAAGTTCACTATAAAGAATGTGCTGAGCACACCCTGGTCTTCAAAGGCTTGTGCTTTAAGTAACTCTTTTAAAAAATAAACTTCATATCTCCCAGGCAGGCTGTTTATACTACTGGTAAATACTGTATTTTTTTATAGCAGGACATGTAAATATGTATTTTAAGAGAGAAAAATTAAACTGCTATACTTTTGATTAACTTGTACTGCTTGTGTAATGCTTTAATCCCTTAAAATACAGGGGATTATACACTTAAGTGGCCTAAGAGGTGCAAGGGCCAAAGCTTTAGCTTTGGTTAAGTAGATCTGTCATTAGTTTTGTAATGCCCACATGTGAAATCACATGGATTTTAAAGAGCTGCTTTCACTGCACAGTTTTAGGCTGCATGGTGAGCTCTGTCCCCTCCTGGGTGCCTGGGGCAGGCCAGCACCTGGCAATCCTGTGAAATCCCTTCCACCTCCCACTGGGGCTGCTGAAGCAGCTGCAAGAAGATCCTCAGGCTCAGCCCTGTCCTTGAGTCGAGCACCAAGCCCTGTTTCAGCACAAGCCCTGGCACAGCCATCCCTGCTGGTCCAGTGCCACTGCTGCTGGGACACTGGGCACCAGTCCTGCAGCCCCCACTGCTTCTCACTCTGAGGAGCGCACATGCTGGGAAACGACTCCAGATCGTCTTGGAGGAAGGATCTGAACTCACCATCACAACAGGAGATACTTTTGAGTGCAAAATTACCTAAAAACTCAAACCCTGGGGCTTTGTTCAGGCATTTCTCTGTCCATTTTCCATGATGCTCCATGTCCATTGTCACGTTTCCCATAATTGGACTGATTAGATTTGCAAGGATGGAGAAAAAATTGACAAAAAAATTCTCCAGGCAGCTTTCTATTTGTCCCTCTCACCTACAAGTATCTCCTGTCCTGCAGCAGCAGCCAGTAGCTTTTCCAGCACAGCAGCGAGCCTGGAGATGGGGGAGGATTCCTGTGATCCAAACAGGAGAGCACAGACCTTGCTGTCCCAAACAGGGAGTGACTTTGTCCCAGGAATATGGTTTTACCTCCAGTGTGTATTTTTTAGATGAAGTCCATCTTAAAAGACAGAAAAACTAAAGAAGATCCCCAGTCCTGAGAATTTCCTGTCACACTGGGAAGCATCAGAAGCCATTGAACCTGATGACACTGTGGAGATAAAGCTGTTCGCTAAATCCCAAGTTTCTGCCAGGTGACTTATTTTGCTTCTCTGTTACATTTGTGCTGCAAGTCCGTGGGACACAGAGTTTTCTGTGCTTTGCTAAACTGGCAGCAACATCCCTGAAACTGAGTCTGAAATACAGCACCTCCCTCTCCTGCTGCCCCACCTGCAAATCTGCAATAGTCAGTCCCTTGTATCACACAGAAGAAAGCAACATTTTGCCCCACTTATCCCTCTCCATCATTTTTATAACTATTGAACAACCTCCTGCCAACTTCTCATCGCAGAGAAATTAGGGAGGGCTTGTTAAACCCATTGCAGGGGCAGCTCCAGCGTTATCAGGGTGAGAACTCTTTTCCACCATGGCTTTTTTCATGCTCTGGAAGGATCTTTCTCAGGGGAAAAGGCTGTGCCAAGGTGCCTGTGAGGAGCCTGGGCTCCATGGAGAAATCCTGTCCAGCAAAGTGAGGAGGGGTCTGGGTTGCAAATGTGAAGAAAACGGGGTAAGGCAATGCACCAGCAATATCCTTAAGGAAGCTTTCCCCTTAAAGCCAAAGGATTTTGCTGCTGCCTCATGCGAGCTCTGCCCCGCAGCCTCTCTGGGAGCTGTGTGGACATTGTCACGTTTTATCTGTCAAGTGTTTGGGAAACAGAAGGCAAATATAATCTTTTTCATGGTGCACAGAGACCTTTGACATCACTCTTACCTCTTTATCAC